>WACJ01000288.1:0-430792 GCA_008973525.1 Stenopsyche tienmushanensis | reverse complement strand
GACCTAGCTCCAGCCGACTTATAGAATGAAGTGGCGAAAGCCCCCTTTCTGATTTGCTCGTCAAACACCACTGGGGAAGCACAGCTAACATACGTTAGGTAGCAGCTTAACTTGTGCTGCGTACCCTAAAGTGGAATGTGAAACTGGCGATTGCAGAAGAGCAGGAGGGCTCTGTGCAAAAGGCAACCACTATCCTCAACGCCTATTACATATAGGGAGACAGCTTCTCGGTTGCTCGAAGGCGACTCGTCTCCGTGCTAAGTACTACAAGTCATCTGCTGCAGCCCCATTTTAAGCAGAGGTCGGACTCGTCATGGGAGTGACCTCATTTGATCTTCCTTAATATTAGTTTACTTTACTCCCTCCTCCTCCATCATAACTTTGGTGCACGTCAGCCTGAACTCAGTCTTCCTCATGACACCTCGACTCCTTTAGAGAGCGTGGAGTGAGAGGGATAGGCACCTGAAGCTCTAAGCGTAGCGCGCCGGGACCATTCAACTGCAACAGCGCACAAGCACGGATACTGTCTTTAAAGGGTCCAAAATACTGCTAAGTCGTTGTCTGTCCGATCACCGTGATGGCCAACGTATCCAAGGTTCCAAATTTAATACGATTGGGGACTCTATGATACGGCATCCGCACCACTGATCTACCTAATGTAGACGGCGAGATCGAATGAAGCTGATTATTAACGCTTTGCTGTACGTCTATGATCTCTCGATTGGAGTTTGAGGCTTCTCATCCCCGAAGATACCTCAACCAACGATCTTGGATAGTAGTTCCTTTGCGTTTTAGCGTAACCTCCTCCTTCCTCCTCCAACGCACCTTCAGGTGCTCGTAATCTGAAACTGGTCTTCTTGCGGGAACCACACTTCTTTGGAGGATGCGGAGTAAAATATGTGGGTGCTTGGAAGCTTCTTGGGAGATCAAAAGAGCGGTGGAAGACACTCCTATATGGCTAGTCTGGCTATCCAGTCTAACCATAGTCCGGATGGCATTCGGAATGGACCACACAGCAGCGCGGGACATGAACTCTGTCGCCAAGAGTCCAACAAACCATTAAGTCGCTATTTGTCCAGTCTCAAATCTCTTAAAAAATACATATTTCATGACTTTTGGGATACATCTTGTATTACATGAAGATTGACGTGTACACTCAGTGAATAAGCCTGGCTCACTAATTTGCTTATTCAGTAAGATGGAAGAGGTTTGGGAACATGCATGCATGTTGAATGCGTTCTTAGTCTGTAGTCTGTGAGACTAATGATTAATGATCTAGGATTAAAATATTATTACATTAAAAAATGCATTACCTGAGGACCATAATGATAGGATATTTGATGTAGCAATCGTTGATTATGTGGAATATTTTAGTGCTGCTCTTTCCTTCGCTGTAGTGTTTGTCTCTGTAATATTGCAGCGTTATAATATTGCGCGAATATGCCATCCTTCTTCCGTTCGAGATCTGTTTTAAATATTCGGATGCTGGCATCTTTACTTGGACTCTTTTCCTTATTTCTTTGTACATTGGATCTTCCGCTATTTGATCGAACGTATACATTGCATCGTCAGTCGAAGCGATCATCATATTGGAATTTAATACTTCTTGGATGTCTTTTATATCGCGTCCCACCTTGGGAAGAATGATGGAACTGGATAGATATCCGCAGTATATCGTCGTTATGATCAGAGTGTACATATACCATGTTAGGACGATGAATTTGAATGAAAATTGGGTCGAAATGTATTTATCCGGTAGTGGTTTTTGGAGCATCATCGCCATTGTTAAAATTAATGCCATAATCGGCTCTTCAGGGGATGCCTTAGTCTTTAAGCTGTGGTATTTCATATGGATTATGAAGACGATGGACATTGTTATAATCGATATTATGATGCAAATCCATGCGATTGGTTTGAATCCTTTCGTTAAATACCCAAAGGCCATGTCGAAAAAATCAGGCTTTGCAGCATAAGGCGGAATCGCCCATGTGAAGCAATCGCTTCCATAACTAACGGTTGTATCTAAATATTTAAATCTTGTTGATGTAGGCCAAATAACCCCATAAGCAATTACGCTCTTGCCTAAATATACGTCTCCAACTATTCCAGTTGAAGTATTGGTTGCAGGCTCTATGTATCCCCAATCCATGTCCTTTTGTATGATGAAATTCGGTATAAAATTCATATCTTCCCCAATTACTCGAGTCAATTCTGTCTCAATCCCAGTAAGTCTTCCGCTTAAATCGTTTTCATCTGCGGATTCAGTCATCACATACGGCGGTATCAACAATGTAGATATATTCAATGTGCATCCTCTATAATCTGGCTTATCATTGGCATACAATATCGTATCGATATCCTTATCCATGTGGGAAGACCAACGCTTTTCATCCAAATTGAGAACCACAGTACAATCTTCATTGACTTTCTGTACTCCTCTATAAATATAAACGTCGTTATTTCGATTCACCAAGACTGTCGTTCGATGATGACCTCCTTTAAAGCTTAAATTCAATGTATTCAATATGATGCGATTGTTAACATCATTATAAAACACGACAACAAGAAAGATATTCCGATTCCCAATCAATTTGATAAAATCGAAAAGATCCGAGCTTTCAGCCCCGGCGAAGACGATCAATCCGAGCCTTCCAGTGTTCGGATAATTCCTGAAAACCCTCAGATTGTTCATGAGAAAAGAATACCTGAAGATCGTCGTAACCTTCGTCTTGAACTTTACCACGACACTGACATAGTAAAAGCTCTCTTTGCGGTCATCCAGCGACACAAGAACATCATTCCATTGTCTTGAATAGCGTTGATACACGCCGAGGACGCATTCCGAAATGTTGGCGAATTTTTCGCTAATCTCAGGTTGAAATTTGAACTCGTAACAAACCGCAGAAGCCACCAAGACGAGAAACAAGCCTTGGAGCTTCATACTGATCGAACACGCTGAGACTTAACACACAAATGCTACTCTCATACATCAAATTAGGTGATTTGATTTTATTCCATTGGAATATTGCCACACAAATATTGACACAAATGTGTCGATGTAAATTGATTGGATTCGGAAGAATCGCGTTATTTGAATTCAATCCATTTAATGTAGTTTAAGGGGTAATACTACCTTGTTGGTTCAAAATCAAGGGTCATTTTCTCGAATTTATTGCGAAATGATTTTTAGCACATAATTACACATCTTTTAAAGTAAAATCATTTTTTTTATTAATCAAAAAATTCTACAGATGGTAACTAAAAAATATTATTTTTCAGCTAAATAAAATTTCAAGTCGATTTATTATAAATAGTAGGAGATAGCGGATTTACCACTAATCGTCGATGCCTGAACCATACAATAGTCCTTTTAATTCTAGGTTTTCATCCTCCTATACCAAAAAATCATCGTTCATATAAATAACTGCAAGATTTACGACAAAATCGAGAACAGATTTGCCGCTGAAACTTGACTCCGGAGCCATTTGACCACACGAGTAAATTAAAACATTCATTTGAGCTTTGTGTGTAGTATTACCCCATAATGGTGGTATTTGACATGAACGAACATTATACAAATATAACATCACTTTATTCGCATCTTTGAACAAATTTCAAAGCTTTGCCCGTTGATGGAATCCGCTTTGCATGTCGAAGCTAAACTTTTCTTCTTTTACATAACTTTGACTTTGGCTTAATGCAAGCTCGCTATTTAGCATCTTTTTGAAGTGTATCATAAAGCAAGACTTAAACTTTAGTCTTGTCCTTTATAGTGTCCGTAACTTTCTTGCTTTGGACGGAGTTTAAGAACATAAGCGGAAAATATGCTCAAAATTGAATATGCACACTATGAGAAGATTTTCTATAGCAAGCAAAAAGACTCAAAAATACAAGACGTAGCTATTAAATAACGAGACTGTTGATTTTATTCAGTAAAGAAAACATAAAATTCAACTCGGTCACTGTGAATTTTGAGCGATGTCAATTAATGTTTAAATGACTTTTTATGGCCACAATTGAATCATTCAAAGTGAGAAAACATCACAAAAAAGTATTGATAAAGAGAAATATTTGATTGTATAAGGCGAGGAATCCCGAGGTTGATAGGCATCTTCTCAGACTATGTCGAACTCGAATAATCTGTCCCAGATTAAAACTTCTGACCCCATTTTTCACATGCCAAGATGAAGAACTGTAACCAAGGTCCTCTTGCAGAAAGAGAACGAATTATCTTCCCCGTGTAATGGCGCTGTTAATCTGAACAGATTTAATTCGACAGATTAACAGCGACATCTTCCGTCTCTCTTTAAGTGCAATGTGTTATTTTAATGGCGTCATCTTCTGTGGGGTTGCGGGGACATTGCATCTGCAATATCGACCGATCGCTTCTTGCGCGTGCACCGTTGCCGGTTGGATGGTGACGCGCAGGAGGCAGTAATTGGGAGGAGTCGTCGGTTAGCCTTGGCTGCGGGAGGACGTCCTTCCCGCAGTCAGATCTCTTTATCTCTCGTGTTGAATAAAGAGTTATCTGAAGAAGAAACATATTTATTAACTTACTTATTAAAAATTACTTATTGACCGGGTGAATTCTGTGAAAAATCAGTATGGACTTAATTTAAATGTCAAAAAGACAAAAGTAATGGTAGTAAGGTAGTTCTGGATTTACAGAAGAATGCTCAAGGTTTCGTGGATGGACAGAGTTCGGAACGACGAGATATTGCAGCGCATGAATAAAACCATTGAAGTATTAGAAACTGTGAAAACCAAAAAACTAGAGTTTGGTCACGTGATGAGAGGAGATAGATACGAGCTTCTGCAGCTTATTATCCATGGAAAAATTATAGGAAGAAGGGAACCCGGAAGACGACGCACCTCATGGCTAAAAAACCTAAGACAGTGGTTCGGGAGAAGCACAAGGTCTCTTTTCAGAGCTGCTGTCTCCAAGGTGGAGATAGCCCTGATGGTAGCCAACCTTCGAAGAGGAGACGGCACTTGAAGAAGAAGAAGGAGAAGAATTTTTTTCTGTTCAATGCCTGTCCACTCCCATCCATCCTGTCCGCTACATCATGGTCCAAAAGAAGAAAGGACCCATACGTTAGCGCAGCCATCCCAACAAGCAAGTGAGAGCGGGGAGCCTCCCGGGGACTCTGCCCCTAGAGTGCCTAGAGCATGATTTAATTTCGTTCAATAGCCATGCATGTGTGTATGGTTATCGTATTGAATCCATTTCTCATCATCTTCTTCTTGTCTATGTACTCTGTCTTCCAAGAATGTTGGCAAGTAGAAATCCCATCTTGAATTTGTCGATTGCTACCCAGAGCAATAATCCGATGCTAGGACCGCTCCACTGCCAAAGCTCCTGTGGATGTTCTTGTGAAAGCGATCTTTCCCTGTACTCTTAGGCACACAAAGTCATATTTTTGGTTTCTTGAGACATAGCCATAGTATTCCAATTTGCGCCTTTTGCCAAAATAGGCAACACATCGGCATTGAATTTCTGAACGGTCCATGGATGTTTAAGCATCCTTCTGTACAGCCACATTTCGAACACTTGGATCTTTTCGCACTTGGCATTCGTCCATGGGAGTCCATGGAGTCCATGATTTTGACTCGCTCAAAAGGAAGCTGAATACATATCAGCTTAAGATTTGGAGTCTAAGAGCCAAACTGAGGTCTCGCGAGATCAACGCACTCTTCTAAAAATCGCTCTTACTTGTTCTACGCTAGAGCGATTGGCGGGACCACGGTTTAGTGGCGCGGTTGGCAGGTCAGAGCCGTCTAGGACGAAGACGCCCATACACTAATCCAAAAATAGGCTTCGTCAGAAGACAAGAATTTGTCCGATATTGCTTTAAAAACATGTCTACTATAACCAAAGTCCTTATTGAAAGACCTTGTATAAACTGGCTTCAGAATTTTAAATAAAGACAATTAATTAAAATGCATATCTATTTTTTAAAAAAAATGTCCATGTAAATAGAGATAATAGTAACTCTGATTGGTTGAGTTGATTGATCTGTTCAATTTGGAGCTTTTCTGATGGATTGGAATAGTGTACATTTTTCCATTGCTTTTTGGCATTTTCATTTGATAGCTTTTAAGTCCAGATTAAAAATAATTTCTGTCTATGTTTTGACTTTCCCTCTTGTATGCAGAATTCTAATTGTGAATATATTATGATAATATTAGGTTGGTTCCTCAACGAACATTGTTATGACAGTGGTGGGTGGAGAGATGACACTGCTAGTTGGGGGTGGTCCCGGGAATGCGTCGTGGGTGCAGCGGGCACTTCTGGGGGTTGAGGTCGGGGGTGGCGTCCCTCGTCGAGGCTGTCAGGGCGGCTCGGCGCCAGTTGCCCGCCCACCGCGGAATACTCCGGAGCGGGAATTTTGCCGCTCCTGGAATTCGGTCCGCATTGCCCGCGTTTTTGCCCGTCAAATCCACAGGTGAGTTTTAGCAACCCTCACTTATGTAAACATGCATAAAATAAATAGTCAGAGTTCGTTACGTAACAGGGATTCGGGATCTTTTGGAGTGCGACTTAACGGCCCAAAATAAAGTTTTGCGAGCTTCGATGACTTAACTTATTTTACGGATTTATATCGATTTTTTCAAGGCTTTTCGAAATAAATAATATATGGAAATATTCGCCATCCAAGGGTGAGTTTTTGTTTAAAAAGGTTTGCCTTTCGCTGAAAAAATATCGAGCAATTTATTTTCTGGAGAGTGATAAACGGAGAGCTTTCGCGGCATCAATCACAACAATACACATTTTCTACGTACAAAAACATATGAAAAAATTCAAATTTAACGACACATTACATATTTAAATGATGTAACCTTATATGCAAATATACTGACAATTTTAAGGGTGATTTTTAGAAAATCAATGCTGACTTTTAAGAGCGCAAAAAAGCTTCAATGTCAACAGAAGCACTAAACGATGCTATGCTGAAATCGTCGCTCCAGCATCTGAAAAGCAAACATTAAACCCGTGTAAATATGTATTAACACAAAATGCTACCAAGTCCAATTTGAAAGCCAACATTAAAAGAAATAATCCCATTACGACCTATTAAATTCTCAGTCGTTGTGCGAAACTATCCCCATTCGAAACATTCCATATTGGCTTCATTAACACATGGATGGCTCCTCAAATGCCCCATATCAATTAATTTCAATGGAATTCGAAACGATGGCCTGTCATCGATGCTGAATAATGGATCTTTGATGGAATATTACAAATCTCCTGACATGGGTAACAAGGGATCCGTCGAATTGTTTGTTTGAGTGGGAAGTTGTTTAGTTACTTGTTAAACTCCAGAAATTGAACACAGAAATTGTACATGAAATTTTCGCCAAATTAACAACCCTGTGTAGGCTTTAATATATGGGAAAAACTTCCTAATTATAAACATAATCTTTATACGATTTCGTTAATATAATATTGTGATGTGGATTTGCTGTTTGAATATAATTGGGCTGTTAAATATGTATTTAAATATGGATAACAGTTGATTAATTAAATTAGTAAAAGTGTTACGCTGTTAGATCAATAAAACCACTTGCTGATCCATCGACGATAATATCAATTTTTTCTCAGTCTGAGTCTTTCTAAGTCTGTCTTTTCTTGGTGGGCGTCATAAAGAAGCTTTCGATATATTTCATATTAGACATATGTCTCATATTTGTTTTCTTAGACTGTGCAATGAAACATTTTCTTTGTCCAAAACGCTGGGAAATTGATTAATCGGAAATGATGCAACATTGGATATTCATCTTTGATATTATATATAGTATTACCGTTTTCCAATTTCAATTCCGCATCTTACGCCAGCGGGGATTTACGAGGCTTGCATATAAAAATATTAATTGAAAAATGTTCAAGCAAAAAGTCGATGCAAGAACGCAATATTTACAAAAATCTTTATTTTATTGCTATAAATACTTTAAGAACGGTTATAACGAGCAAAATTTAAGTGAATAAAAATCGTTCACAAGGATCGCTGCAAAAATTTGGCTTTATTGCTATGAAACATCGTCAAATACTCGATTAAATGATGCTATTTTTGTTATATTGTGAGCAAACGCGGTACCCATCTTGCGCACGGCTTTCTCATGTCTAAATTTTTAATCTTTTTGAAATGATTGCCCTATCTGCTAGCTTATGTACTTTCATTCGACGGTCATCCAATATTATTTTGTGGATTTTCATCACCATTTTTGACATGATCACCTTATTTGGTTGACCACTGCGATGTTCGTCTTGGCAGTTCGTACGTCCTCGTTTAAAATCTGCCATCCAATATTTTACTGTTGTAAACGAAGTATCAAAGTCCCTCAGAGAATGATTTAGCTCGGTTTTTATATTGATGGAGACGTTATACGCATGCGCCGCGCTACCTCTATTGTTTGCTTGCGTAACAATAAGTAACTAAAAGCACGTTTTTATATATTACACAAACACAGCTTAATCTTTAGCAAATAATTTCCATTGTGTAAATGAAATGCCTCGCTAAGACAAGGCGGTCTGTTGTCTTCGTCGCTGCTGTTTAATGACCACGTTATTCAGACGCGAGATTCGCACCGGAGAGGTGCTTAAACCCACGAATGATCGCTCGAAGGATGACCGAGGTACGATGATGTATAAGGCGACTCCTAATATCGGTGTGGTTCTGATCAGGACAGGACTCTTTTATAAACGTTCGGTGTCGAGACTCAAGACCAGGAACCCCGAAGTTTCACGTTTGAACTCTATTTCGCAACTCTTACTATTATTACTTACTAATGTTTTTATTATAGAAATGAAAAATATATAAAACTGGCAGAACAAAATTAATTATATGATTGCTCGCTATAACCGTTATTTTGCAATTAATCATTCGCCTTAATAATATATAAATATTTTAAATGATAAAAATATGATTCAGTAGTGTCACTATTCATTTTTATTCTTAAAAAAACACCCACAGATTTATTTTCCAAATAAGAAGCTTTTGAATTATCGGACTTAACAAGAGATGAACCATGACGAAAGCTCAAAATCTGCATGCAATAATGATGCGCGGAAGTTTAGCGTTTGTCTGCTAATGAAGCAAATGGCCAACTTAACAACAAAGGGGCGACTTGATTAAAGGATGCGCAGTGAGCTTTCGTTGATCATTTCAATGAAGCTTTGGGGGTCCTAAAATAAAAATATGCATATAAAAACACATCCAAATGACAATCGGTCAGATCATCATTTAATGTCGATTCTGGATTAATTTCATAATAAAATTATGGCGCATTAAATAAGCGCAATTTCGACGCTTTCATTGCATAAAATGCATTTTAATGCATCTATTTTATAGCCGAGCACTTTCATTGCATCGTTAAAACGGCTTTATGTCTGCTTTATAACAATTTCGAAGGACGTCCATCTGATACGGATTTATAAAGATGTGTTTCAATTAGTTTTTGTTAGTCTCGAGAGCGTCCATAAAATATGAAGATATCATCAGTCCAAGGAGCATTCGTATCGATCCAAATTTTTCAAGCTCTTCTATGTTTCGAGTTCCAACTGTTTGCTATTCAAAGAAAAAGGAGCGAAGCCTCCATTTTCATTAGCCAAAATTAAAATTTGCTGACAGGGCTGTCCTCTTTCGTGGGCGACGCGTTTTGTTTGTTTGAAAAACTGGGCTAATTGGATATTAATTGGATATTCAATGGGTCAGTTGGATTCCGGTCACGATTGGAACCTTCCTGTATATAAATACGGGCCTCAACAAAGCAGGGTGTAAATCATACTTTACGATTATTGGGTGCGTCCAGAGAAGGGAGTTAACGACAACAACCCCGAATAATTGCCAAACACCACCGTGCAAGAAGCATACCAATGATGGGATTGAGTCGAAACCGTGACTTTTTATGGGATAAGCCCTGTTGACACTGAGACAATTCATTAGATAGACATTAATCATGCTTTTATTTTGCCGAAAAGCTCATTAAGCCTTTAAAACTTTGATAATCCCCATAATATATTTGATAATTTACATTAACGAATGATAGGCCTTTGGATATTTCAACAAAGCTTTAACTCTCACAGATACAATTATTTTATTTAAATTTAGACCACGTTCAATAAATATACCCATAAGGACACAAAGCTTTAATATTATATAATACTGCTTAATATTTTTAACAATCAAAATATCGGTTTATGTAAAAATATAATATTCACAATTATTCCCCTATTATATTTAAAAACATCAAAAACACGGTTATAACGAGTAAAATTTTTATATTTGTTAATGTGTTTATTTAAAGTGAAACAATATGAAATAATATTAAGACGATCGCTAAACTCAGGCTACTCTAAGTATTTAAAAATAGTATTTTAGAAAAAAATAGTATCCCAACAAAATGGTAAAGATCCCATCTATAACGGGTCAGCATCATAACGACCCGCCGCTTCTGACACCAGTGTAATGTGAAGCGGGCCGCTCTCCATTCCCATGTGTCCCCAACGGTCATATTTTACTATCGAGACGCCGTGTCCGCAAGATGAATTAGAATTAAAAGATGGCATTATTAATCTGGCAAATTGAATCTGCACAGATAAACAGCGACATTGTGTGGCAATGCAATTTCGCCCACATAACAGCTGCACTAGATTGATGATGATATTATGCCCGTTATACACGCATAAAGCAGTATATTTTGGATTTAAAATTATTAGCTAAATCCAATTTTTCAACTAATATTAATTTTTTCGGATGCAATCCATAAGATGCGCTTGGCTGCGGGAAGATGTGTTGTTCCCGCCGACTCTGCATTTTTTACGTTTTTTGTGCTTTTTTCAAATTTTACGCGATCCGATAGTAAAAATACTTGCGTGGGTCGTCTATCTTGAGACATATAAATAGGGAGTGCTAGCATGTTTCTTTATATCTCAATTGTCAATTGTAAATTTCTTTGGGTAAACAAATAACAAACTTAAAATCGAAATCATTATTAGTCGATAAATTTGGGTTAACGATCTATACAATCGTGCGATGTATGCGGGGAAGATCTCCGTTTCTGTCTCCCAAACTGCGCTACATCTGTCTCTGTCTGTCTTCGAGCTCAATGTACAAGAGTACTCTTTCTGAAAAGCGGAGGGGAGATCCCAGGCCCTGGGATAGTACTCCTTTAGGGATTAATGTTGAAAAATAGCAAGCAGAAGTGCTAAGTATCAAGTCTAACGAATATTGAAGATGTGATTCTATATAATCAATATGGATTTTTTATTTGCGATGGCAGAATTTAACTGCGTGTTAGCGTGTTTTCCGTCTCTTCAATTGAAAACCCCGATCGTTTTTCTTGCGTTTTTGTTTGAGTGAGTTTAATGTTCGACAATAAACTTCCATAGGTAACATTTCCATAGCTAGCATTAAAATACAAACAAAACTTCCGAAGTGCCAATTCTGGTTTGGGTGTTGGAACTGAGGTTTGTTTCTTAGGAACGCGTGACGACCTCTTTATTGGAAGAATTTACTGTGACTGAAAAAAATGGCCGACAAATACGCGGAACCAAAAAAACTGACCGTTAAGATCCCCCTACACGCCCGATATGCCAATTTTGAATTAAAAAAAAACTCTCAGCTTACTTTACCAATGCGTTTTATCATTAACAATAGTTGCAAAATACTCATATTAGTTTGAACTAATATTTTTTTATATTCATTTACACAAGTTAAACTATAAACCAATTGATTTTGCATAAATATTTTTGCACACTTCTTCAATCATACTTATTTCAATTATACACGCACATTTACAGTCCTAAGACATATTCGAATTTATTTCACAATAAAACACAAATTTTATGACAAGGCTGTTGAGTTTCCATTAAGAGACGCCTGTATTCTCCTAACGTTACATTTTCCTCTTCAATGCCCTGCATTTGGTGCCAGTTGTTTGCCCTTCGGATGAGAAAACTCTTTCTTCAGGGTTAAACGAGAGATTCGATATGAAATGTGTTTGTGTTTACATGCAAAATAGATTTACGTCTGTGGGATGCAGTTTAGTATTTTATTTGCATGGATAAAGTGCATTTAAAAATGATATCGTCATATCATAAACTGCAATGAACGACGATATTGTCAATCGAAAAAATGATGTAATTATCGGCTGCCGTTGCACACATGTCGATCAGTTATGTCATATGAGAAATCAGCATCAATATTTTTTTTTAAATAAGGTTATACAAAAGCATAAATATGTTAATTGACATTTCGATGGAAATATTTTCCACTAAATTTTCATCCCCTAAATTTGTATCCGCATGGAACGTGTGATTTATTCACAATGGAAATTATGAGAGTCACATCCATAAGCAAAATTGTTACGTCATCGTAGAGAAATTTGACCTTTGGACCATTCGCTGGCGGAAATGTACAAATGTGGGATATAAAAACATTTTCTTTCCTCTTTTTCAATAATTTCCACGTTGAGGGACTGGCAGACACGCCGGCGCCATATCTTTTCGTTAACCAAACTGTTTACCATCGTTCCACGAAAAATACCCCATTGAACCCCATATATTGACTTTATGCATTTTGCTCCTCTTTCATTAGCGCCCAAGGTCGGAGCGACACAGAAACGCTTTTAATTGCGGACAAGCCCCACGAACCCGAAAGATAAACGTCGACTTTTAATCCACTCGATTCTACAATAGTACCTTTCGACATATGAATAATCATTTTATTTCCCATTCAAAATATCGAAGTGGGTTTGGCTATTACCGTAATTGAAATTGAATGTAGCCGCAAGAGTGCGAGGGTCAAATAAGACCTTTGAGGGTCGTCTATACGCCTACGACTGTATAAATATTATCAAGATTTGATACAACATCGAGGCACTCAACGCGCTCACTAATAGATCCACGTTGAATTAAAACGTCGAAGAGCAGCTCAATTAATTGCTTGATTTTTTTTACTCGACAAATCTTACCCTCGATAAATCCACCCCATCGTTAACACTAATGTCGGGACCCGTCTGGTCATTTAGCTTACCAATAAATCACCTCCGGAAGCCCATCCCCATACGTCTTTCCTATGTATAATTACCGAGCTTAAATTATAAGCGCTTAACTCAATAATATTCGTTGTCTTAATTTAATTGTGTGTACTAATTTCCGATATTTCGATTCTCCTATCGGACTCATGGACGCGGAATAACTTTCATCACCTTAGTGATGCTCTTTGTGCGCATCTTCCGTCTAATGCTGCCAATGCGTGATGTTAGGCCGTGTATTGGTTTCATTTGCTTGGAATTTGGTTGCACTTTCTAATTTTGTAGTTTGGTTACTGGTACACAAACAATAGTTGTACTAATTCAAAAACCTTTACGGGTATGCAGAAAATAACTCACCAAAGTTTCATTGCAAATAGATTAATGGTTTAGGAACGTATATGGAATAAACAAACACAAATTAATTTATTTTAAAAAAATGTTCAAATTGGCCACCTCTGCTTCACATGCACGCACGACACTTTTTTTTAAATTTCAACTGTAGTTATCAGAAGTAGTATTTCCTCTTTCATTTTTGGAAAGGCTTACACATTCAATTAAGATTTCTTTTGTGTGCACCTCTGTCATGTAAATCCCTAGACGTCCCTAGACAAAGGAATCCACTGGTGTCAGGACTGGAAACCGTACAAACCACGCTTTATTCCGCGGCTTATATGATCTCCAGACCTGACACCATTAGATTTCTTTGCCTAGGGATGTGCTCATTCCGTAGCTCGCACGGTCTTCAGATCTGACACCACTGGATACCTTTGTATGGGGACGTGCCCTATTACTGTACAAAAAATAAAAACTAAAAGAATATTTTCTTACATGGCTATCAAACTGAATAATAAGTATTTCTTGAATTTCTTCACATCAGCTCCATATTATTTTGCGCGAAATTAATTCAAATTTAATTTCAATGTACTGAAATATTTTTTTCATGACTTTTTATTAACAAGAGTTGCTCTTAAATAAATTACTTCAAGTATAAAAGACTCGTTTAAAAACAAGTTACAAATTATAGATCCATAGTAGCGTCCGACGAGTACAAACGTGCCTTTGTTCTCTTTAAACGCCAAAATGTCCTATTAAATAATATTTTTAATAACTATATTTAAAAATATATCGCCTAAAGAGAAGTTTCCTTGAAACTATTTAATGGGGTTAACATCTTATGAGATATTCTTGAAAATAAAATATTTGTTTCTTCACCAAATTTTCATGTAGATCACATAAATAATTTTAAAAAAATGGCTTTTAGAAATATTGTATCTATCGATGAATTTGTGCTTCGAACTTGAATCGTATTTTACAAATAGGCTTTTTTTAAATATAACTAACGGTGATAAAAAAAAAACACTCGATGGAATTATTGAAGGCACGATAAAGAATAAGGATGGATGGGAATAAACGGGCGTCGAATAGAAATACTCTCTTTTGTAAATAACTGTTTATTCCACACGAGAGAGAGATATAGAAAGAAAGAGTTATCTGGCTGCGGGAAGGACGACCTCCTGCAGCCAAGGCTAACCAACGACTCTCCCGACTCCCGCCTCCTGCGCGTCACTCCCCAACCGGCAACACTCCACAGGGCAACAAGAGATTGCGCTGTTAAAATAACACATTGCACCTGAAGAGAGATGGAAGAGGTCGCTGTTGATCTGGAGAATTAAATCTGTTCAGACCAACAGCGCTATTGCGTGGGGATGTTAAATTGCCCATGCTACACTAATATAAACTTGCAAAGTCAAAAAAATTGATGATCACGCGGATCTTGTACGAACGGGAGGTAGGGGGTGCGCACGACGATTTCTGCATAGGAAAAAATTACTGTGACTGAAGAAAATGGCCGACAAGCAAGCAGATCCAAATAAACTGACCATCCTCTTTTCACAAGTCTTCCCAACAAGAAGTCAAAGATACCTATACCACAAATCTTGCCCTACACACAAAGCATACAAACTTAATGTTCCTCAAAGATTAAATATATATAAATAAAAAAGCTGATAAAAATATATTTAAAAAAAATCCAGAGCAATAATTTAACGTTGCTTTATTGAGAAGAGTTTGAATATGTGTGCAAATTTCATCTCTTTCATCGACAGCGGCTAATTTGCAGAACCCATATCGAAAATTACTTTCACAGCGGTAATCCATCATTTTCATTGTCAGGATTGACTGAAATAACTGGTGGAAATTTTATGAGTTTTCTCCTCACAAATACGATCTCTTTATTGGGCATTCGCAACTCTTTTAATTAAGCTTCTATGCTATCGCCGCTGAAAGGAGAACATTTTTCGATCAGTTTTCATACGAAGTTTATTCCAATCATTTTTGTCCAAACTTCAGAATATTATTCCAATCAAAGACAAATTAAATTGCAAAACATGAGTCTGCATCGAAAGCTGCTTCCAGCTTTAATTTCGCTCATGACAAATTGGCGGTTAGTGGGCTTGATGCATTTTGCTGGTTAAAAGCCGCATATCCTCCCCGTATGCAACGCTGGTTTTATAATGCTACAGAAAGCTTTCAAAGTTTGCTCGTAAAAGCTCTCATATAAATTCGTTCTGTGATTGCTTAATAGGCAGAAATGTTATCTGACGCTTCGCTAATGAGTTGCTAAAAGCTTCTGTCTATTGCCTTCGTTAGGAATAAAATTAAGCAAAATCCACTTCATGCAATTAAATCTGTCAAAGACGTCCGTTTTTCTTGGGGAAAATTACATATTTATAAAATTGCAGTGTGAGCACATCTTGAACTATCCATGAAGCAGAATCCTCAAACGACACAAAATAACACACAGATTCTGCTAAATGTTAATATGGCGATAAATATTAATACAGTTATGGCGATAACAGTAATACAGTTACATGATTTATTGCTTCAGGCCACGTGTAGCGCGGGCGATCCAAAAAAGGCATCCTTTTTCACCCCGCCCCCGCGACGCCTACTTCACTTCACCAGATTAATATGCGCCAAGATGGTGTTCAAACAAATTCCGCACACAAACAATAGTTGTGCCAATTTAAAAACCATTTTGGGCACGCGCCCAATAGCTCACAAAAGTTTCATCGTAATCGGATGAATGATATAGGAACGTATTTGGGACATGAATGACATTAATTTATATGTACATATGAATATTAAAAATACCTGAATAGATAACAGTTCAAAGGAGTCAAATCCAGAATACATAAAAGATGTACTATATCATCTAAATTAAATTGTTGATAATCTGTGTCATAGTAATCGTTTTATCCAGTTTTAATAACTCATATAAAATAATACTTTGAACACTTCAACAGGTGCTAAGGAGTTGAATCCTGTGTTTTCTTTGATGAAACTTATTGGTGCTTGGTCTTACATAAGGAATCCAATTCCGAGGCAAAATTTCGATTCCGAGATTTCGGGATTGCATTAGACTATCCCGGGATCAGTTCCGGAATCCCAGGATCAAGATTTTTCAATAGTTTTAGAAATTACATTGATATGTGACTAGTAAAATTCCTATCTGCTGAGACACGGACTAAAACTCGCAAAATTCCCGATTTCCCGACAAATTATTTGTTTCCGTCGCTGCAGATGAATACTTATATACTATAATACTTTGATATGATTCATAATTATATTACGGAGGAATACAAAAATTCTGAACCCCGAATCTATTATATTTCATATCGATGTTCACATTATTAAAGTAGAGGTGTAGTAAATACATCACCGGTAGGTAGAGGTTAATATAACAATTTGAAAGACATATATGTACTCTATATATGTATATATAGATTAGACAGTTACTGCACCTAGGCGTCGCCTAGCTCGTCAATTAGTAGTTACGCCACTGTTTCTAAGCGTCCAGATTTCGGCAAAAATGTCTCGATTTAGTAGCCCTCAACGTGCTGGTGATGTGTACGATTTCTGTTCGATAATAAATTCAATTCCGAGTTTTTCGGAATTACGTTTACTAATCTCAGGATCCCGGGATTGGATTCCCTAGCCTTTTTACTGACTATTTTTACATAATGTGGAACCAAACGCTTTTTTCCATCATAACATATCCTGCAATAGAAAGCAGTTAGCGATCAATCGTTTTTATATACGAATACAAAGTGCTGGGGCTGCGCCACCAAAACCACTGCGAAAAGTTGATCCTCGAGCTTTATAAAACGGGAATAACGAGGAATTGACCAGACTGACCGAAAAAGAAGCCGCCTGATTTAACAGCCTGTGTTAATTGAGTGGAGCCGACTTGAACCGTTACGAACACCAATTTGTTGTCCAACTTGAATAGCTGTCACTTTGAACGTGTGAGCATACGAATTCAACTAGAAAAATATAGCGATAACGGGAGCCTGGGCAATTTAATGACTCTCTGTAATAATTTTTTATGACTTCACGCTACATTGGTGTCAGAAGTGCCGAGTTGGTCTATACGATATATATATTGTTTATTAATCACGCGAATCGTTTGCTCTGAATACTATTTTGTTGCGGGATTTCGCCATAAATTATCTCATTTCCAAATAAAAATATGAATATTAATTATGTTACATGTTCTATGATGTATAAAAGATATATTTGTAAATAAAAAGTGTGTTTAATTTCGTCATATATGCATAATTTGTCAAAATAAACTCTTAATGCGCAAAATCTCTTAAGATTATTTCGCCAATTCGTTTGTATGTCATTGGAACAATGTTATTCCTCACGACAGCTAATATTTACATATGTGTTTTGTCCGGGAAAATAATCTTTTAGCTAGCAACAGAAAAGCGTGTTTATTTTCTAGAACAAACAAAATCCATCGCCTCAGGTTCAATACTATGCGAACCCATAAACAGCTCCTTTTGGCGCACACTTGCGGTAATTGATACGAGTATCCATCGATTTTTTTGGCAGTATTTAAAGCATTTTTTAGCCATTACTGGAATAAGCCATAAAGATGATGAATGGCTTCCGAGCGCGAAATTGCGCAACGAAAAACAAGCAAAATCCATGGAAATAGCTATGGAGGTAATGTATTCATGCATCCGTAATGAAGAATCGGGAAGCCAATCTCCTCTTTATTCTTCGGGATTCTTTTGTGCTCGGTGGAACAATGGATGGTAAGCCAATACGTTCCGTCTCTCGGATGTTTGGAGAGCGTTTTGAAGATGGGCGAACACAATGGATTAAGAAAGTTCAAGCTCAAAATTTAACATTGGCAAACTCTTTGGTTAAGCCGCGGCTTAAACACCATCCGAGGTCCGCTCTGTTTGCTCTATTTTTGCGCTTATGGAAAAGTTTCTTTGTTAATATTTCGTCGGAAAATAGACTTTCATCAGAGTCGCGTCGGCTGAACAATCAAAAGCGCTGAAAAATAATAAGTTGCTAAATTTTATTATACGCTCCGCAACATTTTCTTTGCGGATCTGAAACGTATTAATATAACAGTACTCGAAAATTTCAATTTTATGCCTTATAATAGGCTGTATCTAAAAATAAAATAAAATGTATTTAAGGTTATACTTCCCATGCATAAATATTAATTGAAAAAGTATTGCTATAGTGAGTAACTTTTTGAACTGGAACGCTCCTACGTGTTCTCTGGGATGATTGTGTTCGCACGTGGGTTCGTTTTGCTATCGGATCATGAGCCGACTCGATACATACTATCATCTTAACTGTTTTTACTTAACTTAACCCATAAAATTCTATCTTACGCCCGTGGGTAACAGTTGAAGCCCTGGGATGACGATGTGTCAATGGTCCGAAATTCGGACCGGTTGGACACAGAAAACTTGTGGCTTTTTTTTGCGAGTGGGCTGGCATGCTCTCGAATAGCAGGATCGACACATACTTCGAGTCAGAGGAGGGTTCCCATGATGTTGTTGTTGACGTAGTACACACAAATGAGAACGGCTACAGCTGCTAGAACGGCAATTCGTCTTCAATACGAATACCATGGGAAAGAAGGAACTCCTGCAGTTCCCTTCAAACTGACCTGCAAAGTAGCCGCACGCTAATTATTCCCTGTTTTATTTTTAATTTTCCTTCAGCTTGGAGCTGATCTTTCTCATCGTGTATTGCCTCTGTATAAAAAAGTCCAAACACTAATAAGTCGTTGTCTATCCGATTATATCACGTTTTATTTGTTATCTAGATCTGGCCATAGAAAGGACGTCTTCTCCTATTCAAGGCTATCCGAAGATTCCCACCTCTTACGCTCGACATAGCATCCCCTCGCTATTGCGTGGAGATGCTATTTCGCTTATGCTACAGTACCCCAACGCAATACCACTGTTATAATATACAAATTGACAGTCACATCTTCTATCTCCTTTCAGACGCAATATGTCAGTTTAACAATGACATCTTTTGTCGTCCTGCGAATATATTGCGTTTAGAATAACATTTATTGCGTGAGCACCACTTTCCGTCTGCGAAGGATTTAGGAGTCGTCGGTCAGCCTTGGCTGCAGGAAGACGTTCTTTCCGTAGGCTGATAGCTCCATAATCACCTTTCTCTCCATAAATAAGCATAATAGTCAACTTTCTTTGATTCATGATACAAATTACATCCAATCCTAAACTTAAATAATATCCAATTAAATACCTCAGATTCGATAATGAGCATACATCATTTTAATCGCATAGCTTTTAGCATGTTGTGGGAGTGAGACACAAAACATTTCAAGCGGCTCGTAATTGAAGTCTCGCAGTTGGTTGTCCTTTATAAAAAAAAAAATGCACATAAAAATCCTGATTTGATGCTGTCTTTTGCTTTTGTGATCTTTATCCACCATGCGTGAGATGCTATAATATTTGAAATATTTTTAGATTGTATTTAATCCGAATATGCATTTTTATTAAAAGCTTATGAAAACGATACGTGCATCATTCTCTAAATATTTTCTTGTCATATATTTTGATCCATAAACGTGATCTATAATTATATATATTATTATATATATAAATTATATTGTGCATTATTTTGGTCACTTTTTTTCATATTTGTCAAATTTGTATATTTTTAAAATTCAACCCTTTAAGTAGTGAGTCTATTTTAAAATGACATAAACGTAGATGCTATATTCGTATGTACATAACCTTTTCCCCATAAAAATCTACTTTTCTCTCAGGACCGCGCAGCGTGAGTCAAGCTTGTATATCAATAAATAAACACTACTGATTGCACAACATAATCGTTTATTTTTTCGCGTAAACATAAACAATATACATGTTTGTCTTCAGTTTTAGTAACAAAAGAATGTACTTGCTGAAGCTTGAAATCGACTAATTTGGGTTAGTATTATTAGTCGATAAATTTGGGTTATCGATCTATACAATCGTATGATGTACGCAAAACTCTCTCTTCGAACTCAACCTTTGAAAATACTCTTTCTATATCGCTTGAATTCGAACACCAATACGCGCAAATACTCAGCAAAGGGTTAATATAAGCCGTCATCCACTATAAACTGATTGTTAGGATCCCCCCTACATGCCAGGTGCTCTAACTTTGAAACAAAAATATTCCCCCGGCCTCAGGAACGCTTGTAACTTTACTTTCTGGATGACCCGCGTATACGGCGATTGGGTCTGCATTTACATATTTCAAGCTAATTCTGTCGACCCGTCCGGTCAAAAAGCTGAATCTGAATAAAATTTGTAGCCATTTTATCCTCTGGAAAAAATCGTCTTGAATTACGCAAAAAAACTGAATAAATTTGATATAAAAATCAGGGGTATCACGCACGAATAGGCGCTTTCCTCCCATAATGTCATTTTCGTCAGAAGAAAACCGTTCACCCGTTTCTTTTGTTTAAAAAGCCACCCCAACAGCCCTCCCCCTTTTTATTATTTACATATTTTTTCGACGGGGACATTTTTCAGTCACAATATTTTTTTACGGCGATGGTACAAAGTAGAATTGTATGTACTGCCAGTCAGATGAGAGCTTTTTTAACGCTCTAGCATTTCGGGATATGTGGCACGCATTTCCGTTGACCCCGCAATAGTGTCGAATCGCTCTCCAAGGACGCAATAACAGGGATGTGGGATTCTTGGGACCTTATTGTAGTTGGAGCCGTTTTTTAATAATCCTCGAAGCTAATCTGAGAAGATGTAAATCGGAAATAAGTCACATAAATGAGATGGGGGGCGTTAATAAGATCAGAGAAAAAAATTACAAATCTGAAAAACTTTGAGTGAATTTATTTCTAAGGACGTTTAAATTATTTATTTATTAGATTCATCCTTAAATTTTTAATAATAAAAGGCTTCCAACAAGAGTATTCATGCTTGCGATGGTATTTAACATGGATTTGTACTAGAAATTCTTCATTTAAACATTGCTGGGCAATTTGTTGAATTAAGGTACAAACATCAAGCTTCTGATGTTTACACCCTTGTAATCAATGGATTTATTTGTTCATATATTAGTGCTAATTTTCTTGGTTAATGAAAGCGAAGGTTTGTTATTATGATCGAAATATATTTGTAAAATATAGTATAAAGCAGGTATTCGGCACTTTGCTGCCACAGAAGTAATAATTCTAAAAATTTCGTTTGAAATTTAAAAGAGTTATCTTGTTTCATTAGGAATGATAGAAAGAATAAAATTTATTTTCTTTCCGATAATTAATATATTTATTGAAATTGAATGATATATAATGGAAAATGAGTATTAATGATGTTTATTTTGTTTTGTTGGTTTTATTATAAATATGAACAAACATTGATTTTTACATATAAGATCTACTGTAAGTTAATTGTACTATACCTATATTAATTTAAAAAGTGCAAACAATAAGTTGGCAGAGTTTTATTGCAATGGGATGAGCGGTATGGCAGCGCATAAAATACGAACAAACATTTTTTTATTTTTTTTATATTAAACTATGCCTATTTTACTCGCGCAATCTTTAGCAATAAGTTGATGAAGTTCTATTGTAACCGGATAAACTGTAAGGCAGCGCATTAAATACGAACAAACACAATTTTGTCACATGCCCCAAATTTAACTCAAACTACAATCAATAGTGACTCGTTTGTGAATGGGAACGCATTTGTAATAAATTGAATAATGTTCTTAGAAAACTATTATTTGCCTTGGTTAGGCACCGCCTGAAATATAACTGGGTCGCTCCAGATTATTGGACATCCCAGTTCTTCACAGGACATGGGCTGTTTAGGATTTTAGGATAGGTTTGGACCTCTCCCGATCTCAGAGTGTCCATATGAGGATTCGTTCATAAACGCAGACTATGCTTTGTGGACATATTCGAGCATAGCACCTGATGGCGCTTATTCGAAACGTCAGCGGTCTGAAAAGCGGACCAATTAGACACACAAACCTTATGGCTACTCCCTCTTCTTTTAGGGCATTCAAGGTTTTTTGCGTAAGTCATGTGAAGAAGCTAGTATAAGTTTGCTGAAAATGAGCGTGTTCTCGCGGCCATGGAAATTACATTTGGTTTTGCACCTTGTTGTGCACGTTTGTGAGCAGGCTGGCATGGTCCCAAATAGTAAGATCAATGGACAGAACCCCCATATACAGCTTGTTCGAAAGTTGTTTTATCTTTTTATGATTTTCATCCAATGTTAGGCGCTTTTTCTCTTATATGATAAAGAATATACCACATGAGACAACCAGACTAATGGGAGCAACTATTGGACGGAAACTTAGCTCGAGCAAGCAGATCCAAAGAGAGACCAACGTGACAACTTCCTTTTAATAAAATCTATTAGTTATGTGTATACATATGAAAAAAAAGTATTTACATTGATAATTAATTATCCATGAAAGAATTCATAATCTAGGAGTTTCCATGAATCATTTGGAGCGAAGAGTGGCTATGAAATTGCAAAAAACCCCTTTATAACCTTTACAACTTTAGCCACGTTTATCAAAACCCTAGCCACCTTGTATCAAAAGTAGACGACGTTTGTTTGATAATAATTAACATCAACTACTTGTAGACAGAAAATCAGCTTTGTAAATTTAAATTTAATGCCTTAAAAACTCTCCTGATAATTTGTTTTGTTTCCGTAATTTATTGTTATATCAATAAAAATTGTGATTACAAAATTCAACTTCGTCTCAATGTCGAGAGATCAAATGGCAAATTCGAATAAAAGCTTTGCAATAAATGCAAAATGCTTCGTAGATACAGCGAGCTTTTTTATGAATTTTAAAACACATGCTTACGAACACACTTTATAAATATTTATAAAAACCAAAGAGCATATTCCGCGTAATGGAAACGATTCGTACATTTATGTATTCAATTTGTATGCTAAAAGCCAAAATTAGGGTTCGGTTTATAAATGGAAATGTCCGTGTGTTTGCGGTTTTTGTCGAAAATTGTCCAGAATTTTGCACCGCGGTGTTTTAAGCTGCGTAATCCTATTGTTTTTGCAATATTAATTGAATTTCTAGTTTGGAAAGCGTCGAAAATTTCCCATTAAGTCGTGAACACGGACATCGCTTATCGTTTATGCGTGCGGATTCATTAGTGCATTATTAATTTACGGCAATAGTAATCATCCGAATTTATCGGCAATTAAAAATTAATTTTAATGCTGTTAAATAACCACCTAATGCGCGGAAAATTAATTAACGCAGTAGAAATTAAGTGCGCTCAAAGAGTCAGTGTATAGTAATCGATGAATATCGTGAACTACATGCGGAATTTCTTTATCTCAGTCTCATTTCACCTCAAGCTATAATGAGTTGACTCCGATCACTGGACTTCCCAGTTCCTGACGGGGCACTAAAAGATAGTTTGGACTGTGTGTGCGGGTATCCGTACATGGATTCGGATCACGTTCTGTGATCGTATTTAGGCATATCGGTCGAGAGAGAGGCTTTCCTTTGCTGTATCAGAGGTCGTTTTTCTGGACCTCTTGGCCACAGGAACTTGGTGGTCAGCCCCGGTGCCTTTTCGGCGTTCAAGGCCTTCTGTCATAGCTTTGGAGCCAAATGCGCTTTGGACGGATACTATTTTTAGTACCTGCCATAACATGTCACTACGGGTTGACCATATACTTGTATCAACCTAGGTGTGAACAATATTTTTTTTAAATCCACATGTGATAGAATATGATAAAATTATGTAAATCCAAGATCCTCTTATACACGAAGTAATCATTATTGGAACCACATGTCGTATCCATCCGTATCCAGTTTAGACTACAGTGACTTCTGTTAAATTTACAACGATTTCTCAATCATTATCATAGTATTTTATTTATAATAAATATATACATCTAAAGTTTCATTACAAAAAATACCCCACAATAATTTTATTCGTATTTACTTTACATGGACTGAATTTATGGTTTCAGCAGAATATAAAGTTTCACTTACAACTTCGTTCATTCGGAAAAAAAAATCGCAACGAAATATTCAATTGCATTCGTATCAGCGAGTTTCTCGGAAAAGTTTCATGCTTTGGAAAATTTCTCAATTGTGAGCACTTTCATTGTCGATATCGAATTTCTGTGAGATTGAACATTTTCGGATATTATTGATGAGATTTAATTAAATATACAAGTCTGTTTTAAATACCCTCAAGAGCTTTTATTGAAAAAAACCAAATTTAAATACAAAATCAGTATCAAAGAGCGTATTATATGTCTGATAACATCGTAAACATATCAGATATTCCATAGGAAGTCAACAATAAATCAAAGACAAAATAGGAAGTGGAAAAACTAAGACACCAAGAAAATTAATTTCATCCCCAATTTTTTCTTGATTTATTATTAATTCTCGATAGAATGCGTCATTCGAATCCATTCGCCATTCAAATGAAAAGCGACGACGAGTGATTAACAACGTATTTTTCAACGAAAATTCGTTACCAAATTGGATCGTTAGCGGATGGAAATGAATTGCGTCTTCGCAAATCGAATTTAAATCGTGATTTTCTAATATATAGCATTGTTCAGGGAAGTCCAGTTGAAATGAACTAAATTTAGCGTTGGTCATATTTTAAAATTTTCGAGTGTCCCGGATGAAAAAGCAAGCTCCTTTGGTACAATAATGAGTAATTCTCTGCAGGGTAACTTTTCGTCTTTTATTTTTGGACTGGAAAAGCAGATGTTTTGAGCAGAAACCACTTAAAATAGATAAAACAGATGGCTTCAAGAGCTTTTTATACCTTGAAAACTTTAACAACTCTGTGACAATTTGGAGTATTTTTCTGCTTTCCAACGATTTATCGATGCTTGCTTTGCTGCGAGGGTAGTTTGTAATCTTTGCGACACATTCGTTTAAATTCATATTAGTATCCATTAACATTATGAATATATAATTTAGTTATAATAACTGTCCAATATTTTGCTATACTTAATCTTTCAGTTCAAAGCCTGGGTATAACTATTCTTGTTTGGGTCGATGATGTTAATTTTGTTCCAATCCAATCCAAATACCCTAAATAAAAATATCTCTATATTAAATACAATATATAAAAACATTTACATACTTGCAGTATAATGGATACCTTAACACATTGACGGATACAGCAGTCATATGCAGTCATTTTTTGGTATGTTGCATGGGACACGTCTGCGTCTGTATGTAATACTTGCTAATTTTGCCGGATTAGTCTTTTCATACCGATCTTATTGCATACCAACTCAATGAAACCTTCAAAGATTTATTAGTGTCTGGATGGACGAATCGCACAGAAAATTGAAATGTCCATCAAAGCGTTAACCTATTTTGGTTCTATCTTTGTTCATTATATTCCCCATCATGAATTAAAAGTGTCATTTGGCCGTCATTGTAGATTATGATCTGAGCAGATCCTAGCTTTCACATAGCCACTCGCTGTTCCAAATTATCAATGAGCTTCTTTTTAACCTAAACGCAGTGTTGTTTATTATTTTTTACGCATAGTACGATTAGATTTTGCATTATTACTGTAAAATTTCGGATTCACATCCATATTGTAGAAAATAAATCCACCCTATCAAGAATTTGGAGTCTTGTATATAATATTCGAAAGCAATTTAAATTCGCTAATTTTATTTTCGATTGTCTTTTCAACCTTTCCGAGTCATAGCGTATAGGCCGTTTACAACTCTTCTTCTTCAATTACACAAGCATGGCTGAAGGCACAATTGCTTGCGTATCGGAAGGATGAAGATTATTGTGCAGAAGATAAGATTATTTTCTAGCAGGCGCATTCTGTTTATGAATATCACCAGAAGGCTTTTTACAGCATTGAGTCCTGGGGGGGAGACTTTTAATATCCGAGTCCTTTGTTAACATTCACGCAACACGTACTTCTCTCCTCGGCTCCTCATGTTTAAAATAGTAATAAAAATATACTGCGCGGCCTCGCATTTATCAAAAGTGCGCACCCACAGATTTAATCCCGGACCGAAAATTTATTATATTCATATTATGTGTGGAATTAAATTATTCGAGGGAATCATGCTCTCGATTTTTTTTGAATTTACGCAGATTATGAGACGTGGAGCGTTCCCATGTCGAATTTTTTTAATGTCTATTTCGCGTGTGAGTAGTCAAAACAGGATTATCAAGCAGGGAAGATTCGCATTATTCCATTGAGCCTATAAAAAAAATACTTCACGCTTACACCGAATTCAAGGGATCGAAATTCTCGTCTCTTATGAAACACATGTTGCACATATTAACACATTTTAGTCGGGAGCTGACGCGGAGGGCATCGAAGAGAAAGACTCTCGTCTTAGATGATTTTTTTTTTATTAATCACGCGAGAAAGATCTGGCCGCGAGAAGGACATCCTTCCGCAGCCAAGGCTATTCGGAGACTCTTATTACTCCATTTATTTTGTCCCAATAACAACGATTTCGATTACCCTTTGTGAAAACGCACTATGTTAATTAAATATAACACGAAGTACTGCTTATCTCACATTATAAAACAGGAGGCAGTGACTGTAATTTTGCATCCATTTCTACAAAGCCTTTTATCAGTTAGTGTAAATAAATTAAAAATCAGGAAAGTTACAGTCAAGCAAGCTTTCAAAGTTGCACACATTAATAACAATTTTGAAATGATGATCTAATGCGTCAAAAATGTTGTCATCAGAGTCTACCGCCCACGTAAGGTGCTTGAAAAATTATTAACTTATTCGACTTATCGGCGCAACTGTCTCTGTGACATGACTCTGTCCGTTTTTATAATATATGCTAAGTTGTCTAATCCCTCTTTTTTCATTATTGTTATGTTTAATTCAAGCCAATATCAGCGATCCGAAAAGCGGACCGATTGAGCATACAAATGTTATGGCCACTCTTTTAGGGCTTTTTGCGGCATTTTCAATAATCTGTACGATTACGGAAGCAACGTAGCGTCTAGACAGTTTCATCACAGTATTTTTTTTACAACAGTAACCACCATCTATACATTGAGTCGGATACTTTTGGGACTATCTTTGTATATTATTTTAAATCATACAAAATAATTTAGTATATTACATTTATAATAGTATTGATTAATTTTAAAAAATAAATTGGATTTCCCGGAAGGGGGGGGGGGGCGTTAAGTTAGATACTTGCCACGGGCGCTTCATACCCTAGTTACGGCACTGCCAACCAGTCAGACCAGTTTCTCCAAGCTGTCCGCGCCTCTTATCGCCACTTGAATAGTACATTCCGATATTAAATTAAAATTTACAAATCTGCTTATTTGTAAACAAGTAGTTTATGTTTATCATTGTTGAATAAACGTCATCTACTTTCGATGCAAGGTGGCTAGGACTTCAGTTGACGTAGCTAAATTTGTAGGGCGAGAACTTGATCGCAGCATTGCAATATTGAGTACATATAATATTTATCTTGTGAGCATAAGACATTTATAAAATATTCATTAATGGGTCTAATTTTTTTTTTAATTTCGGCAACAACATCATCGTCATGCCGTTTTATTAAATTACTGGGGTCATCTAGAAAATAAGGTTACAAGAGCTCCTGAGGTTAAAAAAAACTGGTATATAGGGGGATCCTAACGGTCAGTTTTCATGCCCTGCGTGTTTGTCGGCCATTTTGTTCAGTCACAGTAAATTCGTCCGATGGAGAGGTCGTCGCGTGCTCCCTTATTTAAAGAACATAAACATATTTTCGCTATGCTTCATTCTTCCTACTTGTATATTTGCAAAGGTGATTTAGTAGATTATTTTTAAATACCTTATTTCCGTATATCGGACATGTATATTTGCCCATGGTCACGGATTTTTTACTCGTTTTCCATGGAGCTACCCTCATGAGACTTACCCTCAACCCCTCGTAGCTATCCTCATTCACCCTTCTAAAATTATGTTTAGGTTTATGACTATGTTTATGTTACTCGCAAAATCTTAAGAATTAAGTGGACGAAGTTTTATCGCAATCTGATGAACGGTATGGCAGCGCATTTCGAACGAACAAACCCCAATTCATTTTTATTTTCAATTAAATTGAGTTTAAATTTCATAAATGTTGTTTGTTTACAATTATCAAATAGCATATATATATTAAACAAAGAAAACACAATTTTCTGTGGACCATTGTAGGACTATGGATGAGTTTCGTTCAATTTCCGTCCATAAACGAGGATCGTCATCGATGTTGCTAGTCAGTTATCTACGCGGTCATTAAAACTTTTAGACCAGTAGAAAAAATGTATGCTACTGATTCGTTTTTGCAATTTTAAAAGTACACTCGATAGTAAATAGGTCTAGGATATAAGATTTGGACGATATCGGACATTTCATACGAAAATATTGTACTAAAATTAATGTTGTTTTCTGAAAGTTTTATGAAGCTTTCATTGTTAATCGACTTACAACTAGAAAGTTGACCCGAAAACTATAAATAGGCATAGGGATGGAGCAATTAGTGTCCATTCCGCCCCCACACATGGAATAGTGTTCTTCAATATTGACGGAAATTAATTTATGCCCAGAGGTCTTCGTCGGGATGTTCATAGTTATCCCATAAATTGTGTAATAGGGAGTACCTCTCGTTTTTCCTACATAAATCTCTCATTTTTCTTTGTTTATCAAGGGCATTGGCAATAATTTAAACGGCATGAGAAGACGTATCAAATATTCCAGGAATCGTTTTCATTAGGGGACTTACGATCCTTTCATCTCGTACTTCCGTCGCCGTTCAGGAATATACGTTTCATGCAAATTTAACGAAATCTGATTTTGGAAATATCGAATTTGGGCCGCGCGAAGTAGATTATAAAACTTTTACGGTTCGAAAGGAGACTGTCTGAATTTCGAATGACACGCATTTTACAATTGTAAATTTTGCCGAAGTTATCGCCGAATTTACATCGGTAATAAGCTCGCACTTCGACTATTTTGCCCGGGCTAATTCTTGCGGAACTCTGTTATAAACAATTTCCATAAAATATGACTACAATCTGGATCAGTCGCCTTTTGATAATGTTCGAATGATTAAATTTGCATACAGACGCAGCAAAGATGATTTGAATATTTAAACAATCGATGCTTGTGGTCTTGTTGCAATAATGAAGGAATCGTTTCGGTTGGAAGGATTCAATTGCAGCAGGCTTTTTATTGATCCTTTTTGTTATCCCTCAAATTATCCCCGTTTGCGCCTTCTTCAGTTTACTTGGACAATAAAAGTTTTTTGTAACATAAACAGGCAGAATTTTACCCAAAGTCACTTTTACTTCAAAATAGTAAACTTTATACGGGGGTCCTAAAAAGTTCCATATTTTGATATTAGGTCGTTATTTTTTTTTCTTAGGGAAATAAGAAAAGATTCCCACCCTAAGACCAAAAATGTACATGGATTCCTTTCAATGATAAAATGTTTTATTGAAGTTTTGGAAGCACAGAGAATATAATTAATGCTAAAATGCTGATTATTGAGCTCGTTTAATATTAACCCGTTGATGAGTAATCGCGCATATATGCGTTCGGACTTAAATAATACAGAAAGAGCATTCTCGCACATTGAGTACAGAGATTAATAATTCGGAGACAAAGACGGTGAGTATCTTGCGTTTCATTATACACTCTTACAACTATCGTAAAGGTACCCTTACACATATAAACATTCTCAAATATTGCGAAAAGCGATCCATAGCAAATTAATCGATTTCAAGCTTCAATAAATGCATTATTTTGTTGTAATAATAATAAATGAACGAATATTGTGTACTATCAACAGTATTAAGGTCTATTTATTGATATACATGTTTGATTCACGCTGAGCGGTCCTGAGAGAAACGTAGATAATAAGTAGTGAACTTACGAATATAGCATTTATGTTTAAATTAATTTAAAAGTAACTAAGTAATCAAATGATCAACACTCCTTATCCAATTGCTACCTTAAATATTTATATACAGGCTGCGGCAGGGAAACTTCTTTATTTAAAATGCGCATTTTGAAGCGATATTTATTTTTAAAAATAATAAATTGATACTCACTTAAAATAACCAAATTTAACGTTTTTTATTATGTAAAATTTATTAACAAACATGTAATGAACAATGGAGAAATGCTCGTTTACAATGGATATACTTTTAAATTCTACTCTAACTGTATACACTGCGGATTTCCAGGTCAATGCAAATATCGGAATCAATCCGGATTCAAAGTCCAAACTTTTATAATAGAGACTTAACCCTTTTGCGGTCCCTATTTTTTACCAAAGTTGTATATTTTGCTAACATATTATACAGAGACATTATGCCAGTATTTTAGGATTTTATCTGAGCAACAACCCTTTGTATCTCTAGTAGATAGGCGAAACAATATGGAGGATCATAAAAACCAATATTCCTTTCCAAATACTGTCCTAAATACGATACGCAAAATAAAATCACACGATTTTAAATCTGAGTGGGGAAAAAATGTAGAAACAAAATGTCGAGCCAGACTCGACATAGGACCGCAAAGAGTTAATAAGTAGCATTTTATACTAAAAACTGATTAATAATGCAAATCGATGAACTATTTCTGCGATTCTTTAGCTTATAAATGTTGTTATATGCATGCGGATCTTTTTTGCTCTAGTAAATATTGAGCATTTTCTTAAAAATCGATGCAGAGGACTCTTGTATATGTCAGGGGACTGTGACTATTTAAATGAAAAATAATGTTTTAGTAGCAAAACTAAGCCTTATTTGTTTATTTTCATAAATTTTGAAGTTTAAAAATTATGTATCTGAACAATAAAATAACAAAAAGTTTTTATAAAATTTTACAAGCACTCAAATTTTCACTTTGAAGTCTTAATGTAATATCACTTTCAAAATGAATCACACAAACTGTGAAAACATTTGAGTATTTTGAATCTTATTTTACAGAACACACTCTCACACACCTATATTCCATATTTGGTCTATTATGCTTCAGGGGACTGTTGCCAGGGGACTGTTGCCAGGGGACTATTTACTTACATTTCATTTTTAAATAAGATAGGATTTCTCCATCTCTCATACTGTCTTTGTCATTCATTTTTAGGTAGTTTTCCTGCCGCACCCGTATTACAAAAATGTACATTCTTAAATTGTGTATTTATGTATTTAATATACATATCAAAATAACACAAAATAAACCCAAGTTCGATTCATAAACAGCAACTAGTAAATTCTCACTCCACGTGTCGACTCCTGTGGGTCCTTACGGGAATATGCGCATAAATTATGGATTAAAGCAACGCCAGAGCTCGTGTATTATCGTACGCTCTCAAATGACCTTAAGCCCTAATTTTTCCGTAAAATTATTCATTTTGGGCCGTTTTTTCAATTAAAAGGGAATCTAGAGAGCTTTTCGGTGCGTTGTTAACGCATAATTCACTCAACATGTAATCTCATTAGGGGAGTTTTTATATATTTTAATAAGTGCGCCGTTGTTCTTGGTTGTTAAATCATTCCCTTTTTATGCTCCACCTTTGAAATAAAAAATAAATAGAACTTATGGCGGGCGTACATGAAATGTGTGCAGTTTCGGATGCTTGAGTCTCGGTCAATTTATTTGAATTTGAACAGTTCGAGCTTTCGATGCAAACTTCTGGAAAGCCAAGACCCTCGGAGAGTTTTATTGATCGAATCTTCTTCGAAGTCAAAGCTTTGAAATGATGTTCAAAAAGATCTGTACCAGATTTGACCCATTTTATGTTGCGAGACTGTGCAAATTTTTTCAAATTTATTCTTTCGATATAAAAATAATATATTAGCTATACCAGGTACTAATATAATATTTTATAGAACAGAACATAAGCTATATAAATAAATCGTTTATTTTTTAAATACAATAATGACCGATGTCACAACATATGTGTCATATCTTAGACATCTGTGCATCAACTTTTGCATCAATTTTTATTGCAAAATTTTGTAATTTTTCACCAAAAATATGACGCATAAAAATAACTGAATTAATGTAAACACAAAATGAAATATATACAGACACAACGCGAAACGTGCCACTGCGTTAAATACATTATTTCTGTCAGTAGTCTGACATCTATATATCGCGATGCCGCACTTTTGGCATAAATTTCTCGAAAAGTTTTTATAAATCATCCAGGAAACTTGAAATATGATTATTAATAAACGCGACCATAGGCTCGTGTTACTGCGCTTGTTAACGATGCCAAAGTTTCCAAATCGAGTTTGAAGCTCTCGAGTAAATCGTATCGGGTTACTCCACATCAACCACGCTATTTTTCGAAATGGCAATTAATTTCTAAAAGTAATTATTAAGCCGACTGCGCGGCTACATTGTTCCTCTGGAAACTTGACACGTGTCACATCATAAACGGATTAGAGACAATACATAGTCAAGTGGAATAAATTATATAATAATTCAAAAACCTTTCGATGCGGGCATTTTGGTAATAAGTTGAATTCGCGAAGCTCGCAACAAAGTCGAGTAATCTTCTTTGGGTAATTCCATTGTCATTTCAACACAATAAAGAGAGTGCCCTCAAAACGGTGGCCCGCGGCCGAATTAATGCGACCCAAATTAAATAAAAGATCTATGACGTGTCTAATCGTCAAAGATTCCATCGGTATAGTTCCATCTAAATTTAGTATGCGTATAAATTAGGAAGTCATGGACATGCACAACAAAACGCCAATCATCAGCTTCATCTGAATTGGCCGTCATTTACAGGATTATTCAAGTCATCTTAGATTCTGGACCGAGTGGCAGCAGACTCGTTGGAAGACCTAATTTGCGATGGAGCAATCAGGTAGAATTTTTTTATCCTGTATCCTGGAGTTAGTGGTCCCTAAGGTAGTGTCAGTTTCTGATATTAAACTGGTGGGTTTTAGACTCCAACATGCCCACCAATGAAATCCCAAGGGGGAGGAGGACCCTACGCCCGTGGGCAACAGTCGAGCCGTCTAAAAGTAGTCTCGTCAATTAGCCCAGCTAATATGAGTTGGGTTTGCAGCTTACCCATAAAGTGGAACGTGGAACTATTGATTACAGAAGTAGGTTAAATCTATGCAAAAGGGAAAATACGGGGGAGAACTACACACTAAGATATAAATGACCGAACCGATACTAAAACCATGGGGAAAGGATAGATCCTGCAGTCCGTCGTCTGCTGTAGCCCCCTTCAAACTGAGGTTGGACTCATGATGGCCCTGCTAGATAGCTCCTTTGAGCTTAACATAACTCACTGTCCTTTCTCCTCTAATGCACCTTCGGGTACATGTGGTCTGAAGGTGGTCTTCCTGCAAGAATCTCGCCTCCTTTAAAGGACGCGTAGAAAAATTGGTGGGCAATTGGACGCTCTACACGTTGCGTTTTTCGTGGAGTTAAAAGAGCGGTGGATGACAATATCTGTGTAGTTAGTCCAGGAAAACCTGGAACTGACCGCACAGCGGCGCTGGCAATAAGGTTTGTCATCAAAGATCCTCTACACCAATAAGACGCTGTATGTCGTTCTGCCTTCTGAACAAACCCCTTCCTTGATCCACATATGTCCCCACGGGTATTGTTTATCACATTGCTTCAACAGGCGTCTCTTTCTTTTACTATCTTCTTTGGTGTTTTTTATTATTCCTCCACGAATTCCCGCCAAGATCCAAGTTCTCCTTGCTCACTATCCTGCTGTGGATCATGCTCTCGACTTTGAGCTTGGTTACCCTGAGTGATTGTTTCAGTGCATCCCTCTGGAGCATCCAAGCCTCACAATCGCTGATGGTGTGCTTCACGTCGTTAATCTCTGCCTGACAGTGGTGGCACGATGTGGTTGTGTCGTTGCCTATCCATTTTAGGTATGTCGCAATACCTCGTAGCGCCCCTTGTCATTAGACCCTCGCCAGTGTCTTTCTGTTCGTCTCAAATCTCAGCGACTCGTACCATATCGAGAATCCACACATTGGGCGTGAGTTGTCCAATTTTGCTGGTAGCCTTCTGCGCAGCTGCTTCAGTATGCTTGTTATAGGTCAGCTATCATCCATAACGACCCCTAGATATCGCATATTATTGGAATACGGAACCCGATGACCGTTAATAATGAGCTATTCCCGTCTTTCTTTTTATACTGTCCTGTTTACCATCGCCTCTGTCTTCTCGAATTATCGAATTTATATTATTTAGAATGATAATTACTTATGCTTGTGATGGCAAAATGTTTATCTTTTATACAATCATGTTATAATTGTGTCTGTTTAAGCTCAGATTCGAGCACATGGGTGACGTTTCGACACGATCTGGGTGAGCCAAAACAGGAGTCTTCACTATACGAACGTTACAATGATTCTTGACAAACCCATAGGGATATTGACTTCTTAAAAGTTCTCCATAACTTCCAAAGTCATAGTGGCGTCTATTCCTAATTGATGATTCAGTTGTGGCCATAAAAATTTACTCAACGTTTATTGATATCGCTCAGTATTCACAGTAACAGCATTACCATCTTCGAAGAAATGTGACCCAATGATTCCATTTGTCCAAAATGTACATCAAACAGTATTTTTTTTGAGTGTAGACATCTTTTCTGAATAAGTAGAGGATTTTCATCATCCCAGATACAACAAATTGCTGATGATCCCCTATTTTTTGATCAGTTCAGTTAGTTCGCTTTTTATCTTCGATTATCCTTAACTCCATATCTCCTCACCTTTCTTTTATATGTATTCTATTAAATATTTTATTTAATATTATAGACAGTCAAAAAAAAGCGTATATTCTGAATTTTGTCAATGGCTTATATTATTGATAATTTCAGCATTTACGTATTAAAAAAAAACTACGTACAATCCCAAGGGAGTTTCCGATCGTTGGGGATTGACTGAAAAAATGGAAGAATACTCATCCATTTTTCAGGATAAATTATTGCTTATAAAAATCTGATAAATTCACAAGGGTACTTTGCGATAAAAGCTTTAAAACGTTTTTCCTAAGCAAATTATCGTCTGAGTGCTTATTTATATTATTTCATTTTTACCTCTCAGAGTCCGCTTCTGGTAAGAGCACTTCGATAATCAGAGGCTTCAAGCTAAAAGTTAAAAATTAAAATGTTCATCGAATAAAAGTCGCTTCCGTTCAAAGCATTCTCATCCTTTAAGTGTTCCTTTGGGGGGAATTTCCCAAACACACGCCCAAACGGAAAACTTCGAAATATTTGCTGAAAATGAACACGAAATTCTTTGCATTTATCTCGAGGTTGTAGGTTCAAATGTATTTTTCAAAATGTCGTCAGCATTAAAATAAGGGCGAAATTGTCCCTTTTTATTAACCGACCGTTTGGGGTGACAACCGTTGAGATTTGGGTAACGATTTGACACTTAACGAAGACGTGTAGCTGTTTATGTGCAGGGGCAAAGATAATAAAGGACGTTTTAGTCTCGTAGAACCTTTCGAGAGTCATAATGAGCTGACATTTTTCTCGACATCGGAAAACCCAGCCTATTAAGGTAATTTCGCTGAGGTGTCTCAAACATGAGCATGGTCGAAAAAATCGCTGTTTGTGATAATTAGGGAGATATTTACTCTTTTGTGATGTAGGTAGCAATTTTAGATGAAAGGAAACGTTTTACTTCGTATCGTTATGTCACATTTTCTTTGTTAAAATAAATATCATTGAATCGTTTCGGTGTATTGATATATTTTAGGATACCTTTTAATAGATTTCATACTCTATTGATATTGAAATTTTGCATACTTTTTCTAGATAAAATTGACTAGTGATTGAATAAAGATTTTTTATTTTTTCGAAGAAAACTTATTTTACAAAGTAAAACACGGTATGGATTTTACCGAAAATTTTACTTAATATGCATACAACTGTGCCAAAATTTCAATTTTTTAAAAAATAATTCGTTCAATTACAATCTGCACTCATCTTTTAACAAAAAACATTTATATTTTTAATTTTTTTATAACATTATCATGGTATTCATTACGAGGACACATTTTTTCTAAGCAGTCTCCGAAAATCAAGTTTCAACGGCTGAATTTTCAGAAATTTTAAATGAAATTTTACGAAATATTGTTTAATTGTTAATCTTTTACATATTCTAGAACTTATATAATTTTTTTTTATATTTAAAAAAAAATAGAAAAAATATGAACCTTCTTTTGAGATTCTTATAAAAATCTGTAAAGTCTTGATTTTTTTTAAAGCTTTGCATCTCAATGCATTGACCATAATGGAAGCCACCCTAATGATATAATTTTTAAAGTTTTTTATATAACATGAAAGATAATACAATAGATATTGTATCAAGCCAAATATACATCAACACAAGTTACATGATTCCATCGTTAACCTAATTTTTCAATCAAAAGTAGGACAAAGAGGCAAATTAATATTCTCGTCGACGATCTACCACTTTGCTAACAACCTTCAAATGATCTAAATTGCTGTAATTTACATTGAGCACAAGATTATTGATTAATACGTATTTAACCGCCGAAATAAAAATACCCGCCGTTTTAATTGAGCCATTGAGTTTTCGTGTTTAATTTAAATTTGGGATGATTCTGGATATTTCAAAATTTATTTCACGGAAAAAAACTCTCAGGGTCTACGAAAGGCTTGTATTTTTTCAACGACCCATGTCTTCGCAAGGAGCAAACTAAGAGCCATCCTCTTTTTACCGTAATGGGGGTTCCCGGGACCAACGTGATGGGAATGTGTTGAGCTCGTGGACTGGAGTGTGAAAAATGACCTTACGTGCCGGAATGATTGAGCACTCTTTGCGAGGGTGGTTTTTAGTCTAAACCAGGGATGGATAAACAGCTAACCACAAATCTTGTTCAGAAAACATAATAATTTAATTATCAACAAGCCTAAATGGGCATAGCGTTTTTATTACTTTTTAACGTTAATACATTTTTATTTGCTCAGTGTCATGATGCTTTAAAATATTACGGAGCCATCGGGTATATAACATCTTAACAGTAAATGTAAACTTAACAGTAATTAGACGGTGATGAGCTGCGCGCGCATCTTCAGGGGCATCAATTTATGTAAATGTTTTACGCATGCGCTGTGGATGAACACCAATCTATAATTTGCAAAATTACCATGTTTTACTTATTGTATGTATTTGAGAGCATGACAGTTTAAAAGCAGACAGATATTGTTAGTATAGAAGCGATTCTGAAGCACACTTATTTAACTTCACTTAGGTATTCACTCTTGCGAAGAAAAGAAAGGACATGACGCCATGTACATCAAGAAGTCCCAAATAATCCTTCCAATCCCAAATAATCGTTCCTTGGCGTGATCATCTACTGTAAAACTCTCCTTCAAAAAGTAAATCCAAAAAGGAAGAACGTCTGACTGACAGCCGTACCATGTGGCTCAGTGGTCAGATCAACTATGGCTCCCAATGGCAAGTGGGAGGGTGGACTTCTTCCATAATGTAAATAATCGATTAGTTACAATATTATCACGTTGACTCAATGCGCCTGATAAATTTTCAGAACTCTGTGGCTGACCCTTCGCCGATGCGTTAAGGAGGCGGCGTTAGATAGCTGGCAGGAGGGGTGGTCCGCGTCTTCTTCTGGCCGCCACCTTCCCCTCGGTTAGAAACCGCCTGAGATGTCGCTGGGTTGTTACGGATTGCTGGATGTCCCAGTTTCTCACAGAGCACGGGCGCTTTAGGGCTTCGCTCTCTAGGTTCAGACTTTCCCCGATTTCGCAGTGTCCGTGCGGAGATCCGGTCATGGACGCAAACCACGTTCTGTGGATATGTCCGGGCATAGCGTCCAATCGCGAGGCGCTCATTCGAAGTATCAGCGGTCTGAAAGGCGGACCGGTTGGACACACAAACCTTGTGGCCATTCCCTCATTTTTAGGGCACTTAGGGCTTTTATATAAGCTATGCTAAGCTAGTTTTTTTTTCTTTTTTGTTTTAATTTACAAAATCTAGCTAGTTTCTCCCCCGCGCTCAGAGCGCAAGTGGCCACTCGAAGTTGAGAAAGAGCGTGTCCTCGCGGACATGGACATTAAATTCAGGTTTTGCACCTTGCTGTGCACTATTGTTGTGCGGACTGGCATGGTTCCGAATAGCGGGATCAACATACAGCTCGGATCAGTGGAGGGTCTCCATGACCCTTTTCAGTTCAGATACTTTATAGACTTGATCTTTTTGATTTTTGCTGTCTGCTCACTCAGGCTTCCCGCTCACCCAGGCGTCCCAGGCACCCAGGTGTTCCTTCTTTCAAAAGATCCGATGATGCTCTTGTCAGTAGTCAATTCCTTTTTTTGTTCCAATTCCCCCTGCCTTAAATACCAAATGCACGAATAAAGCTATGTGTTGTACAAATGATATGGTTGTAATCTTTTCCCGTAAAAGAATATAGCAGAGACTCTAATCCAGCAGATAATAATGATGACAACATAAAAAAATATATTCACCCAATCCAAATTGTTTAAATAATTTCAATGCTTACTTTTTAAGATTTCAAGGATTTCTCAACATCATACATTCGGAAAGTAGCATATTTAAATACCCTGTTCTATTTAACTTCTCAACACCTGCATAAAGAAGAAATTGATTAAATACTTAATACGAAAGTCGTCCAGAAAGTAAGGCTACAATATTCATGTAGGATCATAAAATGCTTGTATTTAATCGAAGTTCACAAATATATTTGACTATTTTTCAACGTATTTGCCGTCGAGATCGAGATATTTCTGTAGTCGGGGCACCATTTTTTGTATTCCAGTGTCATAAATCTCCTCTTTTGATGACGATCATGTATCTCGCGCGGACGGGAGGTGGCAGGAGCGCGCGACGACCTCTCCATCGGAAAAAAATACTGTAACTGAACAAAATGGCCGAAAACACGCGGAACCAAACAAACTGGCTGTTAAGAACCCCGTACACACCAGGTGTGCTAAATTCGAAACCAAAAAAATCCCCCGGCCTTGGGAGCTCTTGTAGCCTTACTTTCTGAATGACCCTCGTATGTAGATATATTTTAAAGTATAAAAAAATAATACCTAAAACATTATTTCTGTAAATCATTCCCAATTTTCTTTCATGTCGAATAAATGCATAAGCAGGCCTTGATGTACTTTCAATGATCTTTCTTTCCAACACAATCGGTAAATTAAATTCGACTGGTGTTATACCAAGCTCCCGGGAAAATCGTCTGTTAAATCGAAGCAACTCCTTCGCCTTCTCCAGCAAGAGCTTATTTTCTAATGTTATAATATCAGCATGTGCTTGTAAACTCTTTCTATACATCGTTATTCCTTTTGCTCTTGTTTTAACTATCACTTCTCTAAACATTTCGTAGCTCATTGTATCACCTTTTTTCGGCACTTGGAATGGTTCAAGAACTACAAATTTCCAAATATTTTTTTGTTTAATACTAAGAGCGATATTACCTGATCGCATATCCACACCGATTGCTGTGATTTTATCTCCAAGCTCATCCATAGCCTCGGCTTTAATCAAATTGTCAACAGTACGTAGATTTAGCAAATTAAAAACGAACAATTTGCCGATTCTATCTAATGAAGATTTGGCGAGAACGTATACTGTTTTACTACATCTATTTACAACAAAATAAAATGGTTGCCATCCTTTCAAATCCACCTATGTAAAGAAAAATAAATTTAATTAAGGCTGATTTTAAGTAATACACAATGATATATGGTGGATGTAACAACATATGTGTCATGGCAAGGATAACCCTTTGCGGCCAATCAATAAGTAACATACACTACCGCCAATAAGCTTGGAAACTTTTAGAATTTAATCATTAAATATATATATGGCAACAATCCAATCATGGGAAGGATGAAAAGGGAACTACCACAGTATTCAGAATAGGTTTCTTTCCCCCGCAATGGAAAATAGCTAAAATTATTTTGATACCCAAACTTGATAAAGTGTAGCACCTGGGGTTACTATTTAAAATTGATCTTTTTTTTGTGAGAATTTCTACTTAATACAAATAGAACATTCTATCTAAAATACAAAGAAGAAGCCATCACACTGCATACCACCATTTCAGCATAGTTCCCCAAGACAGCGTATTTGGTTTAATTTTATATTAATTCCACTGGAATTACCAGAAATTCATAAACCATTTAAAACAATGGTGATAGAAGGTGATAGATAAGGTAAGAAATTATTTTATACAAAAAATGTTTAATGTAGTTTAAGAAAAAATGTTTTGAATTATATTTAAAAAAAACGATATAACTTATATTTACTTACTTACTTACTCAACAATATTTAAAAATGGCTCAAAAAGTGCTGCATAAAAGCAAATCTGTGAATGTCACTTCCACCAATAGAAAAAATATATGTACTATTGTTTCACTCAATGATTGCATTACGTCCACCGTAACGTTAAGGCGAGGGAGCTCTCGGGGGCAAAGTCCCCAAGCGGCTCCCCGACCTTACGTGCTCGTCGGTATAGCCGCGCTAGCGCACGGGTTCGTTTTTCTATCAGACCGTGATGTTGCTCGATGAATGGATGGGAATAGACGGGCGTCGAATAGATCGACTCTTTTTTCAAAATAACTATTTATTCCACATGAGAGAGAGATCTGGCTACAGGAAGGACGACTTCCCGCACCCAAGGCTAACCGAACACTCTTCCCCACTCCCGCCTCAAACGGCAACGCGTAAGAAGCGATCGATCGGTATGCAGGTGCAATGTCTCTGCAGGGCCACAACAGATGGCGTTGTTAAAATAGCACATTGCACCCGAAAAGAGACGGAAGATGTCGCTGTCGCAGTAATCGGCCAAACGAACTGTCCACGCCAGAAATAGTGAAGAAAATTCACTAAATGGTATTGGATGACCATCGACTGGGAGTACACGAGCTAAAATATATGGTAGGCATTTAAAAAAAGTGCTCTACATTGCAAATTGAGTGAAAATTTGACATGAGAAAGCTGTGCACAAGATGAGTGCCGCGTTTGCTCACAATGAAACAAAAACAGCGTTGTTTCAATCGAGTGTTTGGCGACGTTCAACAGGAATAAAGCCGAGTTTTAGCGTCAATTCATAATCCATCTCAGACTTTTTTCTTGGACTTGAAAAAATGGCTCGATGATAAAATATTTGCCAAAAATAAAGAAGTAGAGTCGGCAGTTGATGGCTATTTTATTATATTATGACTTATTTGGACGTTCGAAATACAGCTCTGTGGAACCGCTTTGGTAAAAAGAAGTTATCCTCTACATTCGTAGTATATTTTGGACGGTCCGGTCTTTTTCTGTCCTTTAAAAATCCAGACTACCGGTGTCTTCTAATAGTTACAATGCACCTCCAATCTCTAAACTATTTGTTTCTCTTGTTTTTACATTAACATTCGAGGGCACATTATGATATATTGTTAAGTAGAAGGGTTTAAGGGGTTAATTTTCATGGCCAAAATTATTATTGGTAGTGTTTGTCATGCCAGTATGTGAGCCATACTTTCACCATAATTAAAAATAATTAATTTGAACAATGCACTTACTTTATATGGTGCTGAACCTGGAATAATAAATGTCAAATCTCTCAACAACCGGACTCCAGCTTTAAAATTTATCGTCATCATCGGAAAATACCTAGGAATTTTTGTAAGGACTTCTGGTATTGAATTAACATCTCGCATTTCATATGAATGTTTACCATATAAGCCAATGGTATCACGGTACTTAATATACATTGGTGGTTGTTTGATCATGGAACGATTTGCTATAATTTTGTACATTTTACCCGCAATCGTATACTTTGACTGCGATTTAGCTCCATGCACAAAAAGTAACAAAATCGCAATATGGACTCTCATATTTTGCTATTCAACTGTCTCAACACACGTTTAACCACTTTACACGTATACTGAATCACTTACGATAGCATTGTTGGATCATCAGAGGGTCATATTAATTTAGATAAAAATAAATTTGCAATAATAAAAAAAGTTTTTTTAAACACAGCATAGCTGCGATTTAATAAACATGCCAAATAAGAATGTATAAATAAACATGCCAAAAAATAATAGATAATGTAATTGCATTCTAAATTATGACCGGGTCAGATCCTCCCTTATACATGGTCACTCACTGCATCAAATTAGAATTTTATATTTTGTAAGTGGTAAATATGATCGATCAATGATACATCATAAAGATATTTTCCAGTTGATAGTCTGAAGGCTTCAAGTTGGGTGAATTTAAGCAGAGAGGGGTGGCAATATCCCATCCAAGCGTTGTCATACAGGATGCTCTCCGAGTTGACTCACATTCCCCTTCTGCAATTCTGAATACATTAATGATAGTCCTTTTAGGTATAAAATCCACCAAAAGGACCACCTTACGGTTTCAAAAAAAAAGACGCCATGACTTGGGTAATTTTGAACTTTTTGGTGGCTGGAAAAGATGAATTACGCCACTGAAGTGATCGTCATTTAGAATCTGGGGTGTTGAGACATACCCACATCTCATCCCTCATCACGATAGAGCCCAGAAAAACCTCTTTTTCCTGTGCAAAACGATCCAAAATTTTCGACGACCTCTCCATTAGAAGAATTTACTGTGACTGAACAAAATGGCCAACTTATACGCGGGTATGTAAATATGCTTCAGTTTACGAGATCCTTATGCTCTGTAATCCGATTTTTTTTAAAAAAATATAGTGTTAATTGTAGCAAAAATATGTTTATTTCATATCATATAAAATTGATGGATTTGTTTATTTACACAATCGGTTTTTGATTGAAAATTACAGAGTTTTATCAATTTTCTGTACCGGTAAATCTTAGATCAATCAAACTATATTCACTGTCTTCATTGTTTGCTCTTTTAAGATCTGCTTTCCTTGGCGTATCGTCATTATGAATGGCCACCTGACAAATTTCTAGCTCCCTGTTTAGATATTCCTTCCTGTTTGTGCCTTGAGGGCCTATATGTGCAAAAAAAAATGTAAAACGATAAAAATATCTTGGAATTTTAATGACATTTTTAAAATAAATACCTAAAATGTTCTTCCTAAAAATCTCTTGCAGTTTTCTTCTTTCGTTCAGAAGCATTTTATCCAATCCTGCTATAATATTGACAGTTTTATTTGACAATATATTTGGTAATAAAAAATATATTGGCGCTTGATCAAGTTGTTTGGAATATCTTTTGTTGTGCCTGAGTAGTTCTTTAGTCTTTTCAAGAAGATGCTGATTTTCCAGTATGACATTATCAATGTGATTTTGTAAATTTTTTCTATATAATTCCTCAATCTTCAAGTTGTTCCCTTTCAATATATCCTCAAAGCCATCATAGCTTATTGTAGGCGATGAATTATTTGGCAAACTATCTCCTTTTCGATCATTTTCAACTATGTCTGGGTTGTTTATAGATGCTGATGGACCAAGAACCAAAAGCCGCCAATCGTTCTCCTCCTTTATGCTGAATGCAATATTGCCAGATTTTTTGTCTAAGCCAATTGCTGTTATTTGATCTCCCAGACTTTCCACAGGACTAGTGCTACATGTTTTTGTGCCCGAATCCAGATCAGGATTGGATATTTCAAAAATATACAGCTTTCCGACGTTATCCGCAGCTGATTTGCCAAGAACGTATACAATGCCAAATAATTCATCTACGACGAATTGAAATGGTTTTCTTCCCTCCAAATCTACCTGAAATGACATCAATTGTTATCGAGCAATCAAAAATATTTTGGGTTGGATTTAAATATTAGGGAACCCGAAAGTATTCGTAATTTTCGAGATCTTATGTTTGAGCTCAGTTTGTGTCCAGACATAGAAACTTGAAATTAAGTGCAGAGATTAATGTATCGGAGACATAGATGGGTGTTTTGCATCTCATCATACACTCGTATATCGATCGTGCTGTAAAGGTACCCCTACACGTCTAAATATTCACAAATATTGCGACCTATAGCGCTTCATTTTCAATGACGTGCTTGTATTTCTAATACAATATTATTATTTATTCATAGAGAACCAAATAGAGAGTCATCACATCAATTATCATAAGATGATGACATAATAAATTATAATGGAATTTGTTCGTATGCAATTGAAAATCATTAGGTATGAAGTCTTCATAGATCGTTGGTGGTATTCTTAGAATTAGATACACAAGCTTGATAGATAAGCAAGTCATCTCTAATCAAAGGGATAATAAATTTGAATCTATGTACTAAATATTCAAATATTTCGGGTCCACCTAATATATTAAATATGTATTGCTTCATTAATAATCTATAATGTAACTTACTTTGTAGTTACCGTCGTTTTTTAATTGTATCATTAAACTGTCAGTCATTTTCACCACATTTCCGCTACCATCCATGTGGGTTTTGGTCGGTGAAAAGATCATCCTGTCCTTTAAGATTTCTGGATTCGGTTGAAGATTTCGGATCACATAATTTCTTCTGCTGTTCAAGTAAATATTATCATCGTATTTGATATATTTTGGTACTGGAATATGCATTACACTATCTACAAGCACATCGTATGAGTTGCCATTTATTTCATGGACCGACTGCGATTTTATTCGGAATAAATAGAAGAGCAAGATCACCGATATTACTTTAAAATTCATTTTAAACACAGGTTTGGTCCATTATATATATGTACGGATGTGATCATAGCACGCCTTCAACTGTTTCTATTATTTGCTCATAATCTGAGTTTACAATGATAGCGTCCGTGGGTCAATTGAGTTGATATCATATACATATTGATTGTCAAGGCACAAAATATTAACAAATCATTACGTTTTTATATATTTCGTAAAATGACCTTTTGCACGATGACCCTAATAATTTTGAGGGTCTCAAAATTTAATACTTTTAAATAATGCATAACAAATCTGTTTATCATTTTCATGTTGTTTAGCATCAAAAATCCATTCGTCTGAGAAATGTTTCACCAAAATGATCATCGTTAGTGACGAGGTCCAATTTTGAATGAATGGATGTTATTTCCGCAAGTATAAAAAGTAAGCTGACAAAGTTTTAACGCAATGGGATGAACGGTATGGAAGTGCATTACATACGAACAAACAGATATTTATTTTAATGGGCAATTTCATTAAAGGGCATTTTCACTGAGAATCAAAATGTTTCCCAAAATTCTTAAGCAACTATTTCAAAAGAACACTTTAAGCACTAAGGTCATTTTATTTAACCTTTAGCTCGAAAATGGAGCCCCCATGATAAGATTAAACGTTACGTTTTTATTTATTTGTACGAATTCGTATATCGATGCAATATTTCTTCGAACGTCTCAATTCAAGCTAATAAGATTTCCGTCTATTACGGAGAGCCAAAAAGAATAAATGACTTAAGGTGAATCCAGGAAATAAAGTGGTTAACTTTTCATCCCGTACAGATGGCTCTTCCATAATGTTATCAGACCTGAGGCAAAACATCCATTTCTCCGAGCAACAAAAGGAAACCTGTATTAAGTAAATTAATGGCCACAGAAACAATTTTCAATAAGGAAGCACCGAGCACAAAGGGAATAAATACACGCTCGTTGCGCGCGTCAAGGACCTCAGGTAGGAAAAATAATTAATGGTTCTAAACGGAAGTGAGCCTTTTGATTAGAAATATAACGATTCGACGACGAATTAAATATTTTGAGGCGATGAGGCAAATTAGATTTGAGTGTTGCCGTACTTTAGAGGCCATATTTCCTTCCTCGCGAATAACGCAAAACTGCTCCTCAGTTATTCCTTTTTCCACCTTTTTCCAACGCTCGCTTCTTGTGCCGGTAATTGTTACTTCCGGTGGAGGAAATCCGCCAGGGAGGAGACTGAAATTATCCTCGATTAGACCGTTTTCATCTCCGACGAAGTTTTTGCGCATAACTATTACTCTTTGAAGAGGTTTCTTCGCAATAGCAAACGCGGAAAACATCACTGCATTAACGTTTATAACTGGAAAAAATATAATTTTATTTATATGCAAATGATTTGCCAATTAATAACAAATATTTAGGTATTAATACCGATATTATTTGAATAATAATGAGTGTATCGAAAAGTCTTTGCTGATTGTTGAAAACTGAGCAATTACTATTACAGGGATTATATCAAAAATGTTATTAGTTAATGGACACATGTTAATGGATGTCAAAAATAACTTGATGTGAGATTGTCATTATATTAGGGTGTCCCATAAGTTTCTTTCGTTTTCATATTAAGAAAAAAATCATTTGTATTCCATCAAAATTTATTGAATAATATATGATCCATTCTGTTCTATTACCTTTCTCCAACTCTTCGGAAGCTTTCTTGCCAAAATTTTCCAGATTTGTTGGCAAAATATTGATCAAGGTACATTTTTATATCATTTTTTGAATTAAATTTTTTACCACGTAAAAAAATTTTAAATGAAAGAAATAAATAAAAATCTGAATTGACAATATCCGGAGAGTATGGAGGATGAGATAAAACATCCCAGTCAAATGATAATAATTTATTTCTGACGAACAAAGACACATGAGGCCTGGCGTTATCGTGATGAAAAACTGCGCCTCATCTGTTCGCTAATTCTAGCCGTTTTCTGGCAATTGCATACTTTTGAAACAATATTTTGTTGAATTGATCGATTCACCTTGCTGAAGTAGCTCATAATAAACTACCCCCTTCCAGTCTCACCAAATGCACAGCAAAACTTTTTTTTTTGGATGTGGGCCAGGTTTAGCTACAGTTAAAGCTTCTTTACCCTTGGTCCGTTTACGTTGGATATTCTTATAGAGTATCCAACTTTCATCTCCAGTGACAAATCTCTTCAAAAAAAAAAATTGGCTATTATGTCGTTGGAAAAGAAGATCGCATGTTGAAATACGCTGAAGTTTATTTGAGTCAGTCAGTTCATGTTAAAGCCACATCTGAACAATTGATGTAGCCCAATTTTGTCAGATGATTATGGACGGATGTACGTGGAATTTCTAGCTTATTAGCTATTTCGTGAACAGTATATCGTGGATTTTCTTCAACCATGGCTATGATTAGATCTGTGTTCATTTGCGAAAGAAACTTGTGGGACAACCTAATACAAATATGACTTTCGACTTCATTTGCATTATGAAAGCCTCTATCCTTAAGAGCAGTGCTCTGTAACCTTTCATCTACGACACACCAAAGTTCTTCCTTAAATTCTGGGGCACATCAAAATTTAAAATAATAGATACTGATTTGATACACCAATTTTACAACAAAAAAAATCATACGAGTGATGTTTAGAAAGTAAGTGTACTAGAATTTTTTTTTTTTTTTTAGAAAAAATATAGGATATTACTTCTACACTTGTTGACTATTTTTTCATATACTCTCCATCCCGTTCTATGCATGTGGAGAGCCATTACACAAGTTTCTTTATGCCCTCCTCGAAGAAGTCTCCCGTCAGCTCTCTCCTCCTCTTTAGAAACTCTTTCTGCACTTGCTTGTTGATTGAAAATTTAATTTTTTCCATGTGTGTCTTCAATGAGGTAAAAAGATAATAATCTGAAGGCGCCAAGTCAGGGGAATACGGGATATGATTCAAAACATCCAGTCCAAGAGCGCCTTGGTGGCTTTTTTTTTAATTTCTAAGAATTAATTAAAACAAAACTCCTCAACAATACTAATAAGATATCTAAGTATACACTAGAAAATAAATCAAATCCTCCACAGCCTTCATTAGAAATAACGTTGAATCAAAAGACGGAGAGAAGAAAAAACACAAAATATCAAGAATATATGATTCCAGCCACTTAAAACTCGGTTTCATTGAATTACCTGGCAATGTGCTGAATTCACGGTCTCTCTGTGTTGTATGTTTTGAAAGATTATCTAACGATGCATATGAACTGCTGGAATATTCCACAAGAAGAGATGCAAAATCAAGCAATTACTTCTAGAAATATGACCAGGGATGACCAGGGGCAAGTATCTAACTTCCTCCTCCCCCCTCCTCCGGAAATCCAGTTTAATGTTGCTTTATAGTTGCTTCCGTGGTCAAACAGATCATAGAAAATGCCGCAAAAAAACCCTAAAAGAGAACGGAGCGGCCATAAGTTTCATATGTCCAATCGGTCCACTTTTCGGACTGCTAATGTCACGAATGAGCGCACATACAGAACGATTATGAATTCGTGATATGATCGTGTGGGTTGTTTAAATTTTACAATCGATTGGAAATATTACTGTCTTTATTTTATTGCGGCCTTATGTCGGCTAAGTCGGCCCAATGTTTAAGCGAAGAAAAGAAGGATTAGACAACTTAGTACATATTATAAAAATGAATAGAGTCAATCAGTGTTGGTTCATGGTCGAGTAAAATTAAATGCATGTACAACTCTCGACCGGGTCGGTGTTCTGCGTTTTGCGCCCCAAGCTTAATTGCGCCCGTGGCGGGTGCCGGTTTTACCACGCCCTTGTAACGGCCCTGGGGATGATACATCATTACTAAATGCTTCATATCTGATAGCGAATCAGATCGCAAAATGTAAAAAGCCGTTTTTTTAATCAAAAATTTCATTAATTCAATTATTTTTATATTATACTACTGATTATCTGGCATGCATTTTTATATTTTGATTCTAGTGCTTGAACCTAGTTTATAACTTTTTTCAGCAACCACCAGACCAATATGCGCCAACATATTGCATACGCTAAACGTCTCGCATAACAAATTGCGCACACAAACAATATATTACTATGCCTATATTATTTCCACAAGTATATACAATAAGTTGACAAAGTTTTATCACAATCGAATGAACGATATGGCAGCGCATTAAATACGAACAAACAAAGATTGATATTAGATAATTATTAAACATCCATTAAACATGGATGCTTATATTCGTATGTGCACCGATAATCGTCCATACAGATGCACTTTTCTCTCAGGACCGCGCAGCGTGATTCAAGCTTGTATATCAATAAATGAACCTTAACACTATTGATACTACACAATATTCGTTCATTTTTCGCGTACACAGAAACAATACACACGTCTTAATTTTAAATAACAAAATTATGCATTTATTGAAGCTTGAAATCGATAAACTTGGGCCGATCGATATAATTGCGTTTCAAATAGTATTACTTTTATTCCCATGGCTTTCCACATCTGATGGTTTTCAATCGGATGCGGAAAAATTCCATTATAATTTTATTGTTTATCATTGAAATATATTATATAAAATATTTCATATTTTAAATGCCTTTAACATGCTTTGATATCATGTTTCGCATTAAAATATAATTTAACAATTGATAGCACAAGGAAAGCTTTCCAAAGAGACATCACACGCTGTGATAATACCCCATTAAAAGCTCCCACCGTAGTGTGTGTGAGTAATTTCGAATAAAATTTCGCTGTCAGTTTTGGTTTACTTTCAGTTCATTAGCAATTATGTGGCTCCATCTGAGCACAGTTTTACTTCAAATGTAAATAATGCTTAAGCGAAAGCTTTCGCTGTAGGTAAACTATGCGAGGGCCGCAGGGTGAATTGGGCCCTCCCGGGTAGTATATATTTTCGGGGCTCAATTCTCTCCATAGCTTAATGGCAAAAATAATCAATTCCCTCAACTATATACAATAGATAGCATATACGTTCGTCAAGATTGTCCAATATTGATAAATATATATAAATTCTTTATTTTGGTATATAATGTCGGACGGGGTGAAATCCCCGAGGGTAATTAGCCCCCTTGGACTGTACTTCAACTTGATGTTCAGTTTGGATAATCCGCGTGATATGATCGTTATCAGATTGGAAAATAGACACATTAAGAAAGAAAAATGTTTAGATCAGCAAAAGCTGATTTGATATAAGATTTAAAGTGATAAAAATGACCCAACTGCGAGACTTTAGGACAGTGACTTTACGACAATAGTGTCACTTTATGTTATCTTTTCGTAATATTTATGAATATTTAGACGTGTAGGGGTATCTTTACAGAATGACTTTGCCATCGATGTGTGACACTCTTCGTCTCTGACTCTGATTCCCTAATCTCCGCACTTAACATGCGATCATGGAAAATCCCTCATATTCTTTGGATTTAGCTTTTTCACTCCCAGGGGACTATAGACATTTTTTGTATGCCAGAGGTTAAAAATATTACAGTACTTTACGTCAAATTCAAAATTGAAGATGCCCACCAAAATGTCATACAAAGCCTAGAGCATACAGAAATTCCGACCCTCTGAAGCTACGACATAATATCAAAGATACGTGTCCTTGTTTCCTCAAAAACAAGGACACGTCCTTGTATTTATTACCCTTTGCACAGCTGCATAATACACGGCAACCCTTATTGGCCCTGTGCTCGTACCGCAATAAATTTCCTATGACAGACACCGCAATGTAAATATAAATCCCGATAATAAATATTCCATCATATTATACATATCGTAGGTAATTGATGGACTGTCATAATATTGATGAATTAAATTGTTATTTGAAAGCCTCGCACAACTTTCCCTTGGATATATTACATTTTTAAAAAATCGGCTTCAAGCTTTCGAGGCTTTATTGAGTTTAATAGGTTTGAAAGGGGGCCAAAATTTGCGATTGACTAATTGAAAAGACGAAATATTACCGTCCTTTTCCGAAAAAAGGGCATCGTTCACTTTTAAGCTTTCGTCGACGACTTCGACCCCCCTAAGCTAACGATGTAAAATGTTTGTGATTTTAAAGGCGCGGGGATTCAAAAAGGTTGTCATTAAAAGTATCGGCTTCGACTTTTCATATAGTTAAATATGTATAAGCGGATGTCTATTTGAGCTCAGTGTTTCGTTGTTAAACAATCGGCAAAACTTTTCGACACACTTAATATTTATAAAGACCGATGGTACAACATGTGTGTCATACTCAGACATTTTTACCATGTTTTATATCAATTTTCAAATTAAATCCGGGTCTGCGCATCCTGCATACCCTTAATTACATTTAAAAAATGGGCTATTTATAAATAAAATTTAAAAATATTGCTTGAACCATCACTATCTGGATACTTACTCTATTCATTAAAGCATAGGGCTATAATTCGTTATAACAAGGGAATCATTTTTAATAAAAATCGTGAAGAATTGAATAATTGTATTTACCGGCCTTAATATAAAATATACAAAGCTGATTTTTTGTTTACAAGTAGTTTACCTTAATTATTGTCAAATAAACGTCGTCAGCTTTTGTTACAAGGTTGTTAAGGCTTCAGTAGATGTGGCTAAAATTATAACGCGGGAACTTGACTGAAGTATTGCAATTTTCAAAGCATATCATAATTAAGTACATGCAATGTTTATTATAAGCAGCTACAACATAGTTTTAGTCTTGTAGATGTTAGACATTTATATAATAAAGTGTATGTATTTTAATTCAATTTATTGAAATGATTTTATGTATTTTTAATTATACTAAAAAACAGGTATACGATCGCGGTTAGTAATTATTTGAGAGGTACATTAAGATTTCAAATATATATCTTCCCGATATTTCGAGTCTCCTGACGGACACATGGACGCGGAACAACTGCCGGCGCCTTGGTGATGCTCCTTGTGAGCATCCTCCGTCCAGTGCTGCCAATGTGCGATGTTGGTGCGATGCGTGTCTGAGATGTCACCAGGTCGTCCCGGATCACTGGACGTCTCAGTTCCTCACAGGACACGGACGATTTAGGGCCCCGTTGTTTAGGTTTACGCTTTCAAATACTTCGGAGTGTCCATACGGATATCCGTTCATGAACGCAAATCATGTTCTGTGGACATGTTCCGGCGTGGCGTCCAATCGCAAGGCATTCCTTCGTTGTGTCAGTGGTCCGAAATTCGGTCCGGTTGAACACGGAAACCTTATGGCTACTCCCTTAAATTTTAGGGCATTTAGGACTTTTTGTAAAAGTTTTCGGGGGAAAACGCATCCCCGGGGCTTTCTACAATCTCCATCGGTTCGTAAAGGCCCTTCCTTAGCACGAGTAACAATTAGTGGGTTCGCACCCTTTTTTTCGGGGCCGCAAGTGGGACTCAAAACTCTTCCTTACCCTATACAACATATATCTGTATAATTATTTTCATCTATTTAATTGTTAAACAGTTTTCATCTATTATATATACCTGTATTTATCCTAAGAATCTCAAGGTAACTTAGAATTTTCAGCTAGCTTCCCCAGCGCTCAGAGCGTAAATGGCAGAAGTGGAGAAGGAGCGTGTCCTTGCGGACAAATAGGGGTCCAGAGGAGGCTCTCCATGTAGTTGTTATATTCATCCAAACATGTATGCTTATGCTATGCTAATGAAGTGCTTTTAGATTCACAATACTTTTCCGTATAATGTATACCGTCTGGTAATAAATGATTTGGGCGTGAGCAGCCCATATACAGCTGTCCATGTGAGAAGCATGCACGCATACCCTGTGAGGTGAGCCACGCTCCGCGAGCCATTACCGCCTCTTGGCATAGTTGACTAAAGGCTTATTTTACCTTAACAAAACCAGATCGGACAGCGCGCATATCATTATCGCCTTTTGACATATTTGACAAAAGGCTTTGTTTGCCTTAGCATTAGGATCGGACAGACGGAAATCGGACACACTTTGATTTTTTTTTATATGTATAGTATTATAGGATTAATTACACAAGTAATTTCGTTGCCTTCCGCAACAATGAGAGGTCAATGAGTCCATCTAAGACAATTTAGTTTCTCAAAAAAGGATGTAAGTATGATTCCTAAATTTTTGTCTAATATGCGCATGCGCCAAGACATATTCAATAAGCGGATAAAAGCCTCTCCTTGTAACAAAGCAAGAGGGAAATTAAATTAAAATTACATTTCATTTAAGATAGAAATATATTTATTTAAGATGTTCGAAAAATACATCCACCATTCAGTTTACAACACAATGACAGAAAAAGAATCTCGATTGTCATCCGAGTATCGTTCGGCTCCGGCCGTTTCGACATCATAATGGATCCCATTTCTTTTGAATATCATGTCGGATGAATGTCCAAAATGAGGAAGGAGTTCACAAAAGAAAGATTCAAACCGTATCCAATAAAAGTTTCGATACGAGGAAAATTCACTCAGAGCGTCCCGTTGTAATGGATTGTACAATATGTCTACTTGCGTCATTTAATTTACATAAATGAAGACCTAACGTGGAAAATACGATAAGAAAATTGCGATTCGGCTCGTTCGACTGTCTGAATGTTGAAAGAAGCTTTTATATTAATTTAATATCATTTATTTTGATTATATGGGTTTAATCTTCAAAAAAGAGACGTGGTTTTAAAGAAAAAAGGTTTTGATTTTAATTTGGTCGGATTAATTTTGGAATATGGATATTTTTATTAAAAATGATATAATCTTGTGCGGGAATTTGTTCATATAATTTTACCTTAAAATACCATAATAGTAGTTGATGCGGGTGACGGTTGATGTTAGAATGAACATACTGGCCCCACAGTATTAAGAAGTTGATCATTATTAAAAAAAATCTTTATCACTCAACATAGTCTCCTTTCAGTACCACGTTACAAAAAGTTCGCCGTTGATTATTTTTCCTTTTTGAAGTTAATCAATAAAAAATATCCCATGCGCATCTCGGAGTGTCAATGCGGAGTTTGGTTCATAGATGCATGTTTCGTGCATGGCATCCGATCGCTAGGCGCTCATTCGTTGTGTCAGCAGTTCGAAAAGTGGACCGGTTGAACACACAGACCTTGTGTCTACTCCGGTCTCATTTAGGGATTTCTGCGGCATTTTCGCTGATAAATACGAACTCTAGAGGCTAATTTACACTTCGAATGAGATCAAGCAACATGGAGACGATATTAATTCATTTTGCTTTTAAAATTTACAAATATATACTAAGCACCCTGTTGCCGTGAGCTTACACGCATATATCATCGATTTCAGTTTCGGTACACAATTTCCTGCGCTAATGTTATTAAAGCGATTCTCGCAATCTCTATTTCACGTTTTGATTAATATTAATACGTCTGAAATTACTGAGATGAATATGCAAATTAATACTTTAAGCCGTTAGTATAATAAATTACAATCCGAAATTGATTAAATTCAACGCACGCCGTTATACGTTGATTATGGACCTTTAGTTGTTTTTTAGCCACCCCAAACATTATTTTCCTCCGGCTGTTAGGGTTGTTCTAGAAGAGGACTTTTGGCGTCTAGTCGCTTGCTAAGCATAAAATAAGGTATTTCAATGTGATCAAAGGCGGTCAAACATCGAAATTGCCAAGGAGCAAAATGTGTGATTTAATCCTTGCTCGAAATGAGCTTTGACCCTGTTCAATGTAAATAATTCATGATGTTCAAATGTCATAGGTCCGCATGATACATTCAAGTGTACGGATTGACTGAATATCGATAAAAGTCAAGACTTCATTTCAGATTGAAGACTTGTTAGGCGATTATTTGGTTTGAGCTGTACGGTGAATCATTCAGTTGTTGAAACCCATGTTGAGGAATAAAAACCTAAATTTTGTTGAACTCTCGCAAAAAACAATCTCATCATCCAAAAAAATAATGAAGGGCAGAGTCCCCAGGTCGCTAACCGTTCCTGAGAGGGGGGAACTATGAGACTGCAGGAAGGAAATCTTCCCGCAACCAAGGCTATCTGACGACTTTGTGATTTCTGCACATCATCACATAACAGGTAGCGCTGCACGCACAAAAATCATAATAAATGTCGCTATGCTAAACGTAATATATCCGCAGGAAAACAGAAGATAACGCTGCCAATATGGCGAATTACATCTACACACCAGTGTAACGTATACCGATAGCCAAATTTTCGGAGTCCAGTTATCCTCGTTCCAGATTATACTCTCACAGTCTTTACAAGTGATGGTATTTTCAGGGTGAGATTTCTCAGACCCACGGCTGCAGCGTCATCCATGACATTAGCGAGCTTCAATAGGGAGGGTTTTTAAATACCAGAGCTTCATTTCTACGTTTAATTGATTCATTTTGGATCCGCGGCGGCTACGAGGCGTAGACCACTCTCACGAGAGACTCCAGAACGAACGTTATCTTGAAATGGAACACCATTGACTTTAGCAGTGCCGTAACTAGGGTATGAAGCGGCCGTGGCAAGTATCTAACTTAACGCCCCCCCCCCCCCCCCCTCCAAACCCGGAAATCCAATTTATTTTTTAAAATTAACTAATACTATTGTAAATGCAATATACTAAATTATAATGTATAATTTAGAATAAATATACAAAGTTAGTCCCAAAAGTATCCGACCTAATGTATAGATGGCGGTTACTGTTGTAAAAATATACTATGATATAAATTGTCTAGACGCTACGTTGCTTCCGTGATCGTACAAATCATAGAAAGTGCGGCAAAAAGCCATAAAAGAGGACGAAGTGGCCATAAGATTTGTATGCTCAATTGGTCCGCTTTTCGGACCGCTGATATAGCGAATGGACGGTTCGCAATCGAATGCCATTCTTGAACATAACAATAATGAAGAAAAGAGGGATTAGGCAACTTAGAATATATTATAAAAACGCACAGTCATGTCACAGAGACAGTTGCGCCCGTGGCGGGCGCCTGCTTTGCCACGCCCTAGTTACGGCCCTGGACTTTAGACTCGAACTTACCCAAATTCTTAGAGTGGTTGTTTCCCTCTACGGTGTCCACCCATAAAACCCCAGGGGCCAACCCTACACCTATTGGTAACATGGAGACCCTCCACTGACCCGAGCTGTATACCAGCCCGCTCAACAAATGTGCACAGTAAGGGGCACAACCTGAATTTAATATCCATGTCCGCAAGGACACGCTCATCCTCAACTTCAAGTGGCCACTTGGGCTCTGAGCGCGGGAGAGAAACTAGATAGATTTTGTAAATTAAATCATCAACAAAAAAAACTAGTTTAGATATATACATACGTATAAAATACATTAATATATACGTTTTATAGATGAAGGGAAATTCAGTCTTGCTTGCGACCTCATTTGGTGCGAGCCACCAATGTAAATTAGCCTCTGTGGAGATTTTCGAAAACATGGAGGTCGTAGAAAGCTCCGGGGATGCATTTCTCTCCATAGCTTAGATAAAAGTCCTAAGTGCCCTAAAAGACGAGGGAGTGGCTACAAGGTTTGTGTGTTCAACCGGTCCGCCTTTCAGACCGCTAACACTTCGAATGAGTGCCTCGCGATTGGACGCCATGCCCGGACATATCTACAGAACGTGGTCTGCGTTCAACTAGTGCATACAGGGGAGTACGGCTACGACTCGTTTCCATGGCCAGATACTACGAATGACCGAACCAATACGAGTACCATGGGAAGAGGGAGTCCTTGCAGTCCGTCATCTGCTGCATCCCCCTTCAAGCTGACCTCTTTAGATTATCCTTTTGACTTTAGTTAACCTTATTCTTTTCTCATCCATCGCACTTTTGGGTGAATATTAGCCTAAAGTTGGTCTTCCTCATGATGCCTCTCTGTATGACTAGTCCAGGAACATCCAGGTCCGATTGCATAGCAGCGCACGGGAATGTCTATAAAGAGTTCGAAATACTAGTAATTTGTTATCTGAATTCTAACGATTCCGATTTGACTAAAATAGCCCTATACACCTCCTTTATTTCCGACCTCCCTACTATATGTTGGATGCTTTTCAAAGCAAGAAATTTTACATTGTCGTTTCCGCCATCGCATCCGTTGCTAAGATAATTCGATTCATTGAGAATCATCATCCGGTCGGTGGTACGCGTAAGTTCCAGTGGCGTAGTTATCTGAGTTTTGTCATTTTTCATATTAATTTATTTTATTTAGACGAAAATTGAACTCAGATCTTTCCACATTACATATGCATTTATTGATTCAACCGAATCTGAATTTATCTCAAACGCCATCACTATATTTATCTATAGCCTTTTATGTTGGTATCATTTAATCTGGCATAGTCTATATTATCTATTATAAACTAAGTTATTTCTGCTCAATATTAGATATATATTTTTTAATTGATTCAAAAAATAAAAATTTCTTGGATGAAACCCGTATTGAATTGGCAGAATAAAAATCGATGAATTATGGTGCGTATTGCCTGGCATAAATCATTTCTGGCGAATTCTGTTTAAACCACAATTTTGTGGAGAATCCGTTCATCCATATTTCTATCTCCACACATATCTGTCGGGATAGAATCCCACCCTAAACCTGCTGCGGTCGTTATCTAGTTTCACAGAAAGCTTTTACACGGCAAAATATACGGGACGTAAATGCTATACAAATTTTAATGTTAAAATCAACGTATTCAAACTCGGAACACCTGTTCCTCAGACGCTTTAAATTCTCTTGAGGATTTAATTACAATTTTTGTCAAAAATAAATCCTTGCAAAAAGAATTGCTTTAAATTGTCTGAAAATGTCATTTGATAGATTTTTTCTGTGAAACTTAAGCTTTGACCTTTTTAACGTAAAAAGTCTGACATACCCCAACAAATCCCTTTGATGGCAAACGATAAAGGCAACCCGAAGGCACGTTTAACTTTAAATCATGTTTTTGATGTCGAACATATATAAATCTTAATATGAGAAAATATAAATTCGTTTTGATTTTGTACTCGAAAGCTCAGACTCATTGAACAAAAGCGTTCATTAACAAGGACATGTTTCTATTGGAAGCCAATACATTGTTAGTAGAGTATCGAGGGCTCAATATGTCGATGTTAATTAAAACAACCCTTGACTAACGTACATCGCCACTAGAATACAATGCATGCATCGTTTTCATAGTTGCTTTTGTGAAATCATTTCTGTCTTTATATCCAAAGTTGAATAAACAAAAGGATCATTCGATAAGGACGCTCAATTTTCAAATGTAAATAAAACAAGCTATATATGTCATATCTAATTATTTATTTTGTTTTTGAAAAAATATTTTATGGAATTTAGTATGGCATAAATATCGATCAAATATCCGCTGCGGCTTTGCTTGATGATACGTATTCGGGAGATCAAATTTTCGATGACTTTGACGCATAAATCTGGCTAAATTTGATGGATTTCGTTTATTAAGTTGATTTTGAAGGCATTGATTGTTTAAGGTTTATACACATAGACCTGCGATTTAAGATAGCCCCAAACAAAGACATATGAAGGCGTTAATTGTACAATCTTGGTGCATCGCTCGTGCTGAATGTCCATCATGGCATGCGTTGTGTAGCACGTAGCTCCTTCCTGTTAAAACCACATGTTGTAATATTCAGCCGGTATTTATCCGTTTACATATGCATTCATCCAAAAATGGACCTTGTCGTTAAAGATGATTTTTTTAGCAAAACTTTCTTGAACGTAAAATCGTAAATTCTACAAAATTATACTTTTTGATGGTTTGATATCTTTTAAATAATGGTTTGCACCATAAGTTTGAACGATAGCACTTCAGAATTCAATAATACTAAAATCGACTCTGAATTAAAGTTGTTCAGAGGCGTTTTGCAACTAAATTCCCGAATAAATCTCCACATTAGACCTTTTAAATGCTTCACTTTCATTAGCGTAGTGTTCCTGGAATCGTATTTAAAATTTGGGTATAGACGACCCATAGGCAGGTACCATTCAAATATTTGATCAGGACTCGTTTGATAATAGATTTTCGAACTAGAACTACTTAAAAGTAATATCACTTTTTGAACAAATCTCATACAAATTTCCATCAATTTCGATCATCTTTATTCATCTATCAAAGAGATTCTTTCTTGTAAAATAATTATGATTTAAGGTAATAAAATTAATTAACCCCTGAATCATATGAATTGAATCAAAACATGTTTCATGGAACTGAATAAATGATCGTCTGAAGGAGTTGTGCTTGATGAATATGGGGTGTGAAATAAGATTTCCATCAAATACAAAGCATTTTAATCTAATTAATAAAATCTTAACTTTTATCTCCATGCTTTCTCGCCAAGTCATTCTTGTATTAAATGTGCATTTAATCAGTATATCATCTTGAAGCATATTGAGCATCTTAGCTTGAATCTCTCATTTGAAAGCATTTTTCTAAATCAAAATTTACTGATTTGAATTTTCTGAACCATTTCTAATACTCCCTGATATCCAATTTCATATCCTGATATAAAAATCTGGATAAGATTATATAACGTAGAGGGAAAAATAAAAAGACGGAGTTGCCCTGCAAGCCTGTCACTTTCTGATTTTCTTCTAAAAAAATTATATAAATACAATTGGCCAAACTCGGATAACTACGCCACTGGAAATATTACATATGCCGACTACCGGATGATGATTCCAAATAAATTAAAGTATCGTACGATGGATGCGACGACCAGAAACAGATCTTCTAAACATTCCTTATAGCGGATGTAAAGCTTCGAGGACAATCTAAAAAAATGTAGGAGAAGTCGAGGGATAATGTGAAGTGAATCAGTTTTAGTTCGGGTCTACAGTTTAGTTTTTAGGTATTGTTCATAATGAACGGAATCAGTCAAGTTTTGGGATCCGACCACTCGTCTTGGCCGCGGGAAGATCTGATCGTCCGATCTCGTAGCACCGCCCGGTGCCTCGGTCTATGTAACGGTTTAAAATTATAAAAACTGCAATATCTTCATTATATATCCAAGAAAAATATCTACAAAAAAAATTACTCAAAAGCGGGTCCGCGGACTTCATAAGTTTAAGAACCGCTGATCTATATAATCGTATGATGTACGCAAGACATTCTCTCCATCTCTCTTTCTCTCTCCAAACTCAGCGTGCAAGACACTCTCTCTGCCTCTGTGTTTCTCCGAACTTGCAAGAATGTTCTTTCTGAATCACTAGAATTCGATCGCAAATACACGACTGTACTCATTAAATGGTTGATATTAAAACGGATTTCCTCCATCAAATACCATATTGGCCGATGACACAACAGGTGTGCCAGAAGCACCATTCTATGTGGATATACACGTATGCTATATCAATATAAGCGCCCTACTTCCACTAATAATTGATGATGTGCCACGTTTTCACTTATCGTGAATAGCTTTCATATATTCTTACAATTTATAAAAAAGTTTCCAGACTCGGCCAAAGTTTACTTGTTTGGCAGTATGACATGCATAGTGTTAAGCGAGTTTTTATTCCAAATATATTCTAATTTTCAGAACATTATGCAGCGTCATATTGAGTTTAATGCTCTATTTATCCAAGAAATTTCTTATTTTTTAATGTTTGCTTATGGCAGAAGCAGAGAGATGTTTATAGATATATGTATAAATTTTGTCATATGAAGCTAAGTAAATTTGTGCCTATTGTTAGTAATTATTAGGGTGTCCCATAAGTCTCTTTCGTTTTCATATTAAGAAAAAAACAAACAATAATTTGTATTACATTAAAATTTATTGAATAATATATGATCCATTGGATATTTTCATAGAGTATCCAACTTTCATCTCCAGTGACAAGTCTCTTCAAAAAAGCTAGGCTATTATGTCGTTGGAGAAGAAGATCGCATGTTGAAATACGCTGAAGTTTATTTGAGTCAGTCAGTTCATGTTAAAGCCACATCTGAAAAATTGATGTAGCCAAATTTTGTCAGATGATTATAGACAGATGTTCATGGAATTTCTAACTTGTTAGCTATTTCGCAAACAGTATATCGCGGGTTTTCTTCAAGCATGGCTATGATTAGATCTGTGTTCATTTGCGAAAGAAACTTATAGGACAACCTAATATTAAAAAACAAACGCAGCAGTACCGTTACGTGAGTCATTGCTTCAGGCCACATGTAGCGCTGGTTGAAAAGTTAGTCTTTCTTTCCCCATCCCCGTTTCTCTCCTCGTCAGACCAATATGCGCCAACATGGTGCACTCGTTAAACATCACGCAAAACAAATTCCGCACATTTACAATGGTCGTGCTAATTTGAAAACCTTCTTGGGTATGCACAAAACAAATCTTTAAAGTTTCATCGTAATCGGATAAATAGCACAGGAGCGTATACGAGACATATAAACAACAGACAACAGATATTCATTTTTATGCATATTACATTCTGTACAATTTTTTTTCTTACATTATTTTTTTTCTTTTTCAGGTATTCTTCATGCAAGTCCTCCAAGAACTGGGTAAAATACCGCGTGTCTCATTTAAATTCTCGGAACTGATCTAAATTAATATGTAATTATGTATGCGGATTTGCGTACATAATACAAGGATATACGGGCCTCGTTCTCCTTACAGCATTAAAGATTTACAATAAAAGCTCCCGACTGCCAAGGATTTCAGGATCTCAACCACGCACTTCCGGAAATGTACGTTCACCCGTAAAACCGCCGGAATCCGACATGTTGAAATACGCGTTTTTACAAACCTGCAATAATTTCTTGTCGAAGCATCTGGTTTGACGCCGAGGAAAGAGCCTTCAAACCATCATTTCCGGCGAATTGCCTCCACCGATATATGTTTGGGGGCAAGAAAATATAAATTCGTTATATCCCTGCGTATATATTTGACTCCTTACTTTCTTCAAAGTATAACAGCGTCCTTAATATTATGGTTCCTATTTTTTTATTTTAGAAAAATTCAATTTTTCTCGGTTGGTTATTTGATTATAGACTATGGAAAGCTGTTTGCAATTAACGCTCTCAGCGATGTTGCTAAAGAGCTTTTTAAAAGCTCTTCGGCTCTAAGATTCAATTATTTTTTTAATCAAATACATTTTTATACATAACATAATATAATTCGAGACATTAACTCATTTTTAACATGCGTGTGGACGATAAGTAGTGGACATTCGAATATATCATCTATATTAATCCAAATTTAAAATTAACTCACTAATCCAGATAAATTAATGATCTTTACATAGAAGATTTAACACCCAACAGGTAACAAAACTGCTTCAAAAGCTTAAATTTATAAAAAGGAAAGTTGGAAGATGTACTTAGGTCAGAAATAAACTCAAAATTTTATGATTGGAAAAAATAACATTTTATTCTTAATTGACCACTGAAATATACAATTAACCCTTTTATAGCTCACGCTATAGAAAACTAAGCACCCATACAAAAATTGTAGGTGTTTAATTTATTTGTTTGCTAACTGGGAGTAAATAACACACTTGTTACATAGGAGAGGGAGCGCTTTCGGGGAGACTCTGCCCCGCGGCTTCCCGCCCCCACGCGCTCGTATAGCTCATAGCTGCGTTAAAGCTCGTGTCCATTCTTCTTTCGGATCATGTATAGCCGGATGGATGAATAGAGATGGACGGGCGTCGAACAAAAAGGCTCTTATCTCTAGGTAACTTTTTATTCAACACGAGAGAGAGAGAGAGAGAGAGATCTGGCTGCGGGAAGGACGTCCTCCCGCAGCCAAGGCCAACCGCTGACTCTTTCGACTCCCGCCTCTTGCGCGTCGTTACTGTTAAAATATGACATTACACCTAGAAAGAGACGGAAGATGTCGCTGTTAATCTGGCGAATTAAATCTGCTCAGATTAACAGCGCTACTACGTAGGAATGTTTAATCGCCCACGCTACACACACAAAAGAACATTGACCTTACGTATGAGGTTGTCCCATAAGTTTCTTTCGCAAATGAACACATATCTAATCATATAGCCATGGTTGAAGAATATCCGCGATATACTGTTCGCAAAATAGCTAACAAGTTAGAAATTCCACGAACATCCGTCCATAATCATCTGAAAAAATTGGGCTACATCAATTGTTCAGATGTGGCTTTAACATGAACTGACTGACTCAAATAAACTTCAGCATATTTCAACATGCGATCTTCTTCTCCAACGACATAATAGCCAACCTTTTTTTAAGAGACTTGTCACTGGAGATGAAAGTTGGATACTCGGTCTTGGATAAAGGGTACAGAAGCTTTAACTGTAGCTAAACCTGGCCTACATCCAAAAAAAAGTTTTGCTATGCATTTGGTGGTACTTGAAGGGGGTAGTTTATTATGATCTACTTCAGCAAAGTGAAACGATCAATTCAACAAAATATTGCTCCCAACTAGACAATCTAAAGGATGCAATTGCCAAAAAACGGCCAGAATTAGCGAACAGACGAGGCGTTGTTTTTCATCACAATAACGCCAGGCCTCATGTGTCTTTGCTCGTCAGAAATAAATTATTATCATTTGACTGGGATGTTTTACTTCATCCTCCATACTCTCCAGATATTGCTCCTTAAGATTATTATTTATTTCTTTCATTTAAAATTTTTATACGTGGTAAAAATTTTAATTCAAAAAATGATATAAAAATGTACCTTGATCAATATTTTGCCAACAAATCTGGAAAATTTTGGCAAGAAAGCATTATGAGGCTTCTGAAGAGATCATATATTGTTCAATAAATTTTGATGTAACACAAATTATTGTTTGTTTTTGTCTTAATATGAAAACGAAAGAAACTTATGGGACACCTTAATATTATACGTAGATCCATTGCACAGAAAAGGTTAATTGAAAGCTTTATAAATAATTTGGTCATTTTAGAGGGCAAAACACTGGCCAATATAATTTGCCCTTAATCATATAAATAAAATTAAAGACCTTCATACTAAACAGATGTTCAACATTCACGACACCCTCCACAACACACACGAGAATGGCGCATTATTGTAAAGATGAAAGATATGAAAAGAGGGCTTACTTAAACGTCGTCCTTTTTCAGCGGAGGGTTTTTGTCGGGGGGTTGCAAAGGAAATGGTCACGTTTAATGGTCGATTTTATGAATTTATATAGCAGCGATAAAGGGTTTTTCCATCGCCATATGCAGATATTGAAAGATCCTTTTTCCATTATAGCGCAGGTCTGATTCGATATATTCGTTCGTATAAAATGCACATAACTTGGGATGGCTATTTTTATCTCGTAACATGTGTTTTTGTGGACAGGATTCGCAAAGTACAACTTTAATGATGAATATACGCGAAAGGTTCGCCTTTCAATAAAGACGCTCAATTTTTATATGTAAATAAAACAAGTTGCGTTTAAGATATTCACTCAATTTTTATGTTATTTGAAATAATATTTTATGGCAATAATTATAAAATATAATATTTAAAAATATATATTTTTAAATATTATATTTCTATAGTTTGGAAATATGCAAAATATATTAAATCGAATTTTCTTTCACCTAATAAAGTTTTCGATGGAGATCGCTTACGTTTGATAACAGATATGATTTTTTTTATAAATGTTTTACATAAGTAAATTGACTTATCGAGGATTTACTTCCATCGGGATGGAAATAATTTAAAATGAAGCGATTCGAAAATGATTGTTAGCGAAGCTTCTGATAAAGCTCGTCCCAAAGCTCTATTATGAACGAAGAGCGACTTCGCTTCAACAGGTGGCGAACAATAGGTCGGGATATCCACTCTCCCAAACTTACCCCACTAAAATTATCACCCGAAGTTACCGAGGGTTGTTTGGGGCATCCCCACATTTGTAGGCACTCCAGAGCGTGCCGCATTCATATTTGATGAGCCCTTTGGTAAATAGCCCTGCGTGTATAATAAATGCGACAGATCTTACTGTAATTACTATCCCAATTTCACCCGACGAAGTCATTTCGACTCCATTCTCCGACGCCGATCCTGTTTTATGAATCGCTTAAAATTTTATTGCGCTCATCTCCCATATTTTCGCTGGCTGGGGGAAAAATATCAAACGGACCATGAGGTCTATAAGTCGATATAACGACTAAATATAAATCTTTCTTAAAGGGCCCGAAATTGCTTTGTACGATCACCCTTTTCACCGCGACCGCAAACAATATTGTCACTCGCAACAGAGTCGTTTTTCACAAAAAGGAAAAACTTCGATAAACCTACAAAGAAACAGGGTGCGGGGAGACAAGAAAAGAGTCTCTCATTGTTTTTCTGCGACTTTGTCGAGAAATGTGAGAAATTCGCAAGACAAAATAGAGCACAAAAGCACTCGCGTTTGCCCGTGGCAACGAATTTTTCATCCAGATAAGATGTCTTTTAATTTTTTTCCGCGAAGATCATAGTTTTTCTTATATCAAAATATCCATTATTTTTACCTAAATAATATATTTTTTTCAATTGTACAAATAAAGCCTCCAATATTCTAGATAGAAGCGATACGAAATACAATCGAAACTCTTAATTTTTTTCCAATTAATGTATACAAAGCTCTTATCGACGTACACAAACATATAGGCAACCCTTCTATAGCGTCCATTTTTTTTAGAGTTTTTTGATATAAAGTTGCGTATAGCGATCCCTTTTACACGTTAAACGTTTTTGGTGAATTACCGGCACCGCGCTTTCAATACAGGTCTATAATTTTTGAGATTCAAATAAGGGAAGATTTACATTGGATCATCAATCAGTATAAATCAAATTGCTTGTGTTAAAAAATACAATAGTTTATTAGCATAAACAGAATTTTTTTTAATAACTTCGTCGTCCTGTAAAAAAATGTACTCCCGGATGGACATCTGATTAAAAAAAAAGTTGTTTGTTACTAAACACGTATAAGGTCATTTTAAATATAACAATGGCAAAATATTTCATTTGCAATTGAAAAATCTAAACCCCATATTTTGTACGGGTGCTTAAATTTCTATAGCGCCGTCCCTATCACGGCGCTATAAAAAGGTTGACTGTGTTTATGCCATATTTGTCTTTAATAATGTCAAATTGATTTTTTGACATTTTAAAACGCACGAATAAATCATATGAAATGTTAGTATAGCGCTTTAGATCCTGAACTTTTAGTATAAAAGGGTTCGGCTTCAGATCCAAATTGAGGGAAAAAATCACTATATCATTAAATTTGAGAGATTAAATATATACATATTGTAAGTGGGTCACGCAGCCTTTTACGAGAGTCCCACCCACTCTTCGTCATAGGTCTTCCGACGAGTCTACTGCCAGTCGGTCCCTAATCTAATATAGCACGAAGGATTCTGTCTACTACATGACCTGCCCAATGCAGACGGCGACGAAGTTGATAATTAACGCTTCGCCGTACATGTCCATCACCTCTCGATTGAACCACATGGCTTAAACCAACAAATTTGAAAGATTGGAAATATCAATATTTCCAAACGATGGTCTTGATTCAAGTTTGCCCTGTTTTTTTGGATCTGAAGCAAACACCATAGCATTTAATAAAGTCCACATTTAAAAAAAACAACGCCAAATAAAGAAGAAAATAGGTAAAAGTGAAAAAATCCCACGAAATTATTGAGTGATGACTAAAATTTTGTACCCATTTCAACAAAGTTAATAATCATTTCAGTCAGTACAACAAAATTCAGGAAAATTACAATCTATCAAGCTTTCATCGTTGTGGACATTAATAAAAATTTTCAACAAACAATTTAAGAATCCTGAATAATTGCATATACTGGCATTAAATTAAAATCTACAAAGCTGATTTTTTGTCTACAAGCAGTTTACGCTATTTATTATTAAATAAACATAATCTACTTACGATATAAAGTGGTTAAGACTACGGTAAACGTGGTTAAAGTTGAAACGCGGGAGCTTGATAAAAGTATTGCAACTTTGCATTGCAATATTAAGTGCATATAATATTTATTATAAATACCGGCAACAAGGGAAATAATCATCTTTATTAAAATAATGTCGTTATAATTATTTTCCTCAAAAGGACTTTCTTGAGTATATTCCAAAATAGTGTTTAAGTCCCAAAATTGATTCTAGTCTTACAACGAACGTCTATCTTACCTATTTATAGGATAGGATTATTTATTATGACTAACTTTTTGATTAAATTTTCTAACGTCTCGGAGAAGTTTGTAAATATTTTATATGCATATTTAATATAATGCTGGATGCAATTTTTGACATGCAAGCATTTTATATAAATTTTGCATTAGATGCACCTGTTTCACTTTGTGCTTGCCAATATCATCTTTGCTGCGAAGAATATTGATATGAATAAGAAACTAAAATGTTATTCATATTTTATACAATATTTTCTTATGAATTTCTTTGTTAAAGTTATTTTTTTGCTCAAAATTACTTTCAACTCTCGTATTAAGAACACATCAGAACTATGTAATTTAATGATCGTCTATGAGGGTTATATATATTATATGAGGGTCATCTAGAAAGCAAGCAAAGCTTTGCAAACGTTTTTACAATAAGTTCGATCCTTCATAAATGTTGTCACCTTACTTTCTGGATAATCCTCGTATCTGGTCAATATCATCGAAAAATCATAGCCACAATCAATTTTACGCGTTTGCATCGATCAAACTTGTAATTTTCATTGGAATCGCATAAAACTGACGAGGCTATCTTTCAAAGGGCCATTTTTATTTACATCGGGGGATTAAGGCGGCAGAAATTTCGCAAACGATTCCCGCTTCTTATTCCCCACGCCCGGAATGGTTTTCTCTTCGCGTATCCCGGATTGGATAATAAAAGAGGTCGTGTCTGTTTGAGTATTGAATAACCCGATATGCCATCCTTCGGCGAATGTGTGCAAAAAGGGTGTTCTGCCATTCCTGGAAATTCCTCCGATCGGAAAATAAGAAATCATACAAAAATGAACAAAGCCAAACAACATCGGACCCGATGGGATGTTCGGGAGGGATGGCGGATGAAATATCGGCATCGTTTTAAGTAACGAGTTCCGATTCAATATTTGATGTTGCGAGTTTTGAACGCCACTTGTACGACATGTAATCGACAAATGCCCAAGTCGTGTTTGTTCGAACGAAATGCAATTTCATTTAGAGTTTGATCAAGTTTTTGCGGTTTTTTCTCCACAGGAAATAACAAGGATAGTATGAAGTAAAATTAAATATTATAAAAGCTATCTGATAAAAGTTTAATATAAATTAGTCAAATTATTAGCTATTGTTGAGAATTCCTATTCAATTTAGTTAAGATATCATCATATTTTAAGGTCATCTAGAAAGTCAAATTACAAAGGCTTCTGAGATCTTAGTATAGAGTAAATATTTCAATGTTATCTAATGAACAATACCTTAGTAACTTGTGCCGAACCGAAAAAACCGATATTTTCTAATTGGTTTACAAACCCAAAAATATTTCTAAATATATTCAGATTATAGCACTGATATTAACCACAGTAAAAATTTATAATGGAGAAGACATTAACGGCATTCATAATTAAGAAGACCTCCCAAATGGAATGGTCACGGTCCAGATATTTCTTCGGATAAACACACCAAAGAAGCACTCTAATGTCGGACCTTTGGAAAAAAGGATGCGGACAGACCATTGAACAGATGGACAACGATATTAGCAGAAGTGGAATGCTTTGACCTGGATAAGGGTAGCGCGCCGCCGTTGAATTTCGATATGCAAATGTGAAACCCTGTGACTTTTAAGGGCGACGAAAAAAAAGCCGATAATGAATAATGTCTCGAATTTAAAAGCTCAAAGCGATCAAATCCATCTGCGATGTGTTTTTGATACATTTTAAACAGCTATTAAATCTGTCTATTGTGCCAGCTGTCGTAGAAGATTAATGCCTTATTTCGTTGATTGATTTACAACCCTTGAGAGAATAAAATTTGGGCGATTGTCGATCGATACCCAAATTATTTTTTAACGTCGCGTTACATTTATATATGGTAGCGATTTATTTGCATGCGTTTCGGGCATACTATATTATATTGCTTTCCATAAATATTTCCGAATGAAAATTGATGGAATCGTATGAAATTCTGCGTCCTTTATGGTGGCATTTTCGCAGGATATTTTTTATGTTGTGCGATTTTTTCCAACGATGAAGTCCCTTCTCCGTCCTTAATGCATTGCTTGATATTTACGACCGATATATTGTATTCTAAAAACAATTTCGCATTGTTAAAGCAGCTTTTTGTCCTCATGTTTTATGACGAATAAAAAAGCTCCGATGATAAATTTCTCTCTAACGTTCGCATTCAGATGAAATTCTTGACGTCGAGCTTCGATGATTATTAAAGCAAATATTGGCATTTGAAATTATTATTTCATAGTAGATCCTTGCAGATATGAAGTGTATCAAGCGAAAAATAACAATAACAACGCGAAAATATCCTTGTATTTTTCTTTCGCGTCAAATCCAACAAAGCGTTAAAGAGATATCGGGGGCTGTGAAAACTTCCCTATTCCCTTTGTTTCAGGACCTTCTATTTGTGTTAGGTTTATAGCAAATAATGTTTTCCGCTTTAGCAGAGCGTACGTGTGAAACTCCAACGAACAAATTGTATACATTTGGAATATTTTCACAATTTTCGAATCATCCTGTACATGTCGTGAAAAATCGGTTATTGGACATATTGCCTAACGAACCAACCGTATAGCCATCTCCACCACATTTTTGGCAAGAATTCTTTTTAACACTTTGAGAGTTCAAGGATAATTTGAAATGAAACTCCTCCGACGCAATATTTCTTAATTTTTCTACTTATAGGGCCAATTTTTTGGAAGAGGCATTCATTTCAAGTGACGTTAATATGACAGAACGGTATGATAAAAGCCAAACATGTCAATAAATTATATACGGGCGAATATATAGCATATCTACTTTCAAAGAAATATCAAGCAAATTGATTTGTATTGCCAAAAAAAACAAAATATGTACAGGAAAAATAATATGTAATATAGGAAAGATGTCTACGCCCGAAAAGAGTTACTGTTTTTAAAAAAGTTACACTTATCCCTCAGGACCGCGCAGCGTGAGTGAAGCTTGTATATCAATAAATGAACCTTAACACTATTGATAGTACACAATTTTGCGATGTTTCACACATAAGTTCTATGTCCTAAGTGTAAGGGTTGTCGAAATATAATTTTTTTTCAACATTTTGAAAAAAATTGACCTTTAAATAGCCCTAACTTTTTAGCCTGTAGCCATAATAGCACAAAATAACTATTTTGTATTTTGAAATGTATTTTTTGGTCTAAATATTTTTATTTTTTTTTGATATCAAATGAGAAATTCCAACTTCTAAACTCTAAAAAAGCTATTTTGAACTTAGTTCTGTTTTAAAACGTTCTCAATGATATACTATTGTACATGTCATACAAATCATTCAATAAATCGTCTCCAGACCTGACACCACTGGATTTCTTTGTCTGGGGATATGCCCTATTCTGTAGTTCGCACGGTCTCCAGACCTGACACCACTGGATTTATTTGTTGGGGAACCTGCCCCATTCTGTAGCTCGCACGGTTTCCAGATTTTTTTTTGTCTGGGGACTTGTCCTATTCCATGGATTGCAAAGCGTTCAAATATTGTATTTATTTATAGAAATTGGGTGTTAATAGTTCCATATAAAAATCATTAATTTGAGTGTTTAATCCTTTGATTAGTGAATTAATTTTAAATTGAGTTAAATATAAATGCTATATTCGCATATTCACTACTTACTGTCCACACAAATACACTTATCTCTCAAAACCGCGTAGTGTAAATCAAGCTTGTATATCAATAAACGACCCTTAACACTATTGATATTGTTGGGCCATAATAGTGTTTCAAATATAATTGCTTTTGGTTAGATTTATGTGGCTTTCTATTATTTATTATAATTCTAAGATCACCTACAATCTGAGATGATCTTTATGAAAAAAAAAATCAAATATTTTTTCTTTTATACAAGTTATTCTTTGTGTTTGTAAAACTTGGTTAGAAATTTAATTGAAACGCAAAAAAAAATAAAGAGATAGTAAATGTGTAGGGGTACCTTTACAGCACAACGTTATCATCGATCGTACATGATGAGATGCAAGACACTCTCCCCATCTCTGTCTCCGATTCACAATATCTGCACTCGACGTGCGTATGCTTTTTTATCATTTGAGTCCGAACGCATATATGCGCGATTACTAATTAACAGACTAAACAAAGATGAGTTTGAAAGTAAGAAATTTGTGAATGTTTTTGACTCTAATAAATTCTTTTAAACAGAAAAAATTTTGGCAGAAACCCACTGTATTTGTATCACAAAACATTAGTGAAAAAATTTATTTTATGAAATAAAAATTGATTTCTAAAAATTCTCGAGAAGAAACACAAATTAAAAAACGACATTCTTAATGGGACAATTTAATATTAATACGTTAAAACTATGCATTTTTTGGTATCTTTATCATGAGTCCAGGAATTAAGCCATTGTACCAATTGGCGTGTATCAAAAATTAAGATTAGCATTTATTTTCGTATTTAAGCTCAAAGTCTCAGCGACAATTCAATTGCTTCGCTTTGAGCTAGAAAGTTGTCCGTTGAAATGCTAATATTTCCATTGTCGATATAATCAATTATTGCTTTTGTTGAATCTGAATAAACCATGAGCTCTGTTGGAGTTGCAGATTGCTTTGAATATGAATCAGTTTGACAACTTTGGAAAGTTCCTCATGTAATGTTGATTAATTAAGAGTATAAAACGTCTGGAGTTGACGCATTAAATTAAGGTATTCATTTTTTGAAATAATTAATAACTTTCAGCCTTATTGACCTGCGATCAAAAAGCTCCACGTTCATAACATTTAATTAAGCATTACTATTCTCAAAAGCGCTCAGGGCCTGTGCGAAGGCTTGTTGTTTGTGTTAAAAGCTCTCAACAACTTTGAACTTGTGAAAGTTATGAACTTAAACATCCTTGTTCCGACGTATACATGATATGATTTATATACAACGCGCACAAAATGCATTAGATCCTTAAGAGCTTCCCGTAATAAAATCACATCAATAGTGATGACTATAATATTCCCGCAAAAGCTAATTTCGTCCTCGAGAGAACAATTGATACCATTGTCCCCATTCGACATATTGAGCTACACTCTACAGGAACAATGTATTTAATTCTATGATATTAGAAAGGAACTCGTCGAAGAAAAGCAAGAGAAATAATTTCTCAGGAGAAAGAGCTTTCAATGGACAGTGTGCTTAGTTGAATATCCCTTATGTTAAGCTCGCTGCGAGCTTATCTTCTGAACAAAAAGGAACAAATTCCTCCTTTTACTCGTGATAAGATACAAAGTGCCCCGAGATAACATTCCCTAAATAATGTTAATAACGTTGTTTTTGTGAAGTCCTTAATTATTATTGCGAACGGTTAATTAAGCTCCTCATCAAATCTGGTCGGGCCTCTATTGATGTTATTAAATATTAAGGGTATCCAAAACCAAACCGTTTTTAAAATGCTTTTGTACCGTTTTCTCCCTTAATTTTTGATCCCTTATAAAAAATGATCTTAAATTAAAATTTAATTTGATTTGATTTATTTTGGAATCGTTCATCCTTGATATAATGATGAGACGATAAAAAAAATCTCAATTTAAATTCTGGATATTATTTTCATATGAAAAGACTATTTATGACTAAATTCTATTTAATAAGCACGAAAGCACTTTTTTGCGGTTAACGCTTAGCCGCGTGTCGATCGTAAGTCTTACGATCGTTCTAACTGCATCTGGTGACAAAACTTGTTCGGCTAAAACTCTCGTGCCGGATTAGTCTATTGTATACCGCCTTCGGGGACACAAAAAAACAAGACAAAAAAACAAACCATTTTCAAAACATTGCTCAAAGACTCTCAAACTTTCCCGAATAAGATAAATTAATTTTGGTGAATCATTCGATTTTTGCGATGCACAAACTATAATACATATTATAAACATCGCTCACTATCGCGTATTCGACAATTTCGCCAAAATAAAATAAAATCACATAAAATAATGTATTTTGTCAACAGAATAGTTATTTTTAATAGAAGATTTTTAAATTGAAAAATGTGGAACCATCGTATTATGCACGTATATTATCCCTCTTATGAACAATAGGATCGGTGCTATTTGTTGTAGTCTTTTTATCAAGCATTTTACGATCCATTGACGAAATCTTAAAAGCATCGTAAATTTAGCAGCTGGTCTCTTTGTTTAGACTTTCTTTTCTAGTTTCGCCGAAGATCGCCGTTACAATGACTCAAGTAAGCAGAGCAATTTAGTTATCTATAAATACTCATTTTTGTCATTTATGAGCTTCTAAACATTTTGCATATATATATATGATACTCGCTCTCGCCTTTCGTTGAGTTCAATTGTGTATAACATTTTCGTTTTGTATTTGGATTATTTCGCATTCCGCTTTTAGTAACTATCAAAGTGATTTTGTTGATCGGATAATGCCTGGACCGATAATCATGCTTCACAAGGAAATGATAATTGGACAAAGAGCCATAAAACAATATCAGATTTTGGTTTTGATTCTGCATCTTCAGGAATTAAAAAAGATATTGGAGATACACCTATAGAATTTTTTAGAAGTGTTTGGACTGAGGAAGTTAAAAAACTGTTGATAAAATTTACGAATGCTTATGGAAAAAAGTTGTTGAAAAACAAATTACCAAAAACAAGACACTACACGGTGACCAAATTCAATGAAATAAATGATATGGAATTGGATAATTTTTTGGAGCTGTGTCTGCTCGGTGGGCAAATAGGTTTTCCAACATTAAGAAAAATGTTTTCACGAGCTCCGTTGTATTATCATCCAATATTTTCTTATATAATTTCGGGTAGAAGATTCGAAAAAATATTGAGATGTTTGAATTGTACATTAAATAATAATGACAGGATGTCAAAAATAAGCCCACTTATTGACATCGTTGTTTCGAATTTTCAAAATATATATTCTCCATCGGAAGAAATTTCTTTAGATGAATATCTTCTTCTTCGTCGAGGGCGACTGTGGTTATGGCAATACATGAAAGGGAAGAAAGCTAAATATGGCATCAAATTTTATAAACTTATTTGAGCTGCAGGTGGTGTTTGAAAAATAATAAACGTGCCAACACTACATGGAGATGCCAAACCTGCAATAAAAATCCTGCTCTATGTAGTGGAAATTGCTTTATTTATTTTCATCAATAATTTTTTTATAGATACTAATTTTTTGGATTTTTTTTTTGTAAATTGTAAATTTATAAAATTATTTCGCAATCTTATGACCTATATTATTATTTTTTATAGCTTTGTAAACCCTTTTTGTGTATTTTTAAAAGTGTGTACTGTGTGTAATTTTCGTAAATTTGTAAACCACAGAATCACCCCATATATATCCACATACGAAAAATAAATATAATACAATAAAAATAGAATACGATCCTTGGCAAAAATAAAAATGTTGAGAACAATTGTTCGACTCCCATAAATATAATACAATAACAGGAGACGGCCCGTCTCAGACGGGATAACCGACCCTTCATTGGGTGTTCTAGCGATGGTTTTGTTACTCTTTGAATAATGTCGTCAATCGGATTTACGAAACAAGGTAATCAGAATCTGATTGTACGCGAAAGTGTTAAGCCGAGCTTATAAGTGAGAATTGGTGTATGTTTTTCGACATATTATCCATTGTCCGTTCTTGGGTATAATCCGATGAATTGAAAACATCTCAAAAATTTAAATCGGGTAATTAAAGCATAACCCATTGATGAGTAATCACACATATTAATTATCAATAGATATAAAATACTAATGGAATTTGTCCACATCTGGTTAAAAACCATCAAGTACGGAGTCTTCTTAGATCGTTGGTGGTCTTCTTAGAATCATGAAGGAAACAAAAGTTATTCTATTTGAAACGCTATTGTATCGATTATATCGATCGGTCCAAATTTATCGATTTCAAGCTCCAACAAGTGCATTATTTTGTTACTAAAACTGAAGACACACGTTTGTATTGTTTATGTTTATGCGAAGACATGAACGAATATTTTGTACTATCAACAGTGTTAAGGTACATTTATTGATACACAAGATCCTGAGAGAAAAGTGGATTTAACTCAATTTAAAATAAACTCACTAATTAATGGGTTTTAACTAAAACAGACGTGTGCTAATTTTTTATTTCGAAAATGTAAAATATTTGGTATTTCTTTGGATTTTTTAACCAAAAAGCGATTTGTGTGCAAAAAGCAAAATGTGTTTTTTGATTTTTAAAAATTTTCTAAAATCAAAATAATTTTTTTAATAACACAAATAATATTTTTAAAAAAAATTAAAAACATGGGGGTTCCAAATATTCGTATAATGAATATGAAATTGGTTAAACATTCGAATATTCGAGTATTTTATATACATACAAGAGCAATTCAAATATAACCCGGAATTTTTTTGTACAAATTTATTTATGATATTTAAAAATACAAATGGAGTGTTTTATTTTTCTATATAGTTGCCTTCATTAGAGGTACATTTATTCCATCGGATGGGAAACTTCTTGATCTCGTCACTGAAGAAAGAAGGCGAGAAGTAGCATCCACTGTTGCGCAACGCGTTTCTCATAAACGAGGGGGTGAATTTTTGAGGTCAAACAAAATCGAAAAAACCCTCTCAGTTGTCGTTGAGGTTGGTTTTATCGACAGTATAAAATAGTAAAGAATATCTATAATATCACAGCTTTTGATATGAACGAAATTTATGAATAGTTTTTCAATAAACTTTATATTATCCTTAATAATAACTGGTGAATTGTATTAATCAACTTTTTTCATATTTTTTTTTTCTTTCTTTATATCCTCTTTTCATTTCATTATATCCGCTGATATTTTTGTAAAATATTTTTTTGTAGTTTGCATTTTTATTAAACAAAAAACGTTTGGACTTCGGGTTAAATTTTGCGAAAACACAGCATATGTGTTGATGGTCCACAAAGTCTTTCTTCCATTCGCGTTTTGATATACAGTAACATAGTTTTACTTGAATTTTTGAAATGTTAAAAGACAACCACATGTTAAAAGTAATGGAATATTACCACATTGATATCCACTATCCTTAGAAATATCTCTTATGGAATATATACAAGTTAACTTTTAAAAAATACATATTTTGCTACAAAATATTGCACAATTTACAAAATGTTTCATCTCTTTTGGTGTAAAATCTCCGCTTGTAAATCGAAGCAGCCCTTCAATAAAATACAGGCTACAAAAACGATGATTTATCTCTAAACTTGAGCAAGCAACTTTCTTCGCAGCTCGGACATAATTGACATCTGTCAAACTGACACGCACGTTAAACTATATATCATAAATACGATTGCCCTTGAAGATATAAGCTTCTGGCTTGTAAATTTCAAATTTAATCATAATTTCATTCCTATTCGATTTTTAAAATTATATTACCGATGGTACTTATGTGCCATGATCTTGTACTTGAGTCTTTCAATACGGACGCTCTAAGTTTGTTAGGTAATAACGACCATATTATTGAAGCAACATCTATCAAATTTATTGTGAATTACTCAATAATATATGGCAAATTATTATGAAAGATTATAGCGTTGAAAAATATGTACATGTTATCAAATATCATTTTCAAAATCAGTGATCTGTGAATCTTAAAATGAATGCAGATATTAATATAATGCGATTTCTTATAAAACTCTCACAGTTTTCATATATTTTTGATTCAAGCTGAATTATAAAGTTTGGGCCACTTTCCGTGCCGCTGAACGTATAGGGTGAAAATCGACTTTTTAATTAATTTATTGTACATCTAACAAAATAAAAGGATCGTGCCTCGATTTATACACGTACGTATTCGTGTTCGAATGTCACGTATAAAATAAATCCTTTTTCGTGAGGCAAAAAAGATAATAAAAACACAGGTAAGTCACTGAAACCTATTTTTAAAGGATTTGCTAAACATTTATCTGTGCCACTGGGGAATCGCGAAAAAAAAACACAATGCTCTCAATACAATGTGGAAAATCTCGACCGATTCTCGTACAACAACTGAGCACATGTGTTATTTAAGCGAAATTAAATCCTAATGTATCCTTTTCGAAAAGCATCTTGCTCGGTTTTTATACAATTCGAATGCTTTTCCGGCGTATTAAATAACGTTGTCAGTTTATGCAGATTTATGCAGCGATTTGCATACATTTCCATGGATTTTCCATCTTGTAGAACAGAAGCTCGATCGGAGCTTTTTAACGTTTCCATGCAAATTACAGTGAAACGGCGCTTCAAAAAAAATTATAAACGGATTAGCTGCGTGAAAATATTGGCATGCGAACCGGATCACGTTCGAAGCTTTCAATTTCGAACATCAATCCTTTGGATTTTTCGCCGTGGCCGTGGAAAATTCGCACAAGTATAAATTACGCCGTCGATCTGAAATTTTTCTGCTAACAAGGCGAAAAAATCGCAACTCTAAAATACATCTAGAAATGGAAAATTTGCGCTATTTGCGAGATTTCTTTTCTTCAAACATATGAATAATATTTATGATGAAATATTGTTGCTTTTTCGACTTCGTCCCACATAACTGAATAATCTATCAAACTGTCAAGCCTTTTGCTTCGTTCATTTCGCTTAAGTTCGTTTATTTATTTGGGATTAGCAACGAGAGAATTGAAAATAAGCCGTCTTGCTCAATTTTCCTTGAATTATGACGTTTGTTTCCGTTTCCGCAACAACATAATTATAATGGGGGAAATTTTTTTTCGGGGTAGAATTGAAAAAAGCTGCTTCTCTTCGCTCGTACGATGAAATTTACGAGCCCTGTGTGCGTAAAAATGCTCTCAAATATTCCGTTTGAGGAACGATTCGTGTGATAAAAATACAAAATTTACTCTCGGAGCATATCGTGTGTGTAAAATTTTATTATATTAAGCCAGATCGCGATGCCGTACATCAAAATAATACGTCTGGATACGTGGTTATGGTCGTAAATGCTTTTTTTCATCCCTTAACACGAATTTTATATGAGCATCGTACACACAATTAAACGGGGTGAAAGAAATCTGACAGCTTGAGGTAATAAAGTCATCAAAAATATAAATGGAACTAATTTAATTGTCATCAATTCCAGGTGATTTGATAACGATGCATGAAAATCTCCAATCAAATCAAATTTATAGCAAACAATTAAGGAGTTATTGCAAAAACTGTTTAAAACTCGTCGAAAAAAAAAACGAATAGGATGGGTATTATGGGAGTAGGATGGATATTGCATGCCCCTTAATCGAATACAACAAAAACGAGCGACGAAACACGTGCTACATATTGTTTCTTCTCGACAGGTATTTCTTGTGAATTCCTCGAAACAAAATCGAGAATTCATATTTCTTGAGAAATTTTGTGATTTTTCGAGAAGTTTCAGAAATTAATTTTTATCGTATAAAATAAAATTTGTGCGAAAATAATAATATTTATATGCAATAATGTTCAATGCAGATATTGTGCAATTAAAATGAGATTTTAATTCGTATTACAATTGAACTTAATTTATGGAAAATATTCTAAAATAATACATAGATCTTGAAGCGAAAATTTTTCGATGCTCGTTATAACCGAGTACCTTTTAAAAAAAGCTGATAGATGACGATAGTTTGGAGCAACAAAAATATTAGTAATCGCTATGCTCAACATTAGGGAAAAGTTAAGATGAATATTTTTTATATGAAAGATTGCTCTTAACACATTCCAAGCCGCTATAAAGTGTCGCGTTTTTCGTCAAATTTTGAACCTAATTAATTAAAATAGGTCTCCGCCACTTTTAAATACACGTTTTCTTAGCTTCATACTATTTTTGAATGCTTGTTAAAGCTTTACTGCTGAGAAATATCTTTTCTGCCATTAAATCCGCTGAAGGATGCTTCGATTCTTCGATAATCATCATCCGGTCGCAGGCACGTGTAAATACACATGCGGCGTAGGTGGCCGAGTTTAGTTAATTTTTAAGAAAATTAGTTTTTTTGTAATAAAAAAGGATAATTCAAAGCTTTCACGTTAACTCCAACTTTTTCACGTTCCATCGTAAAGCAATAGACAAATTAAAATTAAAACTATTAAGCTTCTTTGCAAAAATTACATAGATATACCTAAATATTAATATAACAATGGCTTTCAACCTAAGGCATGTGTTTTATTATAAAAACCGAAATGATATCTTTGAACTTTATACTAGTATGAATCATGAAATAGATGCTTCGATCATTAAAAATCAGAGCTGAACAATAAGCACAGGAATAATTTTACACCCACACGTGTTGTATATTTTTAAGAAAGCAGAAAGCGTACTTAAAAAAAACTTATAATTTTAGTAATTTATTACCATCTTTCAAAGAAACTAGAAGAACATAGGCCATTTATATGTTCTTTTTGGCCTAAACGAACTTGCAAAAATGTCACGCAAAACACGTATTTTCAAGTAAGCGGACCGGAATGAGCTACTTTTGGAGACAATAAGCTGGCAGTAGATATATATTAACATCCATATATTTTATAGGGATATTATATTACATTCTACGCATTACGCTCTACGCTCTCGGCGCGCCAACGCACGGATTTGTTCTTCTTTCGGATTACATTTAGTCGAACGGATGAATGAGGACAGATGGGCGTCGGACTAAAAAAAGACTCTCTTCTCTAGGTATTTTTTTATTCAGCATGAGAGAGAGAGATCTGGCTACGAGAAGGACGTCTTCCTGCAGCCAAGGCCAACCGCTGACTCTTCCGGCTCCCGTCTCCTACGCATCACTACCCAACTGGCAACGATGCACGCGCAAGAAGCGATTTGTCAATGTCAATTACATATTGCACCTAAAAAGAGACAGAAGATGTCGCTGTTAACCTGGCGAATTAAATTCGCTCAGATCAGATGTTAAATCGCCCACGCTACACATCATTAACTAATAATGATTGACAGAAATGTACATGGGCTCAAAAAAATCTCAGAACCACACAATAACTCGATTTTATTGCTGTGAAACATCGCTAAACACTCGGTTGAAATATTCTCACGATGCTGTTTTATTCCACTGTGAGCAAACGCGGCACCCGTCTTGCGCACAGCTTTCTCATGTACAAAATTTCAGTTAATATGCGATGTATACACTTTTTGAAATTGTAAATGAAGAAGCAGATTCCCCCAGTATTTAATTTAGTCGGATATTTCTTGGACTACCCTTGTATTATTCTGAAAGTTCTGTATTGTTTGTTTGTAATCCCCGAATTGATATGTAAAAGAGTGATACAATTAATATGATTAACAGCTGAGGGCGTATCACGTATGCCGTTTCTAGACCCGAACTAACCCTTCATCAAAGATTAATTCGGTTAGTTCGGGGGCTAATTTCCCTTCGCCTACGTAACAAAACTTACAGAAATTCATATATGTCACACGTATATTTGCCCAGAAACTTAGAGCAAATAATGTGAGGCTCTTTGTCTTTTGTTGTACAGCTCGAGAAAGTGAGCTTTCAAACATTCAATATTTGTTCAAGCTCCGCGACCCACGCGAAATTCGACCCCGCAAAGAAAGCTACATTCAGTCGGGGAAAAACCCTTAAGACGTTTCCTTTTGAGGGGTTGAAGGGTGCCTTTTATCGGTGATAGGAAAGCCCTCGTGCAATTCTCGCAGGTGAGTGTATTAAATTATACGCAATTCACATCGGAGGGTATTTGTAGTACAAACGAAACCGTTCCACTGCCGACTATAGAACCTAATCCCGGGGCTTACGGCGATAAAGGCCGACTCGTACAACTGAAGCACGACCAGGATGAATTGGATCAATTATGCAGATATGAGGCTTGAATTGGTCCGGTAATTGAAATAAATATTTTATTCGGCCGTTTTTACGGAGTCCTAAAATCAACAATGGCTGTAAGGGTGACGCGAATCAATCCGAAAGGAAGAGTTCGACACCGATTTTGTCGTCTAAGAGGGCGAATTCTTCTTTGAATATATAAACTGCGATCATTTATATATTTTTTTCCTAATTTACATACAAAGAATTCGCTCCTTTATTTATCAATACCTCGCTTGATAAACTTCGTATTGAGCAAAAAGGGAATTGCAAAAATTCTTTCATTTGCCTCATTCATCTTAGAGCACATGCTCTCGCTATAAAGGATGTTTCTTTCGACATTTTTTTTTCCAGAAAAATAATTAAAAAAGCATAAAAACCTCAAAATAAACAGTAAATATTAGGGCTATCGAAAAGTATTAAATACTAATTTTGTGAAACAGATTTTTTATTATCATTAAGGATAAAATATCCAGACCCAAAACCAACAAAATCCACATCCAGCATTCTATGCTTTTTTTTAACACTCAATGATGGTTATGATAAATTGGTAACACTTTCCACAGATGCCAATATTAATTCCATAAATTTAAATCGGGCAATAAAAACTTAAGGGATGGACCGGGAACGAGACGATACCAAAATTTTAATAACGATGCACTAAAATACCTAATCGAGTTAGTTATCACAAAGACTGAGATTCCCATGAAGACACATTTAAAACTCATCAGCAAAAGGAATAGGATGGGTGCTATGGAATAGGATGGGTATTTGTTTATTTTTTATAGCTGTTACCTGGTGCGTTGCTGCCACAGAAGTAATAATTCTAAAAATATCGTAGAAAATATAGAAATAATTAAATTTATTTTCTTTCCAATAATGAATACATTTATTGAAATTGAATGGAATGGAAACAATATAAATGATATTTGTTATATTTTGTTGGTTTTATTATAAATATGAACAAACATACAAACATTGATTTTTGTATATAAAATCCACTGTAAGTTAATTGTACTATACCTATATTATTAGAGAAAGTGCAAACAATAAGTTGGCAAAGTTTTATCTCAATCAAAAAAACGGTATGGTAGCGCATAAAATACGAACAAACATCTTTTAATTTTTGTATATTAGACTATGCCCATGTTACTTGCGCAATTTTTAGCAATAAGTGGACGAATTTTTATTGCAATCAAATGAACGATATGGCAGCGCATTACATACGAACAAATTATATGGATTCATTTTTGTATATTAGATTGGATTAAAATATCATGTTTTTCACATGAAACGTCCAATTTTTCGTTTGTAAAATTTTAGGTAGTTAAAATTGATACAAATATAAAGTTATAATAATAATGTGTCTGTTATGCATTTATAAAACTATATAACCACAACACTTACATGTCCAAACGGACAGTCTATCTCCGTTAATTGTCATTATGTAGTAGAGGTTCGCATAGAAGGGAGATAAGGGAAATCAATATACAACTATTCAGATTATTGCAGATTATTATTATTAAACTAAAATAAAACCAACATTATGAAGTTGAAGAAACTGGTGAGAATATCACATCTTTCCGCGGCCAAGACTGTTGGTCGACCTTAAGATTGATAAGATAAGATTAATTGATAGTTTCGCTGATTTATTTTGGTTATTCGCACTACTTTTACATCCGTACATCCTTTTTTTGGAAGCCCGGCATCCGTTCGAATGGTATAATTAAATATTCGGTATTTGAACCATACGATGCAACAGGTAAAGTAACTTTGACTTCCATGCGCATTCCATACAAATAAGTATTTTTAGGACACTTTTTGAAATGTCTACAATGTCCGCTAGTTCGAATAAAGTGAAAACCTCCAGCATTTGTGCTATAAATCGGAAATATTGGTATCTATACTCTTGGCAGTATTTATTCAGGATTTAAAGAGTATCCATAATTAAATGTCTTCCAAAAATATAAAATATTTTATGCTTTTATTATTCATTAATTAAAAACCAAGTAAATTTTTGGCCTGCGCTTTGAAAAATTAATAATATCGCCGTCGAGCGAAAATTCCTAATATTTTCATTGTGATATTTTCGCGTTATTATTCGCATCTCAATATAAGCGCGTTAAAGATATCAAAGTATTCGGTTGGAAATCTCCAATTTTATCATGTCATTTTTCATCCTTCGCTGCAAGGTATTCAGTATTTGGGAAGATTTCAATCTTATCTTAAAGAAAGTAAGCTTGTCGAGCTTAGTGAAGCTTTCCCGTGCCTCACATCAACCTATTTTCTCACAATTTTCCGCGAAAATCCTGCCGCATTCGCGAGGACAAATTCATTCGTTCGCAGGATTTACGGCGGTGTTTTATTTAAACATTTTAAAGCAAACAATCGCTTAAGTTCGGCATTAACTATCTTCCGAAAAGCGTAAAAGATCCCGTGCGAAATTCGGCCGTGCGATCAAAGCCCGTTCTATAAATGGTCCTTTTTTAATCTCGGCCCGAAAATTAACTTGGCAATTAAATTAGCAAATTAGCAAAATATTCACAGTAGGGACGTATTGAGAGCATGGTGTATAATCGCCTCATAATTAATTAAATTCTTCACATTCAGAAGAGCCCTGAGTAAACTTTGCCCGGGTAAATGTTAATAAACACGGACCTAAAATATTATTCTTGCACAAGTGGTGTGAAATAATTATTTAATATTTTATATAAATATTCTTCAGCATCTTTAATTATGATTGTATTCCTCTCGAAAATTTTTGAGAGCAATTCAAATTAGATGAAAATATATTCGAGCAATTTAGGCCTCTTCAAAGTCAACAACTTATAATATATTAGGGCGACCGGAATTTAATCGAAATTATTTTTAAAATACGAAACGTTTATTAGAAATAATTAAAACGCAATCAGAGTTTGCGATTTTTAGTTTTTTTTATGTTAGTTATGATCCTGCGGGAAGGACATCTTCCCACGGCCAAGGCTATCAGCGATGATCTCGCATGAACAGGAGGTGATGGGAGCGCGCGATGACCTTTCCATTGGAAGAATTTACTGTGACTGAAGAAAATGGCCGACAAACACGAGGGATCAAACAAAATTATCCCCAAAATCCCTTTCCTACATGCTAAGTGCGCCAATTTCAAAACAAAAAAAAAAGTCGTCAATCAAACCACAATATCCGCCGAAAAACTCAAACAGCAGTCTCATAATCAAGTAATTCCTAATTTGATCAAACGCTCTGTTCGATTAACCCTTTCAATCTAATCAACAATAAATACACGCCGAACGAGGCGATTAATTTAATCTTATCGCCTGTATCTTAATCTAAAGGCTTGAAACCAAGTCGTAACTAATATAACTCTATATTGCAAAGCGATATAATCGCATTAAGTGGATTCATAACAGTGCCAACTTCAACGAAGCTAAATCGTCTGGATCGAATACACGCAAGTAAAGCTTAAATTTTAAGTCCCTTGATATTTTTAAAAGGATCCTGAATAAATTCTATTTCGTGGATTAAATGACGCGTTCAATCCCAAAACAGCTTGACTTGTATTTATTATATTTGTATATTTATAATGTTGGAATACTTTTTGTAAACCTTTTCTTCCAATACGTCTTTGATTAATAATCAATTAGTCTTTCTTCTGTTTGATCCATTATATTCTAATAATATATTGACCTTAGCGGTATTATCCGTGGTTTGCTCTTATAGTTCAGGAAGTATATGAACCAAATTCCTGTCCATCAATATTAATTAATTTTCCGAAGGATACGTCATTAATTTAATATAGGCTTCGACCAGTTATATACAGCTTAAGATTGATGGCGTTTGGACAAAGAGTATTTGGACGATTCGTATGATATTTATTTTTTCGTGGAATATTTTGCTTTGTGATTTGAATTTCAATTTTGAACAATTCAAACAGCATATGATGGATGAACGAAATCAACTCTCGAATGTTTCATTCGGGAGTTGAAAATTCTTTCTGGGGATTTCGTGGCGTTTGGTCGAAGCGTGTTTTCAGGTATTTTAAAATGAAAGTTTTCCAATGGTTTTCTTTGGCAAAACAACAACGACGATATGCATCTTTTCGATTTTCTACCCAACTGAGATGCTATGAATGTTTTTCAATCTACCATGTCAAAAACACTACGTTGGGTCTCATTTTGTGGAAGTTATATAAAAGCAAAACCCACCTCGTATTGTTGCAATCTTCATATTTCAAATGTGAAGAATGAAAGGGGCTTAAATGGGAGTTTTTCAGCGGGCGACTCGTTGTCTCAAGCCAATATTGTATCAAATTATTTTTAATCTGGAACTTAAAGATATTCATGATTTTTTATATTCAAAACATTTTTATTGATCAAATCGGTGTTATACAATTTTAATGCTTTAAATTATAATAAACTTCTTTAAATCGATCATATTAATTTGAACATATTCATTTAAATAGACTGTTGTCGAAACCTAGAGCCGTCAGTCCTCTGGCAATAATTTTGAACCACTACTCAAATACATTTCAAACTCGTCATCAAAACGAATAGAATGGATGAGGTTTATGGAATTCCCTGTGTCCTATATAATAGTCTCGCAGTGCACTGATATATAATAAGCAAAAAAATGACCTGAACAACTTTCTTATGATAACTTGCCCAGCTTACTGACAAACGCCCATATACCACAAATTAAAAAGCATTCATCAAACCAAGCTTTTCAATATAAATTACAAATATTTCAATACGCATCGCAGTCGTTTGGCGATATTTGCAGAATTCCACAGAGCCTCATTCCCCCCTATAATAGAGCCTTTTGAAGTATTTTATAGCCCACAAATTAAATAGCTTCAATATAAGGCATTCCCATCGATAAGAGTTGAATGCTTAATCATTCAGCGATAACTCGATGAACAATTAATTGTGACTGAATGCCGAATTTCTGAATGTAATTAAGGACGCAGAACGGATGACATTGCATGAATTCGAGCAAAATGAACAAAATGTCAATTATATGCCGGCAAAATTGAGAGTATACATGAGATGAAATTGACATTTAGTAGACACATGGACCAAATCAAGTCAACAAAAACACAGATAATCGAAGGACGTGTTTTGTTTTGAATTTAAATATGAAAACGTGTTTATGACAGTCCTGAATGGATCCATTTATAATTAGCTTATATCGAGATACGGTTCAGGAAACATGCATTTTAATCAGAATGTAAAAGTTAATCGTAAACCTAATATTCTCGTCAAACAATCGAAAAACAGGATAATTTAACTTACTTCTAGTACTGTCGTTTTCTCCATCAGTTATAGCAAAATTGCCTTATTTTTGTCTGGAAAGTTTCAATTGTCTACTTTTGAAAGTACAGGATGCAGCAGGGAAACTACCTTATTTTGAATGCGTACCCTGAAGCTACATATATTCCAAAAGATATGGAATGGCATTTATTTGAAAGAGGAAGATCTAACGTTTTTAATCATGTATATTTAGTAATATCATCCAAATATGGAAGTTTTCATGCCGTTTAATACATTGTACGATTTTTATAAACCTCACGTAATTGCAAATAAATAGAAACAAATAATTTAAAGCGCAGAGTGGTTATGAAAAGGTGAAATAGATAACACTTGACCCGGTGGACTCCGTATACGTTGTATAATTTCAATCTAATTACGTCGCGACGATTGCATCAAACAACAACGTCACTGCAACGTGACAATTATATCACCATACATTCGCTCGAATCCAACCATATCCGAAGCTACCCCCATGTAGTTCAGATGTGATTATTAACCCAATTTGAAACAATCAAAAGGGTGGAAATTTCAGTCGCTAGTGGGTAGCAAATTATATTTCAGCAACCCAAAGCGTGACTTACGGCCTGCGTGCTATCCCATAGCATATATTAGCAACATAATAACAAAGCATAAATTCTAATTCGACAATGGAGCAAATTTACAATGTAATCTATTTTTTAATGAATTTTTGACAAAGTTTATATATATTTTTGTATAAAACTTGATCCGATTTATGTCAACCAATGAATATGCATTGAGCAGATATGGTAAGCATTTCAAAATTGCTGCAAACCGCATATTGACTGAAAAGTTTGACATGAGAAAGCTTTGCGCAAGGCGGGTGCCACGTTTGCTCACAATGAAATAATAACAGCGTCAAGAGGATGTTCCAATCGAACGTTTGGCGATGTTTCACATCAATAAAACCGAATTTTTGCGTCGATTCATAACCATAGATGTAACATGGGTCCATCACTGAGACAAAACACCTAAAGCAAAAAATAATGGTTTCCAAAGAAGGCGAAGATTAGATGATAAAATTATCTTTTAAAAGTAAAGCAATCAATGAATTAAAGTTCGAATTGCTTCCTCATGCATCCTATTTGACAGATTTAGCTCACATCGGATTATTTTTTTTTATTAGGTCGTATACTTCTGGGACTATTCTTGTAGTTTGCAATATTTAAAATCACTCAAACAATCATCAAAATTTCAATTTACACGAATAACACATTAACACATTTTTTTATTTGAGTTAGTACTCATAAAAAAGTAAGCTGTAAACCATATCCGAAGAAGACAACGTATGTCTGACGGGAAAGTGGTTCGTCATTGAAGTATCGCAGTTGGGTCTCAATTTCTTATGGGACGTTTTAACCTTGTTGATTAAAAAAAATATTTCTTCGTGTATCGGAAAGAATCAATGTTTAAGAACACTATCAGTACAAAATCGCAAAGCCGACGAGGAGAAGCTGCGCTGCAAAAAGCTACTACTTCTTGCAATCTCACGGAAGTACTCACATACGCTGTAGATGAGCATTTGATATAAAATTTAGCAAATATGTGTATAATAAACGTTTTCATAGTTTGACGTATAATCATCTAAAAATATTCAAGAGTTTTTATTTTATGAACGAAAAATTACCAAAAATATGGGTAAAAACACAACCTTTTTTTTTAATTGCTCACTATTTTTTTATTTTCCAATATTTCTTCTTAGTTGTAGTCTAAGCTATACACAATATTATACAATGTACAAATATGTTTATATTTTTTACTACAAATCACCTGTCCAGGACTTAAGACTTCCGTGATGAAGAATGACATTGCTTGCGCATGGACATACGTGGCTCATCCCACTGCCATTATTATATTTTGTCAAACTTTAATGTTCAATAAAGATCGCATAGTCAACACATCCCTTTATCTTTTGCAAAAATTTGCAATCAAATATCCTGCACGTGAAGATCATCTTTATCCGCCTTAACCTTTTGAGGAGTGAAAAAATTTAAAATCGATGAAGTCGTTGATGCCATAATCACTTTACACCGATTACTTTCTGTCGGCTCCTATCAGCGCAAGACAATCTTCAATTCAAGGCAAAGTCAATTGTAAATGTAGCACTGTTGATAGCATACAAGACCAGGTCATTTTTTTTACATAAACAATACACAAGAAATCGATTCATTTGCTCTTGTTTTAGAAAGAAATGATAATCGGACAAAGACTCATTCAACAAGCAGCGACAAACAGGAAGCATTTAAATAAATAAACACAGTCGATAGCACACAATATTTGGTAATTAATTTGCGTAAACAAATAACAAACTTGAAATCACTATTAGTTGATAAATTTGGGCTAACGATCTATACAACCGTGCGATGTATGCGGGGAAGCTCTCCGTCTCTGTCTCCCGAGCTGCGCTACGCTCTCTGTCTATCTCTGTCTGTCTTCGAGCTCAATCTACAAGCGTGCTCTTTCTGAATAGTGGAGGGGGAGTCCCAGGCCCTGGGATAGTACTCCTTTAGGAACCATTTCTTTTAGTGTTTTCGAATCACTCGTTGAGACACCGATTTATTTTGATGTTGTTCCAAAATATACATCGTACATAAAGTACACAATTTCCTACTGTGGTTCGACGTCTATCTATCGTCTTGTCGCACTTTTAGTTCAAATTTATCACAATGATATAACGCCGCTTCGCAATCAAACGGTTAAACCAGATAATTATTTTTCTTAATATATCTTCTCCAATTGATGAATATTCAAGCTCAGATATACAATTTTCTGTTTGTAAAAAATCAATATTGCCTCAAAGCTTAATGACCCTTGGACGATATAATTGGCAATATAAGTTTTAAAAAAATCATATAATTTTTCCAATTTTTGTCGTTTAATTCTGCACTGTTATTGTCTTTCAAATGCTTAGCGTCTTTTTTGAATTAATTCACTGAATGTGAAGAAATTCTTCAAATCTTATTGGAACAATAACATTCATTGATTAATTATATTTTTGCATGCCACGCAAGATCAAAACGCGTAAATCGAGGGTCGCGTGTAAACCACCCAACATTATTACAATTGTTAATTAGGCTCATGCACGCCAAAAAGCTTTTTCCAATATAATTATATTCAATATTATGGCAGTTCAACATTGTACAGTATTCATCCAAACGGATACTATACGATCATGCTAATAAATAGAAATATATTTCATGCATATACTTTTAATTGATAGTATTTTTGTTGGCGAGTAATCACGCATATGTGCGATTGGACTTGAATAATACAGAAAAAACATTCTCGCATATCATACACTCATACATCGATGGCAAGGTCGAGTTATATAGACACCCCTACACGTCTAAATATTAACAAATATAGCGTACTTCTATTTCTAGTACAATATTATTATTTATTCAAAGCATTGTTTCAAAATAAGCATTAAAATTACATTGAAATTGGTGTGTATCCGGTTGAAAACCATTATATTGTATTGATCGGCCTAAATGTATCAAGTGTTAAGGCTCATTTATTGATATACACGCTTGACTCACGCTGCGCGATCCTGAGAGAAAAGTGGATTTGTATGGACGATAAGTGGTGGATATACGAATATAGAATAGATGTTTAATTCAATTTGAAATTATCTCACTAATCAAAATGTTGATGCTGTTTAGGCGTCTACTTGTAAACACAAGGTATTGCCCAAATTCTTCCCAGGGGTCGAACGCAATTTGTCGTTACGACGTCGGATGTATAAACCTCCATAAGATCAGGTTGGGATGTATTGAGCCATAACCGTCCTTTAAGACCATGTAACCGGTTAAACAAAGTGCTTACAATGTCGTTAACTCGAGGAACATTACTTTGTACGCGTGCTGCAATTTTTCACCCCGCCGATAATTCCCGGGGGTGCAGTCTTGGCGTCACCCCGACGACGCTCGATGACTGACGTCAGCCACATAACGAAATCCACTAAAAGCAAGCAAGCGCTTCTGGGAAGCTTCCAAACGGCAGTCGGAAATTAAAAACATACCTTCGTCTTTGTACGCACGCGGTTTCATTAAAACGCGGACAAGAGGGAGCAAATTGCGCCCGTCCAGGGGTGTTAATAAATCAAGGCGATCCCAGAATATTTTACGGTCGTATTCGACTTTGCAGTCTCAAATAACGCAATCATACTAATAAAGGCTATTGTGTATCACATGGACGTCGAGTATTCCATATCTGGATTCATTAATCTCCATATAAATAGATTTGATGGAATGGTGGGTCGATAATATTTCGGTTCAATTTAAACCCTGATCGAGTCACAAAACAAGGATTTATCATCCATCCCTATCATATATTTATCTTCCAAGTTTTCAGAAGACGATCCAATCATATCATTAGAGTGCTGTTTTATTAAATTTAAGGAATTGAACAATGGAAAGTCAACTCAAACACGTTTAATTACAACATCTGCAAATTTATCCGTCTGAAAAATCCAGGATTAAATTTAATATTGACGCTTAAATCTGTTAAATACTTTATATATCAATTTAGACGTTTCAATAAATTCCGTCTAGTCATAAATATGTATCTGGTGAGGTCACATTTTAAGGGTGTGTTCTGAAATGTGAGCATATCGGCGCTATTTATTTGGAACAAATCGATTTAATTCTGTCCTATATCGTATAATTAACCTACCCTTATATTTAAATATGATGAAATCTTAAATCCATTTAATTAACATTGAATCGTCCCATTGAATAGACATAAAGGGCATAAAAAGGACATGTCATTTATTCAAAGTTTTAGCTCTCTTTTGACTGAAGATAAGTCCATGGAATGTTTTGATACATCAAGCTTAATTATGAAATGTCTCGAATAAATTCTAAAATATTATACGTCTCTATTTTCACAAATGTAGGTAATCTTTATACAGGATCTTTCAATAGAAATGCTCAATGTTTGTTTAATTATAGCGGCTATATTATTGAAGAAATGTCTATCAAATGTATTGCGAATTATTTAATAATATATGGCAATTTTTGCCATATATTATTAAATAATTAACTCAACATGTAAAATGCTCTTTCTCGATCACTGGAATTCGCTCGCAAATACGCGATCGTACTACCATACAGGTTAATACATGTACAGTCAACTCCTATAACATTCACTTCATTTCACTTTGATGGCCCAAAATATAGGCAATTTTTAATATATTTTTTTTCAGTAAATATACTATATAATGAAATGAATCTTTTTGTGATTTATTGTGGCACTCTTATATAATACTAAAAAAATAATTAATAATTTAAAAAAATATATATCATATCGTTTTTAAAACATCAAAATAACATGTCAAAAAAGATGTTTAAATTTCGCTTGGTTGCATTTTAGGAATCAGAGGAAAATATCAGGGTCACCCCATCCTCCAGGAATGAAAGCCTCTCTCTGTCTGAATAAAATTTTGCATACATGTATAAAATTTGAAGGATTAGTCGCGAAGGATGGGGACGGCTTTGTTTGAGCAGCCCCTAAAATATACTAAAATTCTTATATTACAATGATATTTGCGTTTATTTAAGCTCAAAAATATACATCGCTTGGACCGTTCCTCTAAATGGCGCTTCCCCCTGATAGATCATTTTTACGGCTTACAGCCAATTAAAATGTGATTACAACTATTCAACAGATATTATCGAGGATGGGAGGAAAGTTTATGTCTTTGTATATAGCTGGAAGCAATTGATAATAGCTCCGAAATTTATATAAACGTATAAAACGTGCCAGAATCTAAATAATGCTCGATTCGAAATCGAAACTGGGAAAATATAACAAAACAGATTATGAAAATCGTTTATTCTAAGAACATATGGACATAGGGGATGTTAATTTATAAATTCGATTGCAAATAAAATTATTTTCAATGTTGACCCACGTACTTAACCGATTAGCAGCATCGATGACGAAGAACAACGGACGAAAATTGAACGGAGTTTATTAATTATTCTACAATACAGTGCGAAAAATTTAATATTTAAATTTGCAAGCAATTATGTAAAAAATCAAGGAAAAGATTCCAAATATCAATTAAATTCAATTAAAAAGAAAATGCAAAAAAATCGGACATTTCATATGAAAATATTTTTTTATAAAATTATCAGTTGCACATTATGAATGCTTTTATCCACTAAAATTATTAATATCCAATTATTTGATTGGGAGTTTATTGATTGAAAATTGACGCCGCCGAAAAATAGTATTCCCAAATACGTTCGCGACAGATGTACGAAAATAAAAATCCCGAAAGGAAAAAGCGGAAATGTATCGAGTTTCGATATCGTCAACGAAATTATATTACCAAGGAAGGTTTCTTTGAGTCCTTACCAACCCCGAAGGCTATATATCGGGAACATTTAATGCGGCCCGTGGTTCTAACCCTACCTCATGCATATCGCTTCATCAATCTCTTTATTTCTTTGTGGCTGTGCGTAACAATACATTTGCCTATATTTATCCTTCCATATTTTCCGCTTTGATATGATCCAATGCGGTATAAGTACTATTTATCCCTTTGTAAACCGCCCATATACATACAGTTCCAGCATAGGGAAAATCATGAAAATCCTCGAGCGACTTGGCAATCTTTTATTGTTTGATAGGTTGACTGCAGAATCAGCTCCTGCCTTTATCAAAAATCGAATAGCATAAAAAAGCCACCACAAATGTTTGGATTTTATTTTGCAGGCGGAAAAATAGGGGTTGTTGAAAGGAAAAACTCAATTAATAAAAACACTCCCCATAGAATTTTTTCATGTACATTATTATCAATACAATGTTTTAGCGTGAAGTATTTAATTGCTACAGAAATTTTGCGGGTCGTCATTGAAGGTCTCGTGTATGAATGATTTGATTTGCTTACATATACTCATAAACTCAATGCAAAGCGAACTCCATTATTAGTTTAATTTGAAATTTATCTGATATTGGATCTTGAGCCTTGAACAACATCAAAAAATATTCTTAGATACAGGGGACTGTTGTTTATTTCAAGCGACTGTGAGTTCAAACGAAAAATATGGTTTTATTGAAATTGTGGAGTTTAAATATTACTTAACTGAACAATAAGATGATAAAAAATAAGTTTTTGTATTCTTGCATATTTTCAATTTTTTTTTTCAACATGGTTGACCTGATATCTTAAATTTTAATTGATTGATTTACTTCTAATTTGGTATGAATCTTATTTGAATAACCTTCTATTGTTCCTACCAGATTTACGTCAAAAATCTATTTTTAACTATTTTTAAAAAATTAAAATTGAAAAAATTAAACCAAAAAATGATTTTTTTTAAACAGTCGCCATTTTGTGAAAATAACTGTTTTTTTCCTTATTTTGAGGTAGTTACTATAACAACATCTTTTTTTATTACGAATATTTTTTATTTGTTTATTTTAGATAATTAGAAGGGTTGAAATCACGTCAACCAAAACACCATGTTTTTATCCCTTACATCATCTATAACATTTTTAATTTAATTTTTTTTCGAACTTGAAAAAACATCCAAATTTTTTGTCTCTTTATTTAAACTATAGACTACATGGTGCGTTATTTTAAATATAAACAGAAGGACTGTAATTATTTTTTTACTTTTATTTACATATATTATTAATATAATCATCATCATCATCATAGTGCAGCCACTAACAGTCCACTACAAAACTATTATTGTTTTAATAAATGCAAATATATCGCTTTGGTGACACACCAGGGGACTGTTTTTGAGCACTATAAAAACATCTCTCATATAATAAAGCTAAAGAACTTTCGTGATAGTCATGGTTTTGAATAGGGAATCCAATCCATCGAGCATCAAGTGTTTCGTCGTTTAGTCTGGATCTGATTTTTCCAGAACAACTTGCTGCTGAAAATGCACGATCAGCCTCCACACTCTTTGGAAGTATCGTCATCAGGTATTTAAATGCTAGTTCGAGTTGATGACCGCGTGTGCCCCCATTTTTGTATAACACCATCAATGTGACTGATAAAATTTTCTGCTGAGACACGGACTAAAACTCGCAAAACTCCCGATTTCCCGACAAATTATTTATTTCCGTCGCTGCAGATGAATATTTATATATTATAATACTTTGATGTGATTCGTAATTATATTACGGAAGAATACATAAATTCTGAAGCCCGTATCTATTATATTTCATATCGATATTCCCATTATTAGAGTCGAGGTGTAGTAAATACATCACCGGTAAGGAAAGGTTAATATAACAATTTGAAAAACATATATGTATACAGTTACTGCCCTTAGGCATCGCCTAAGCTCACCAATTAGTAGTTACGCCACTGTTTCCAAGCATCCAGATTTCGGCGGGAATGTCTCGATTTAGTAGCTTTCATCGTGCTGGTGAGGTGTACAATTTCTGTTAGATAAAAAACTCAATCCCAAATTTTTCGGGATCACGTTTACTAATCCCGGGATTCATGAGCACCTACAACTGTCCGGGATCCCAGTATTGGATTCCTTAATCATGAAGGGTAGAAACAAGCATGAAATCAAATCCATTCTTATATACGCCAATATGCATTAACAACCGCCATGCTGAATTTAGCTGAAAAATTTCGCTACAAAAATGAAGCATGCAAGACTACATCGTTTCGCTGTCCAAGTATTCAATTACAACAGTATCCTATGGTATGTAGCCTGATACGTTCAAAATACGCCGAAAATCTCTGAAAAATCTGCTGAAAATTTTCGACCAGAATTCGTCCAATTTAATATGTACGGCTCGGCCCGAAAATGCGGCCCGCGCTTAAAACTTCCAAAATTCGGCCACGCAGTCAATTTCCAAAGTAATATTATAAATGTAGTGTATCATTAAAAATTTATATCCGATTAACCCATAAAGTTTCGGGTTTCGCCTAGGGCGCCCGAAATATTTCGAATGGTATGAAAATTATCGGCGAATTTTCCAGTGCAGGCCTTCGATGGATGCAAATAATTAATCAGAGCCTTTTCAGCAACGAAATTTTTGGAAATTAGCGGATTATTACGCGCCTTTTCTCGGAAGAAAATCGACGTAATCTCTGGCGTTATATTCTTATTCCAAAAAGCTCTCGGGAAATCTTCTTTGAATTTATGAACTCAGACGTCTTACTTTTATATGTATATTAATTTTCTTATACGCTTGTTTAAGGTACACATTTTTATGTTACATCAACATGTATATTAAAAGTGAAATATGTGCCCTCTTATTAAAATAATATTCATTTTGATGGAATAAATTGCCGTTCGAGACCAGTGAGATATTATGAGATATTAATGGACCATTAGTGATTTCCTCGTTGAACATCCACCATTAAAATTAAATAGTTTGGTAATATAATAGGGACTTTGTTGAACCGAAATTATGACGTTTCTGCACGTTCCATCATAAAGCCAAGTATCCTGAAATTATAGTAACGACGGCTGCTTCGATCATAAAGATCGGTCTGTATAAAAGGACGGCATTAATTCATTTAATATCATAATTTATTTTAACTAACGTTTGTATTATATATGAATTAACATCAGACACATTAGCAAGGAATAAGAATTCTTTCCGCCAGCTTCACAGTTATCTCGTAGCTGGGATCATTCTCTCAGCGTAAAAATCAAGTCAAAATCTACTGTTTTTGTCATATAAATTTAATAATGATCATGCGGTGAACAAGAGAGGAGTGTGCGTTCGCCTCCAACCCTAAATTAAACTGATATCTCCTATACTGTTTGTGTTATTCATTTTTAAAATAAAGTAGTTTCCCAGCCGCATCCTATATTATACTTTTAACCAAAGATAGATTAATTAATAAATCGAATATCAAAATCGTTCCTATGTAATAAAATACTGAATGAACAGGATACAACTATAGGTATCTTGGATACCGCGTCGACCCATAATATTGTCATTTTTCAGCACTTATAGTCCAAAATACTGTGTTTATAATAAACGGCATGATTCATAGATTCATTTAAAATACCATAAATATACGCATTAATTTTTTTACTCGATTTTTTTATATTAACACTTTCAGTGCGCGATGCATCATTTAATGATCGATGCGGACTATTCGTATCCTTAATTTTTATCTCATGCTTGTGAATAAATTATATTCTCAATAGATGCAACGTTTGATGATCATCAAACATATCCTTGCCTTCTTGGAATGGAATGTAATCCAATCTTATACGACTTTAATAGCTCATCATTGACTTATGTTTGGAAAAATAAAATAACCCAAGTGGACTAAAACTGACGAATGGGGTGTTTGGGGGAGCAATTCGAACTATAACTAATTGATTTTGACTGTCTTAATAGCGCATTGATGAAACGACAATTTTCTTTTTAGCCAAATCTGTCTGTTTTTTTCTTGATTTATTCATTCAAACGTTGCTATAAGTTCGCATAATACTCGCCATTGATTGCTTTCCTTTTCGAAGATAGTCTTATCTTCCATCTTTGCCTTCTTTGGAACCGATTCTCCCTTTCAGTCCATTGTTTTGCTGTTCCTTTGTCTCAGATATGAAATAATGGATCGATGTTTCATCCATGGTTATGAATCAATCCAAAAACTTGGCTTTATTGCTGTAAAACATCGCCAAAGGCTCGATTGAAACATCTTTGCGACGATGTTATTGTTCCATTGCGAGCAAACGCGGCACACGTCTTGCGCACAGCTTTCTCATGTCTAAACTTTCAGTCAATATGCGATGTGCAGCATTTTTTGAGATGTCTACAATATTTTCTATCTTGTGCATTTTTCAGTCGATGGTCAATTCAATAGCATTTAACGGAGTTTCTTCACCATTTCTGACGTGGTAACTTTATTTGTTGATCACTGCGATGTTCGTCTTGGCAGTTCGTACGTCCTTGTCTAAATTCTGCCACCTAATATTTTGCTATTGTAAACTAAAGAGCATCACATATCACAATTTTATCCATGTTTACAAATTTACTCAAATAATATATATATAGAATAGAAATTATCATTTAAGCGATAGCCCTGCCCTATTTTATATGAAATATTCAGCAAACATAATTATGAAACTATTATATATTCAATGTCTTACCCACCTGTAAGTAGTTGATCCGCATTATCCTTATTTGAAGTGATCAATTTGCTTAATACTTATTAAGAGCGAAATAGTACGTCGTCACTGTGTAAGCTGTCGAGTTATTATATTAAATTCTGGCTCCAATTTTCCAACTACAGGGTGTACATACATCAAATTTTCATCAATATACATAGATTTTTATTTGATACATTTATTTTTTTATCCTTATTCTAACAGATAAGAACTATATGTTCTTCAAATGCAGAATTATAGCTTCCATTAGGGAGAATTTTAATTGTGTCATTTAATTAAAGAATTTATTCGACTACGATCTTCGTCTCTGACTTTCTGAGATTCATTACATGGATAATAAATTTTATTAGGGAAAAAATGGTACGATACTTTAAGAGTGCGCTGTATTTCACAGTGCAAAACAGTGGCACAAAATCAGTTTCTTGGTAAATCATTGCCAAAATTAAATTTCCATTCGAGAGCATCTTTATCAGACGCCTTGATTGATTTGATTGTTTATATTAAACTTTCTTGTGTATCTGCGCCGACGTTATTGGAAATTGTTCCTCGGGTTCATTTGGAGGTGTGAAATTGACTTAATCCTTATTTTGTCCGGGATATTGAATTTGAGAGCTTTGACAGGTGCCCAAGACAACAACCTAAGCAAACCTCGCAATGTTTGTCAATTACTTACTAACATCTTGGGTCATAGTAAATATGTTTGCATTGTAATCGGCGACGAAATGTCATGTAACAGAGATGATGCTCTTTTATTTGACCATCACTTAATTTATCCTGATTATGTTTTTCCATTCTCATCTCTCTACTGACTCTGCCCCGAGAGCGCCCTCGTATTTTTATACATTGCTAATAAATTCGTACATCAAAATTCCGGGTTATATTTGAATCGCCCTAGTATTATACAATTCAGCCCCAAAATAAAAACAATAAGATTGCAGTTTTTAATTGTTCGCAGAAACGTATTTAATCAAGTCCCCAAAGCTATCTATTGTACATTCGAGAAGTGATTTATTCAAAAGTTTTGCCACCCCCCGAGTTCGTTTCCTCTCTATCGTGGTAACGAATAATTAATTCGGTCTCTCCTTACCTTAACCACATTTTCTCATCGAATTTCACTCTAATGTTTATTCAGTATTTCAATTGAAATACCCTAAAATACACGTATTATATCATTTTTAACCCTTTGTGTGACTCGTGGATAAATTAAAAATATTAAACTCTTCAAATCCTGTTGCCCTAATGAAATTTTATTACAACGTCCATTTCAAATGAGTATATTCTTGATAAATTTAGTGGAAATGACATTTGAGATAGCCCAAAATTCAGAGGACGATAGTATAAATAATATTGTTTAAATATTGTTTGGATCGGATGGATGGGAGTGGACGGGCGTCGAACAAAAAAACTCTCTTCTCTCGGTATCTTTTTATTCAGTACGAGAGAGAGAGATCTGGATGCGAGAAGGACGTCTTCCCGCATCCAAGGCCAACCGCCGTTTCCTCCCGACTCCCACCTCCTGCGCGTCACCACCCAATGGTGCACGCGCAAAAGCGATCGGTCGGTAATTACAGGTGAAATGTCCCCGCAGCTTTCCATGCTGTAGACATTAATAAAAAAAATATAAACCTGAATAATTGTACATACCGGCAACAAATTAAAATCTACAAAGCTGCTTTTTTATCTACAAGTAGTTTACGTTGATTGTTGTTAAATAAACGCCATCTATTTTCGATCTAAGGTGGCTAGGGATACGATAGACGTGGATAAAGTATTGCAACTTTCAAAATATTTAACGATATTTTAATTATTTTGGTATGTCCGAAAACAGAGCTGTTATAAAAGGTCTTCCTATATATATATAAATCTATAAAATGTCTAGATATTTTGTATATAGCTTTCTCCAGTTATACGTTGACATAAGACACATCAAATGATTCAATTGTGGCCATAGAAAGTCTCTCAACATTGATTGGTATTGCTCAGCATTCACAGTCATCTACGAAGAAATGTGCATCAAACAGTAAATTTTTAATGGATCTCTCCTTCGCTATTCGTTATAAAATGGTTATAAATCTGTCCATGGTTAAAATTGTACTACTTTCTATTCAAATAAAATTATAAATGTCATCTGAAAAAATATTACGTGCAAACATTATGCAGTATTAACATCTAAGCGTTGCATTTGGATTACCTTTTATTATATATTTTATTAATTCGATGCATATTTACGGGATGACTTATTAGATATGTGGTAGTAAAATTAAATATTTTTTATTGTCAAATATGTATCAAACATCTTCGAGATGTGTTAAGTTCATGACAACCCTTCGGGGGTGGAAAATGAACTTGATGAAAAAAAAATCCACGAAATAAAGAGAGAGAGCTTTCACATTTAAATGCGAATCTACGTAATATTTAATGGAGATAAATTATAAAAAAATGCTGTAGTACTAATTTAAAATTCTCAGAGAGTTCGTACGACATCCTGTGCTTTGTAGCTTTCAAGGATAAAGCCCCCGTCGAGCGTGGGGTATCGGAGCTCTGGCAAAGTTGATGCGGTTTTGGTTGAATACGAACATCTCATCAATATCCAATTCAACTCCAGGACTTAAGCTCACCACGCCAAATACAAACAGGATTTGCTCCAAATCACATAAGAACCGACATGATACTCGGAGGCTGCTCGGCGTGTGCAAGGCGTTGATTGCTTAAGCATGAGCGATCCTCCTAGGACGACTCTATTAATGACGATTTATTTTATTTTGTTACAGGACTCGAGCCGAGAGGACGTTCCCGTATTTGCCTCATCTCATCCAGAATGAATCCAGTCGCGCGCATTAAATAAGCACGCGGAAAGTCGCATTTGATATGTGAGTAAAGAATCAAATTCTTCCGGCGAATTTCGACCCGCTTTTTCCGCCGGCGATAATCGCAATAAAAACAGGAAAATTTTCATCATTCAGTGGATCCCTTTTCGGGTCCTCTCCCGAAGGCCCCAAAGTGACCGGCGTATTCCCTCGGCGGGAATAAATCCTCGTTATTCAGCGTCCAGATTACTGAGGGGCTCTTATCGACACCGTAATTCCTGCTGCACGAATAAATTCCTTTTGAAATTCCACTTTTGTGCCCAAATATTATTTCTACCCGCCATGAAAAACCTGTCCGAAGTACCAAACAAACTGAGCATTACTCACAAGTTCCGACAACGGTTCAAATGAAATATTATTCCAAGGAACATCGGCATTTTGGCTTACGTACAATACATAAATACTTGGTCGTACAAAGCGTCGGGTGGTGTTATTTTACGCTCGGCATTTGAAATGAAATAAATTCTTAGAAGGACGCGTGCAAATACAACCCTTTATTAAATTGACAAAAGTTATAAGACATCGATTGATAAAATGTAATGAAGATTTATTAATATGTATAGGGATTTTCAATAAGGGCGCTCAATTTTCAAATGTAAATAATACAAGTTATGACTGAGATATCTATTTATTTTTTATTTTATTTTAATTAAAATTTTATGGCATTAAATATTGAATATAAATTCATTCAAATATTTACCACAGCTTTGCTTGGGGGTACGCAATTGGGAGGTCCAATTTTCGATGAATTTATCAGCTTAAATTTGCTGGATGACGTTTATTATATTGACTTTGAGGACATTCATTGTTTGTAAATTATAGGCATACACTTTTCATTTAAAATAGCCCCAAAAAAATAAGTCTAAAGGCGTTAAATCGAATGATTAGGGTGTCCAATTTACGCCACCACCGCATGACAAAACAATGCCCTCAAATCGCTCGTGCAGAATATCCATCGCGGCGTGTGTTGTAAATGTCATTAAGATGGATTTATATCGTCTTTAAATTGAAAATTTTGCTTGTTTACACATCCATTCATCTAATTATGAGCTTCGTCGCTAAAAATAATTTTTTGATGAGACGTTTTTGGAAAATATTTAAAAAAATATATATTTTGCAAACATTTTTCAACATTATAATTTTTCATAATAATTTGCCATATATTATTTAATAATTCACAATAAATTTTATAGATATTATTTTAATAATATGGCCGCTATAATCTAATAAACTTAGAGCGTCTTTGTTGGAACACTCTATATAAATGATTTCAAATATTACAATGTGACAAAAGGTACTAAAAATATAATGAACTGCATCATTTCCCATACGATTTTCAACTGATCTATTGTGGTATTGGGGTGTACCATATGAACGTTCGGAATTCATAAATGATGATTCAAACGCCATAAATATTCAAATACATTTAACACTTAAAGGAGTACTGTGCCAGGGCCTGGCGTCCCCTCTCCACTTTTCAGAAACTCTTGTACATTGAGTTTGGAGACAGACAGAGACAGAGAGAGACGTAGCGCAGTTCGGGAGACAGAGACGGAGAGCTTCCCCGCATACATCGCACGAATGACCGAATATTTTGTGCTATCAACAGTGTTTGTTTAATTAATTGCATCCTGTTCGTGACGAGTCATTGTCCAATTATCAATTCCTTCTAAAGCAGGAGCAAATTAATCGATTTCTTGTGTGTTGTTTATGTAAATAAATTACGTGGTCTTGTATGCTATCAACAGTGCTTATTTACAATTGACTCTGCCTCGAATTGAAGATTGTCTTGCACTGATAGAAGCTTACCGAAATTAATCGGTGTAAAGCGATTATGGCATCAACGACTTCATCGATTTTTAATTTGCTCACTCCTCAAAAGGTTAAGCAGCTTTGCGTCCATCATTTAAATTGAGTTAAACATAGATGCTATAATTAAATGTCTACCGCTTATCCTCCACGCAAATCCATTTTTCTCTCAGGACCGCGCAACGTGAATCAAGCTTGTATATCAATAAATGAACCTTGACACTGTCGATAGTACAAAATATTCATTTATTTTTTAGTGTAAACATAAGCAATACCCATGTGTGTCTTCAGTTTTAGGAACAAAATAATGCATTTATTGAGGCTTGAAATCGATAAACTGAACCAATCGATACAATAACTGCTTTCTACTATTTATTATGTATTTAATAAGAGCCCATACCTAATGGTTTTTATTCAGATACAGACAAATTCCATTTTAAGTTTATTTTATTATCATCTGTTGATTATATGAATATTTAGACGTGTAGGGGTACCTTTACAGCAACGCATATATGCGCGATTACTAATGAACGGCATAATCGGTGATATATTTGCACTGTGTAAAATATATCATATGAAGGTGATATGAGCGACAATGTATTATAATATATTTTGAGACCTCAGGGGATAAAAATGAAATAAGGGCGAGACGGTGATTATTTTAGCGTTATTTTTGTAGATATTTTGTAGCCCGGGGCGCAATATTAATTAGGCGCAATCTTCCCTTAAAACGGCAGACATTCTTTCTCTCTCTCTTTATATTTTCAAATTGTTTTTATTACATGGAAATTGTCATGGTCCTTAACGATTATAAGTTCATGCATTTTAAAATATTTTAAGGACATATTTCGACGACAAATATCGATTCCCGAACAATTTCCGGGGGATAATTAAAGGTTGAACTCCAGGATAATGGAGACACTAAATCCTTTCATGGTTATAAACTGATGGGCCACGGCAATGGATTACAAAGTGCCTTCTGATTCATTAACGTGCGAGATTGTTCCGGCTATATCTGAATGCCCCAAAGGCTTACTGGTCCTGTTCAAGGATCAACAGAGTTAATGGTGGGTGAAATTGGGGGGTTGTTTTTCCGATGTGCAATTTATTACAGATCTAATCGATTCAATAAATTGCCTATTAGCGTTCAAAACAAATCTAATTATTTCGCCGGGAAATTCGTCTTTGCAAAATGCGTCGTCGAAATTTGTGGATTTTTTTTTCTGGGCAAAAATATTTGAATTCCGCTTCATTAAGATCTTAATATTGCGAAATGCCAAGGATCGAGGGGCGTATAATGGTCTGTTTAATTATTATGACAAAGTGTCCCGGAAAAATTTGCATGAAAATCGCACCCCCTGAATAAATAAATCTAACGAAGGTTTATATATTCAAAAGAATGAGATTTGTATTCTGGAAACCAGAGGGGGGGTTTAAATTTGTAATTTATTCACAATTGTCTATTTTACAAGGAATTTTCATACGGACAAGGGCAAATTTATTAATCCAAAAGTTCAAGAGAAATCATTTATCGTTTAAATCATTTAAAGTTGAGCTTCCTTATTGAAATACCCTGTGTATGCATATCAGCATCTGAAAATCATAGTATTTGCAATTCCCTTGAGCGAAAATTCTTCAAGTGCAGCGTCCTGGAAGGGTCGTTCTTCACATCAAGGCGATAAATTCGATTAAGATGAATGACATTCGACAGAAAGCAATCTAACTGCAAGTACGATAAAACGACGACTTCAATCGTTGGATTGATAAATGGCAATATTCTAACAAATTCAAGAAGATTTGCGACGCTTTGTGCTTTGGAGATGAAAAACCGGGAGTTAAAAAAGGATATTGTTGTTATCCCAGAATTTTAATTAGGACTCCCTTGCGTTCTACGTCTGTCTACTGCTCGGTTTATTATCATTTAATAGACGGCTTGTTAGAATAAATATAATAAAAATGGTTCCCTTTGAGTTTCCCAGGCTTTAAATGACATACATTTTTCCGCAAAGGATTTTATAAAAGTGTCTATTATAAAAGACGGGGAAATTCATTATTTAAATTATCCTTGCGTCGTTTGTATGAACACTTTTGCAGATAGTCGCTATGCATTATAATATTTCCTTGAATGTAATTGATATGAATATGCACTTAAACATCATTTCATAATCATTATAAATAATGTATAGTAATTGATCAATTTTGTTCAGATTCCACCCGTTGCTAATCGTCATCGATGTTGTTAGTCGGACATCTACGTGGCTCATTTTATGAATCAACATCTTATTAAAACAATCTTATTGAAAGCAATTATGTGATATTTTAACCTTTTTAAGGGGAATATATATATATTTAGAGAAACACGTTGCAAATATAAAACAGACATCAACCATAAGCAAACAGACCGCGAACAAAAAACGGACTTTTCATATGAGAATAATTGAAACTAATTGCTTTTTTCCATCGTTGTGAACACTAAATCAACAATGAAGCTTGTTTGGATCACAAAAAGCAATCTGAATATTGAAAATTGCAAATACTGCCATAGAACGTTAATTGTTTGGGATCGAATTGGAATTTCATCATTATTAATGAATATGATCACATAATATGCTTTTTGCATGTTGTAAAACATTTTTGAAAATGTATTTGAATCCAAACGTCGAAGTCGAATCCACAATTGAAGATCCAAACGCTCAATTTATATGTAAATCTTAAAACGTTTTTTGCGTATTGAGTGCGGAACTTAGTGAATCGCAGAAAGAGACGGAGATAGTGTCTTGCGATCTATGGCACTTCATGTCCAATGACGTGCTTCTATTTCTAATACAATGTTATAGCGGGGGCAATTTAACATCCCCATGCAATAGCACTGTTAATCTGAGCAGATTTAATTCTCCAGACTAACAGCCACATCTTCCGTCTCTCTTTAGGTGCAATGTGCTATTTTAACAGCGCCATCTTCTGTGGCGCTGCGGGGATATTGCACCTGCAATTACCAACTGATCGTTTCTTGCGCGTACACCGTTGCCAGTTGGGTAGGTGACGCGCAGAAGGCGGGGTCGGGAGGAAATGGCGATTGGCCTTGACTGCAGGAGGATGTCCTTCTCGCAGCCAAATCCCTTTCTCTTGTGCTGAATAAAAAGTTACCTAGAGAAGAGTATTTTTGTTTGACGCCCGTCCACTCCCATCCATCCGTCGAGCTGTACACGATCCGATAGAAAAACGGACCCGTGCATTAACGCGACCATCAACCAAAGTGTTTATTTTTGCGCGAATAAATAAATGAATATTGTGCGCGTGTTAAGGTTCATTTATTGATATACAAGCTTGACTAACGCTGCGCGGTCCTGAGGAAAAAAATATTGGTATGGACAGTAAATGGTGGATATACGAATATAGAGTCTATTTTTCAGTCAATTTAAAAATAACTCATTAATAACAGGATTAAAGTAGGGCTTTGAACCGCTATTTTTTTCATTTCGGTTTTGGTTTCGGTTCGGTTACAGTTTTTGAATTTTTTTAAATGCTTTTATTTGTAATAATATAAAACTAATTTTCTAGCAACATTTAGAATATTTTATTCCTTCTTATGAAATTAAGTAAATTTCCTGTCAGATCCAGAATTAATGAAGCTCATCTTGGTTCAGTTGTAAAAGTTATCACTGCTAGCAATATTTCCTCGGAAGTAAGAAAAATTGTAGCAGAACCAGGTTATTAATTAATATTCCCCCGTCGATCGCGATCCCCCGTTAATCGCGACCTTCTCCGGGACATATCCAGAATGAAGTTATTTGCAATTAAATTGTATTGTAAATGTAAAAATTATATTATATAAACACATAAGATAAATAATTGTCACGTGGAGGGCTAACACTCGACAGATGGAAATTAATTTAATTAGTGTAAAATAATAAATTCAAGGGTTTTTAGCGGTCTTTCTACTTAGTTAGCTACAAATAACAAGTAGAGTTAGCTGGCTACAGCTAATTAGATTTCGTTCCGGTTTTCGGTTCACGCGATGGCGATGGTTTATCTGTACAGATTCAATCCGCCAGATTAACAACAACATCCTCCGTCTCTTTTTAGACGCAATGCCTCAATTTAACAGCGACATCTTTTATAAAGTCCGCAGAAGTGCCAGATCCACTTCTGACACCATTGTAGCGTGGTGGAGCGGGTAGATCTCGATGAACAAGTAACGACTCTGCCCCGAGAGCGTTCCCATTCCACCATGCTACCATGGTGTCAGAATTGAGTCCGACAATTCTGCTGACTTGACGCTGCGGATGCAATATGTGAAAAATTTTGAAATTGATGATGACTAGTATAAAATGTTGACAAAATTATAAAAGGTCATGCAGGGTGCGCCTAAAAAAATCTAATCTAAACAATTCCATTCTAACTTGGAATAGATAAATGATAAATATAATGAATTGAAGGTATTCTTCAATTTTAAATCCTGTTGTAGATAAGCAAACTTTAAGCAGGATGAAAACTTACAAACTTTCCTTGGCTCAAGTACTTGCTTTGGTATCGTTGCTTAGATAAGAAATAAGATGAGACAAAGTAAAGCCACTGTCGTTTTCAGTTCTCTCCATGTAAAATATATACTGGGAACGAAACCAATACTCCTCTTTTGCCCGGAGTCGGAAAGTAAAAAATTCAATATAAGAGTTATATCTTCAAATGGCTCTCCTGACATATCTTATTTGCTTTTGTCGCAGCCATTTTATTACCTCCAGAGTCTATCTCGCAATATAAAATTTGAACTTCGAGCAGAGAGAGAAGCGTCAGATGCTGGAAATGAGATGAAATATTTAAAAGGATAATCCGAAGTGTGCAGCTGGAGAAGTTTGCCTATTCAATAACATTTCTTCTGAACCCCATCCCTTAAATTTGAATAGGAGCCCCTCTTCGCATACGACAGATTATGTACAAGTGGATTTGTTCAGCAAATTGACGAGAAAATATCAAATTTGTTTCTCGCACAAATTGGACGACTCCTCGATTATTACAGAGTAACGATTCCGCTTCGAGCCTTTGCAAATATACGCTTTCGAAATAGGCATAGTTAAAAGCTCATTGTGATTCAGAAAAATCTCTCCTACCCTTATGCGACATCGTTCCGTGATCTGAATGTTAACGAGGCGATTCAAATGAAGATTTAATGCCACAAACATTGAAGAGCATTGCGGTGTAATTCCATGAGGACCTTTATTTTAAACGACTAATTATAATCGTTTACCATTATAAGTGCTTAGTTTGGGAATATTTTAGTTCATATATATTTTTATAGGCGCATATATTAACCCTTCGAAGAGTAAACACGCACACGTTGCGAGCAGCGTTCTAATAGGTCCAATATCCCAGCGATAAAATAATTTACGATCAAAGTTGATATTAATTTATCTGATGATTTCTAAAATGATATATAGCCAGTAAGCGTATCATTTGAAAGACTTTTCAATTTTATCCTTAGTTATTTCAAATTCATCATATTATTAATTATACAAGGGTCATCTATAAAGTAAGGTTACAAAGGCTCTTATGTGGGGGGGATATTTTTATTGCGAATATTGACGCACCTGGTGTGCAGAAGAAATTCTAACGGTCAGTTTGTTTGATCTCGCATGCGTGTCGGCCATTTTGTTCAGTCACAGTAAATTCTTCCGATGAAGAGGTTGTCGCGCGCTCCTTCCATCTGTCCTAGATCCGCGTGGCCATCCATTTTTTAGCTTTGCAGAATAATACCGTCAAAAACAACAATACCGTATAGGACAAGCCATAAAGTTTTGCTTTTTTGAAAAAAACTATAAAAAATAAAATAAAGTTTGTATTTAAATAAATGTTTATTTATAAGAACATAAATATTTTGAAAACTATTTTTTTAAATAAAATTGTCCAAATAATCGCCATCTCGCTGCTGGCATTCTTCAAATTTATTTGTCTGAAGTAGCATTTTCTCATTCATTTTTGTAAAGGATTATTAAGAAACTATTACTTCAATCAGGATTTCTTTTGTGAGCACTTCTGTCGTATAAATTAATTATTTTGCACGTCCCTAAATATAAAAAAATCCAGTGGTGTCAGATCTATAGACCGTGCGAGCCACAGAATAGGGCACGCCTCTAAACAAATAAATCCAGTGGTGTCAGATCGCGAGACAGTGCGAACTACGGAATAAGGTATGTCAAAAAAATCCATTTTTTAAACCAATCGCATAAAATAATGTTTTTTTAGATCAATAAAACATGCAAAATACAAAACCAGTTATTTTGTGCTATTACAACTACAGATTAAAATGTTATGATGATATAAAGGTAAAATTTTGGGTATTTTTCAAAATGTTGAACAAAAATTCTATTTCGACAACCCTGACATTTAGGAGATTATATGTAAAACGTGGCAAATGATTTCCTTAACCCCCAAAAAAAATGTCAGTCAATGTCCAAAATGTATCTGTTGATAGTCCCATGTTAAACGGTTGGATTCGTAACCCAATCAACTTGGGTTCGAATCCCATAGGAGATGTGGCTGGCAACAACATTTTTAAAAAGATATATATACCATGAAAAACCATGTCAAAATTGTTGGTAATGATACTGTAGTGTGGACGAGTTACCATCCCCACGTAGTAGCGACATCTTCCATTTATCTTCAGGTGCAATGTGTTATTTTAACAGCGCCATCTCTTGTGGCCCTGCGGAGACATTGCACCTGCTTACCGACCGATCGCTTTTTGCGCGTGCACCGTTGCCGGTTGGGTAGTGACGCGCAGGAAGCGGGAATCGGGAAAGTTGTTGGTTAGCCTTGGCTGTGGAAGATCGTCCTTCTTGCAACCAGATCTCTCGTGTGGAATAAATAGTTATTTAGAGAAGAGGGTCTTTCTATTCGACGCCCGTCTATTCCCATCCATTCGTCCAGCCTCATCACAGCGCGATAGAAGAACGGACCCGTGTAGTAGCGCGGCCATCCCGACGAGCACGTGGAGGCGGGGGGGCCACCAGGGGACTCTGCCCCCGAGAGCGCCCCCGCTTTAAACGTTACACTGGTGTCAGAAGTCAGAAGTATCTTGCAAAAAAAAAAATTATTTGTTTTTATTGCAATTTTCTTTCGTTGACAATACAGGAAGATTGTATGTATGTGAAGAACTATAATTATAAAATATTATAATTAATTAAACGGAAGGATGTTGACTTAAAACTTATTTGCTGGAAGTTTGGAGTCCTACGTTGGAGTACATAATATTAGGAAATAAATTTATCCCAGTCTAAGTACATAGCCAATATATAGAAATAGATAACTTAAACAAAATACATAATAATTACTTTAGATTGCAAGCTGAAACTTGGATTTATACCAATATTATCTGAAGTATTGATTTTAATGAATTTATATGCATTTTGGCTTATTTTTCCATAGCATGATTTATTAAAAATATGCAAAGTGTAACTAAAATCTTTTATAATGGCTTAAATACTGATATAGGGTTAATATTAAGAAATTATCTTAATAAGCTGATTCATTTTATCTCCAATTCCATTAGTATGGGGTCTGTCGTTTAAAGCAGCTTTCGAATCGCCCATAAACTTCACATATCGTCGAACGCCTTTGTCGGACACGTTAATGGCGAATAAATGTTGAGGCCTTAAACATATTCGTTTTATGACAACAATTTATTGCCCAGACCTGATGAAAATACTCCTCAGAGTGATCGCGTGAGAATGGCAGTGTTTTTATTATCGGAATCGTGTCGTTATACTGTCCCCGGCACGGGGATGCAGCAATAAGGGTGTGGAAGTAATAACGGACTGAAGGTTCGCTAATGAAACTGCTGGCCCGGACAATGCCGATCTATTATAATGAAGTCTCCTGGCATATTCGGTGGGCTATCGGCTTTCAGCGCCCAGGTTTCCATTAATTTGAGCTGGAGAAATGACAGGAAATTTGCTCTTCCGCCATTTATATCGACGTCAATTAGGTGGACCTGTCCTACCCCTTTTCATAGTGTGAGCCATGAACTTGATTCCCGGCATTTACCCCAATCGATCAAATTGGCGTTTATTTATTTTTATATCGCCAACTACATTATCTATCCGCAGGATGATATTAGAACACTTTTGCTTGATCCAATTATCCTGATTTTGGACTCAGATTTCAATGTGCACGGTATATTAAAGGAACATCTTCTTGATCCAGATTTACTCCTTTTATTAGTAAGTTAATTTCAAATTGACTTAAACATAAATGCTATATTTGTATGTTCATCGCTTATCGTATACACAAATCCACTTTTCTCTCAGAACCGCGCAGCGTGAATCAAGCTTGTATATCAATAAATGTACCGATAGCGATGTAGCGATAGAAATATTTTTCTTCGTTATGTTGGCTACTTCTTCTGGAACTACTCTCATATTTCATAAAACCGCCCAAACAAAAGCCCATAAATCAAATCAAGTCTTAATATGATAAAGCTCAATCATATTTGATCAATGATACTAGAAATAGGATCCACATTATGTTCATTATGCACATGAGGTCAAGTTGCAATACGAATTGAATATAATGAACAATTAATCCATAATTAGCTGTCAAACGCAGGCTGAAATGCCATAGGTAGATCTGCTTGTTTGTCATCATCAACTATCATTACCATCAATTAGACCGACTCTCTATTTGAATTCAGCTCAATGATACGGTCCAAGCTATCAAAACTACAAATTGACTTTTAATTAACCCATTTGTCTGTCAAAATAGACTGTCGATTCGTTCGAAAAAAGCATCAGATTCCTTCATTGATATTAGCAAACTTGTTTACAAAATTTCTGCGATGGTACAATGGAAGATTTAAAAGTTATACAAAGGTTCACTTCCAGTCTGCTTGTCAACCGTCAATTTGACTTCTGCTTTCTTGAAACGCTCTGCAAACTCCATTCAATATCAAGTTTGTCCTCGACAAAATAGTTATTATACCCTTTAGAGTACAGACTTTCCCAATTAGAGTTGCAAACAATCCTGTATTTCAACAAAGCCAAAACAAGAGTATTCACATAAAAATCAATTTATATATTCATAGAAAATTGTAATCAACTATTAGATAAAGCGAATCTAAGTGCATTTTTACTTCTACAACTTTTTACTTCTAAAAAACAGATTATTTTTATATGAGTTCTTCTTTCTTCTTATTGTTAAAAATTGATTACTTTTCGCTTTACCTTATATTTAAATACTCCTTTGACTGACGAATTTGTATAAAGAATTTTAGTTTACAGTGTTAGACAACAAGTCTTTAAAGAATACGCGATGAAAGCATTCAACCCTTAAAACAAGTTTCCCAGATCCATTAGAGCGATGTCTGGCGCATATGGAGATAATGATAGATCTTCCCAGTTTAACGCCATTATTTTTTCAAGGGTTGTTGTATAAGGGCGCACACTGTCGAGACTTTTCAGATACTTAAATTTGGGCGTTCACCTTTTAGTTTTTTTATTAACGTCGATCGCTAAAAATGATTATATCCGCGTAATTATTAATCAAGTCAAATTAGACATCGCAAATAAGATCAGGGCTTTGAACCGGAATTAAATCGAAAACCGATAAAACCGCTATTTTTCCGGAACGAAAACCGAAACTGAATCGATCCAAAAATATCGGTTTTATTGATTCGGTCTCACGCGAAAGAGAATTAGTTTAGTTAGTTTTATTAATTTAGTTCATTTAAGATCTTAACTCTATGCTCATTCTGTTAAATCAGCACTTCAAATAATATTGTCCAACTAATATCAAATCCAAGCTAGATTTTACTCTGGGAGAGTCTGCTCCTTCCTTTACAATAGTAAAATATTGGGTGGCAGAGTTCAAAGGAAGCCGTACGAACTACCAAGACAAACATCATAGTGGTTGATCAAATGAGTTAATCACGCCAAAAATTATCAATAATAACCACAACATAGTATTGATTGATCGTCGGTTTAAAATGCGCAAGTTAGCAGGCATGGTAGACATTTCAAAAAGTGCCGTACATCGCATATTGACTGAAAATTTGGACATGAGAAAGCTGTGCGTAAGACGGGTGCCGCGTTTGCTAACAAAGAAACACAAACAGCATCGTGAAGATGTTTCAGACGAGTGTTTGACGATGTTTCACAACCTTCTCGGACTATATTGTTTTTTCAAACATAAAAATATAATTCGGTGGTACGAGATTTACCAACAATGAAGAGTTGGAGTCGGCGGTCGATAGCTGTTTTGAGAAGCGCGACGTTTCTTATTTTATAAACAAGATATCAAAGCCATTGAACATCACTGAGAAATATGTTTTGAGCTGAAGCAAAGGTGGAGGAAAAATAAAAATATTTTTGTTCATTTTTTTGCATTTTCTTTGTTGGGTCAGATACTTCTGGGACTACTCTTATATTAATATAAATAAATAAAATGTTCCAAACTTTGCTATAAAATGAGTTTACATGCTAATAAAATTTGGTTTTCGAATCCCCGGAGCTGAATCGAAAACCAAAAATATCGTTATTTTTCTCTGAACAAAAACTGTAACCGAATCGATATAAATGCATGAAACTGAATCTGAACGAAACCTGAAGTGAAAAATATAACGGTTCGAATCCCTTATTTATCCCGTTGATTAGTAATCCCGCATATATGCGTTCGGACTCAAGTTACACATCCTGCTTTAAAGATACCCTTACACGTCTAAATATTATAACATCGATTATCAACAGATAACGGCAAAAAATTGTATCGATTTGAAGCTTCAACAAATGCATTATTTTATTATTAAAACCAAAGAAACACATGTGTATTGTTTATGTTTATGCGAACAAATGAAATAATATTGAGTGCTATCAAAAGTGTTAAGGTTCGTTTATTAATATACAAGTTTGATTCACGCTGCACGATCCTGAGAGAAGAGTGGATTCGTATGGATGATGAGTAGTAGACATACGAATATGTTTAACGCAATTTAAAATAAACTCTCTAATCAAAGGATTAAAGATTCAGAGTGTAACTCACAATACCTTCACCAGATTTCAACAATATGTTGCAATAACGCTCCAATTAAATTGAAAATGATATCGAAAAATTGGCCGTATTCCTCTTTTTGTATCGTTTTAAATATTTATGAAGCGTTTTAACCGGCTTTATTGAACAATTTGAGCGAATATTAATTCCTGTTAAAATGGCAACCTCCCAGGACGAACTCATCAAACTTTTTCAATTTCACAGGGAAAAATTGCAAACTCATCACAGAGTTCTCACGCCTAAGCAAGAAACGTTCTGCTTATTTTTTGTCTTTAGTTTCGTCGGTGTTACGCAATTAATGTGCGTTTTCAAAATCGGGGGCGACATTTTGATTGAACGCTCGCTGAACACTTTTTGATGAGAAGCGAAAGTTGTCCTCGTCCCGAATTTTGCGGGAAAAAAAGGATTTCACCCACAGAATTTATCCCGAACCGCGTTTTTGCGGCGGGCCCTTAAAGCCATGGGATGCAGATCGTCACTTTCTAAAATTTTACCCCGTGTAATGTATTAAATTTTCATGACCTTTCGACCTGGAGGCAAGACCTTAATAATCCTTCAAAGATGAGTTACCGCAGAGACTCTTTATTGTCAGTATTAAATTCGCAATTAATTTTACCGTGAAACTTGATATAATATTAAAACAAGAGTACCCCATCCCAACAGATATACTTCCTTATTTCGGTTCCAACCGAATTTCCTGCATTATTTACCCCGAACGGCAATCTTCCCTGTTGAAGCAATATTATCTTCAAAAATATGGCTTCGGGTTGCCGTGAGCGTAATACGACCACAATGTCTTTGGAGCAAATATAAGAATATTAAAAAAAACTTGTATTGAACATACTTTCCACTTTGTACTTCAGCTTCAGCGCAATATTAAGCTACAAATACTGGAAGCAAAAATGAGTGCTGCTTCCAGGATATTAGGAAACGAAGCTTTTAATTAAACTTTTTCAAGGCTTAATTAAAATGTTCGATCGAAACATATATTGAAACTTTAATGGAATTGAACTCTATCGCTGCTTTACAGAATCTGTTACCCAATGATCTGTGTTCTGATTTCATTTCCCAATAGAACATGGTTCGAGCGTTCGCCATCGCCAAGGAGTAATTGGATGGAAACATCAATATTACACAATGGCAATAAGGATTTTGGACAGTTTTATTGGCATTTTATTTAATAATTGATATGCAAATTAAAACTGCATCCAATTGGCACACTTGTCGTGTAGCTGGGATACTAATGGTCATTTTGTTTGATTCTACGTGCTTGTCGGCCATTTTGTTCAGTCACAATAAATTCTTCAAAACATTGCAAAACTTTGCAACAAGACTTTGCAAAACAATTCCACTGTGATTATCCATCGGAAGCTCGTGGAAGCTTATGGTAGTAATGTGATGAGTCGACAACATGCCACGAAGTGGATTAGGTTGTTCAGAGAAGGTCACACTGACACTCATGACGAGCCAACGATTGGGAGACAAACAGTGGTTTCTGACGAACTTGTCTAAAAAATTGAAGAACAAGCATGAAATGACCACCGTATGTCGCTTGACGACCTTCGCGAAGAATTTCCTGACATTTTCCGAAGTCTCCTTGGTAATATTGTGTCGGATTTGCACAAGAGAGAGAAGTTGAGTTCAGACAGACAATGACTCTTGAAGACTAAATCCATACTCCGTGTTGCTGTACAGTCTGTTTCGAGTGTCCTCGGACTAGCCACACAAGAGTGTCTTCCACCGCTCTTTAATCTCTTGAGAAAAATTATACGCAGAGCTTCCAGGTGTCTTTCATTCCGCGCCCTCAATAAGAAGATGAAGTTTCCATAGGAAGACCGGTTCCAAACTACGTGCACCCGAAGGTGCGTTGGAGGAGAAAGAAAAAGATTACGCTAAAACACAAAAGAACTACCTAAGTTTGAAGGTGACTGCAGGAAATGATGGACTACAGGGTCTTTCCCTTTCCCATAGTATTAGTTCAGTCATTTGTAGTACCTAGCCTTGGAGACGGTATCTCGGTAATCGGTAGCAGGAAAATCTTGATAGAAGCGGTTGCCTCAGACGTGCGTCAAGGAAGCAGCTTTAGCTAGTTGGCAGAAAAGGTGATCTGTCTCGGCTATCGGTCACCGCTTCTCACATTTCTTCCCCTTAGTTAAGCACCGCCTGAGATGTCGCTGGATCATCCCAGATCACTGGACCCATCGTTTGTTAGGTTTGGACTTTCAATAACTTCGGAGTGTCCATGCGGAGATCCGTTCATGGACGCAGATCATGTTTTGTGGACATATTCGAGCATGCCGTCCGATCGCGAGGCGCTCCTTTGATGTGTCAGTAGTCCGAAATTCGGACCGGTTGGACACGGATACCTTGTGGGAGGTTATTCCTTCTAGTTTTAGGGCTTTTTGTAAAAGTTTTGGGAAAAGTGCATCCCCGGAGCTTTCTAAATATAACTAAAAGCAGAATCAAACTTATATTTGGCAGTATTTGGATTGATGCATTAGAAAAAAAACATCGAACAAATAAGAGATGAATTCAAATGAAAGATCGAATGAATAAATACGAAAATATTTGTCAATATTTTAAAAGGGTGGTTTTTCAGATAAAAATCGTAATTGTACAATAAAATTGCGCTGCCCCTTGAAATGGATAATTAAATTTGGCTATGAATGAAACTACCCCATCACGTGGAATGTTTCGTGTATCGCATTTAATTAACACCGAACGGTTGCCATTGATATGTCATAAAAGAACACAAAAGGCTGTGCAAATGATCATTCCAAATCCTTTTTGATACCCAGAGCTTTTCAAACGACAACTAATTTATTTTTAAAGTCGGATTTTCTATTGAACATTTTAAATTAATTTCGACTACATCTTGTATGCTTTCTTCGTCGGCAAGAAGAAATACCATCTAATAAAAAAGTATTCCATATGAAATGTCCGATTTTTTGTCAATCTTTTCAGAACGGTAAACTACCGTTTTGTTGATTTACAATATCAAAACAACAAAATAAGAAAGAATTACTTTTGTAGGAATATTTACACAAATAAAGTCACTGCCTCCCATACTATTTGTAATACAAAGAATATCTGGAAATTCATGGTGATCAAACAAGGATATCCAGCAAAAAAATTCATAAATTAAACCAAATATTAATCAAATAATGGTTATTAAAACTTAGGCTATCTTTTTTTAAATCATAAACTAAATTTAAATCTAAATAAATTCCATATTTAAACGCTGATGGGCCTTGGCAACAAAACGAGCTTTACAATGCTTTCCTTGCCGAGCTTTAGAATTTGAATCAAACTTGCTAATTGGAATGTCTTGTAAAAGCCTTCGGATAGACAATGAACATGCAGACATCTACTAATGAAGTCTCAAATAATACCTTTATACAACAAACTAGTGCACTGATCTGTAATTTCAGCAAACAATCGCAGCATCTCATTGAAATGGACACAATGCTGCAATCAGAATTCAAAATTGAGATACGGCCTCATTTAACTCCACCAGGACTTGCAGAGCAAGCTTATTCAAATATGCATTACAAATATTAAATATCGACGATATATCGGCTTATGCGAAAGCGGATTATTCCTTTAGGACGCTCGCTTGAGGGACTATTTATGTACGCAGCTTATGACTTCGTATTTTGTAATACATAGATTTATATTAAATTATACACAATTTATTATGGATAGTTATAATATGACTAATTTTCTATTGATCAATCTTGGAAATTTTGCTCCATAAGTTCGCAGGATGACAAAATCCATGAAATAGTTGATCGTAAATTGAAGTTGCGTGAAATAGCTGATATCTTAAAGATATCAAAAGGCTGTGTATTCACAATTCTGCATCAACATTTGTACATTAGAAAGCTCTGTTCGATGCGGGTACCGCGTTTGCTCACAGTCGATCAAAAAGAACAACGCGTCCACAATTCAGAGCGCTGTTCGGAGCTGTTTTAGTGCAATAAAAACGATTTTTTCATGCGGTATGTGACAATGGATGAAACATGGATCCATCACTACATTCCAGAGTCAAATCGGCAGTCGACTGAGTAGATAGCAACCGGCGATTACTTTGAGAATTGCGATAAACGGCCAAGACAATACATTGCGTCACAAATCGATCGCAATAATGGTAAAATTGCACTTTGAATTGCTTCCCCATCCACCGAATTCTCCGGATCTGGCTACTAATTTCAGCAACTACTACCTATTTGCAAACCTAAACTTAGAATGCTCCAGAAAAAGAGATTCGTCTCAAGTGTGTCAAAACTAAAGGCTATTTTAAAGCCAAAGGTACGAAACATATCCCGAAAGTAAGTGTACTGTGAAAATAGCAGGCAGTGTTTTTTTTTTATTTTTTAATGGTTGGCCATAGTGAGTAGTAGATGGAGATCTCCTGACAAAACATGCATAGCAGGAGCACGGCAGTACATAAAGTGTTCAATTGCGTGAAAGATGTCGGTAAGAAATCCCACCAAAATCGTGTGGGTTTCTTGCGCCACTTAAATTAGAAGGTGAGGATTTTCTGAGCTTTGTTGTGACTGGAGATAAAAAAAATGGTAGGCTTATTACACATCTGTGACAAAAAATAGTCGTCACTAAAAAAATATAAAAATTTAGTACATTTACTTTCGGGATATGCCTCATAAATCGTTCCACAAAAAAGGGCAGCGAAATGTTATAGAATCGTTGGAGTTAATTTGGAGTTAAAAAATGTTGTTTTATTAATCATCCTACAAACTTATTGAGTATATGATATTTTTGTTAAAACTACACTGCGTTAAATAAATTCGACAGTCATACTTATTTCGTATTACAGTGCTAATCGAGAAAAAACGTAGTAGCGCTTGCCCCGACAAACATGTGTTAATAGACACTACACAATTATTTGATTTAAATATAACAAAATTGATGAATTTTTGAGTATCTTAACAAGCACACATTTTTTTCATTATCAGTGTTAAACCGGCCTTAACCCTTTGACTGTTGCGGTGTATTGGTCTTGCGTATCTTCTGCTTACGTAAAAGACGTTGCAAACGAAGTGTACACTATAGGAGGGTTGATATATATATGTCTTATACATTGATCGATGTTTAAAATCTATGTTTATCCATAGAAAGTATATAATGTTAAGTCAAATATAAATCTTCAGTCAAGGCAACAATATATATGGAGTGTTTTGAATTTTATTTTGTATAGAATAAAACTTTCTTAGAGATTCTTTAGAAAGGCACGTCCCAAACTATTCTCTACGGAAACTTAAGGATTTTATTGGTCGTGAAAGGAGTTCTCTTTACAAGAAAAGTGTTTTAAAATCAACCTTTTGGTTAAATAACGTACGTAAATGTTTGGGGTTGAGCCTAAAATGCCAAAAACGCCCGCACAGAAGTCTCTCGAATTATGACACCCTCTCGTTTTCGCCCGTAAACTTTTATTTATTTTTTATTGTATATAAAATGCTTAATTAAACGTCGATCGTTTTCAACTCTACGTTCACTAGTTCGTGTGGAACTTTCGCAAATCAAATACTAGCTGGAACATCCTTCAAAGTCTTAGTCTCTGAATAAATAATGGCATGTCTCGTTAGCAAAACTGAGTTAATTCCTCCATCCTGGTATTAGTATTTTATTTAAATACACTATAATGGGAATATTGCATACAATACATGTAATCCAAACGTTAGGGCGTTACATCCGATAAAAGAAACCACCCCGTCCGCCGCTTCGCACCCCTATTTTATTAAGAAATTAATTAATATAAATTCTGCCATCGTCTTTGGAGCCCTAACGAGCTGCGGTCTCATATTCAATAAACAATGTTAGAGTATTAATCAGCGCTTAAAAGCGTCGCCATGGCTTGGAGATATCCATCATGATGAAAAGTACACGTCTGAGAAGAATGATGATAAATGTCGTATATCAGTGGAAGGGCAACCTGAACATCTGCCGCTTGTGTTCAGCTCGAGGGCTCAATTAATCTTCTTAGCGTAGCGGATATTGCCTCAATCTGTAGAGTTTAATATTTCTAAATTAATACTTGACGATCGCCAGTGCTTTGTAAAATTGCGAATAATCGACATGAATAATGATTGGGTCACATGGGTCGTAACTCCCAAGGTTCACGAAGAAGTGCAGATGTCATATGAAGCAAAATAAATTACCAAATAAAGGGTTCATTGTGAGCAAACGCGGTACACATCATGCGCACAGCTTTCACATGTCCAAATTTTCAATCAATATTCAATATACAGCGCATTTTGAAATGCCTATCATGTTTGCTAACCCGTACAAGACTCCATGTCCTGACTTCTTATAAAACCACAGTCCAGATTTGCTTTGCTTGAGGTTTTCTCCTGTAGTCTTTCATCAATTAAAATGTGACCACAAGGCAACAGTTGCTAATTGGTTTTTGTTACCTTCTGCACTGCAATATTTTATGATGTTAACAGCACTATTGTCTACTACCACAGACCATAATACCTACCATATTCTTCCGACATAAAATATTTTAATTAACTTTGCCCGCTAAAAATGTATTTTATGCAACAAAGTCCTCCCCCACAGTGCAAAACGTTCATGGAAGCCATTTGAATCAGGATTTTAGGTATTTCTATCTATAAAATACAGAAGAAAAAATATTAATGTAAGCATCCCTGCCGGCACGAAAGCACCTTTTTTCGAACACAGTTTTGGCGGGGCGATCATATAAATTTGACATAATTTCCTAAGGCCACACATTAAAAAGACAAATTACAGATGTTATCTTAATTGAAAGAGATCACATCTGAGACCCTAAGCCTCAAAGCCAATTAACCTCTTTAGCCCGAACGCCAAAATATAAATAGCGCTATGAATTTTAATTACGTCTAGCTTCAAAAAACCACCCCCCGACGTATCCACATTTTTATTATTAAAAATGGAAACGGCGCTTCCTCGTAATACGACGAAATTAATAACGGCAGGATTCGACCCGCGTTATAATTTTGTACATCATTTTATAATCTCCTCCTTTCGCCCGGTTCGTAAAAATAATTAGGTACGTAACTAGGAACTCAAACTGAACGATCGCAGCCGAATATTGTTTTTCGTCGTCTCAAAATGAATATTAAAAGCCTTATGAATAATATTTCAGTTGGCGAATATTCCGAATTTGCGTTGTATGCAAACAAAACCTTCGTACTTTTGTACGCCCTTACATTGTAGGTACGAGGAAATTCCGCTGAAGGACAGACTTAAATAATAGACTATAGGATTTATTAACAATACCTCACCCACTTTATTTTACTAGACTTTATATTTCATCAAGTGAACCGGAAAGTAATCAAAATTTTAAGACATACTCTTTTACGGTCAGTTTATAGTGAGGCACGGTTCAGGAAACGCATATTTTTGTTACCATTAAAAATATGAATTATGTATATTTTTTACCGATATTTATAAATAACGTCAAAATCCCAATTATTATTTGTTTATGCCTTGATAACAACCATTATTAAATAAAGTATGTTCTGTAATCTATTAAGTAAATATGAACAACGGCGCCAACGAGCAGCATGTCCATGACTTCCCCTTTATGATTAACTCACTCCTATAAATCAACATATTTACTGTCAAATTATCAAGTAGCATTTCCCTTTCAGCGTTTCATGCTGAGTAGTCGAACGTTGTATGAACGGCATCGTCGTTGGTTCCTCCAAAATGATGAAATTCCAGGCTTGTCTTTTTGGCTGATATTGGGGAGATATGCTTCAAAGCAACCATGCCCGATAAGGATCTGGGTCATGTTACCACAGTTGACCGTGTTTTTTTCTATTCCGCTTTTCCAGTTCTGTGATCAATCGGTATGTCCACCGACCTTTTGTGAAGCTGTTCCATCGGGACTGCCACACCGCCATGGTGCTTTATCTGGCAGCCTTCTTTGTTATTCCTTTTTAGATAGCCTGTCCCTCTTGAGTGAGCAGGTCAATAAGCGGTATGCCAGTCAGTGGCAGAATAGCATCTTCTGACACTGTGGGATATGCAGCACCTAGACCATGTTAAGTCTGGCTCTTTAGGTTTGTAGTGCGTCGGCCCATATTAAGCCCCTTATAATAGCGCCGAATGCACTACTTCGTTGTATAATTTTCGACCCTCCTATGTTAGGCATCAGCCTGAGCAGACCCTCAGAGATCCGGGTAACAGTCTCAACTCTACGCCAGTGGGTAATAGTCAAACTCCCGGGGTAATGATGTGGAGTAGAGATCCTGCGCAAGCAACCTCGTCGATTTTCTCATCAAACGCTGCTAGGGTAACCCAACTAGCATGGTAAAGAGGTGTGTGAAATTGTTGAGTAGTGTCTTTACCAAAGGCATCACCACTATCCTCAACAGCCTAGTGCATACAGGGGAGAACGGCTTTAGGCTGCTCGAACGGTGACTCATCTCCGTAGCTAGGTACTACAAATGATCGAACCGATACGAGTACCATGGGGAGGAGGTAGGCCCTGCAGCCCCCTTTAAACTGACGTTAGACTCGTAGACAAAGGACCTTTTCTAGTGACCCCGTTAGATAAGGTCCTTTGAAGAACTAGAACTGAACTAGTACTAGAACTACAAGCAAAATATGTGGCCACCTGGACGCTCTACGTGTAGCGTTTTTCGTGGGACTAAAAAGATCAATGGAAGATAATCCAGCATGCAAAACGGAATAGATCTTACCTACAGTGATCTGTTTGCTATTATTTAGCAGCACCAAGTAGCAGAGAAGCACCAAATTAAATAATTATTTGATCCTATGTAGATACAGTCAACCCTCTTATAGCGTTTACTTCGTTTGCGACGTCTTTTACTAAGCAATGATTAAAATACGTAAAGTCAATGCCCTCTTGGGTGTTTTAGCTACTTACACTTGTTAACAAAATAAACACGTACAAATTTTCTATGGATGCCTAACTTTCTATGGCATTTTGTTTCTATAGCGTGGTCCCTATCTCTACACTATAGAAGGGTTGATTGTATTTGAAATCCCAAATCATATCTGTTTTATGCTTAAAGATGTTAAGCTTCTAACGCATAGCCCCAATATCATTTTCTCATAATTAATATTCGAGCCAAAAATTAACAAAAATTTATTCGCTCAAATAAAAGGGCCCATTTGTTGTATTCGCGGAATTGTAATCGCGAATAGGCATATCTACAAAGTTCGCCAGGTCATTTCAGCGAAGCTTTAGCTTTACGTGCGCCAAAATGACAGGAATTCATTTTCGAAAATGTAATAACGAAAATAACTTTAATATACTTCAAGAAAAGCACGCCGAGCATAAAGAGGCAATCGCGAAATTTTCATAAGCAAATTTAAACGCAACAATGGAGATTAACGTCGCAAAATGATACGTAAATAGACCGCAAACGTATGTATTAATATATTAAATTCTTTCGGACTAAAAAATATATTTTCAATATAAATTCTTCGAATTCTCTCGTGTGTGCTCTGCAGGTGATGCTCAAACTTCTAATACTTTTAAAAGCTTCCGAATGATCATATCTACCAGGGAAGATAAAGGCTTTCCGACTTATTTTCTCCCCGAGACTCCTTGAAACTATTTTTAAGTATGGGTCTTTTTATATGTTTGTTTTAAATTAAAATGTGTACTTTGTGAGTCAATCGATCCTTCTTTATCATGATAGCCCACGTAGTATTCGACTATCAAATAGAATAAGATAGTTTGCAGTTTATTTTTAGGTCTTTAAGAAATAAAAACAAGAGATCCAACTGCGAGACTTCAATGACGAACCTCTCGCAGTCACGAGCCGGTTGAAAACGACCCTCATATTGGGCGTCCTATCGAGGGAGTCTCGAATAGCTCAAAATTCGTCAAGTTGAAGTCGCAGAAAGCCAAGTTCTAAAATAAAATTTGATAATTTGCATACGTTGTTCAGCATTATAATCTTCCATGATAATTTGCCATATATTTTTAAATAATTCACAATAAATTTAATAGCATGGTCGCTATACCCTATTAAACTTCAGGCGTCTTTATTGAAAGACTCTTTCATTACTAATAAATTATTTTAATAATACTGCAATATTTATCAGCACTCAATTCTAATGGAGGCGAAATTTATTACATTCTTCGACCTTCGCTCATATATGTAAGACACGTCATACTTTAAAAGTTGGCACGACATTCGCTCTGTGACCGAAGATATCCAGAGGAATCGATTTTAAATTGACTAGGAACTGTTCCATGATGTGATTTTTATATCAAGTCTTAAATTTGAAGTCGCACTTATATAATAAGAACTGATATGATGGCTGCGCCAGAATGGCTGAGTCAGCAATGTATTACAAGGGTTTAATGCTGGCTTTCACGAAATCAAGCCACTTTGCAGTAAATCTTATGATTTTTGTTCCACGACTAACTAAGGGCGTTCTGGGAATCCTTGAAAGTACAATTTATACATCTCCGCGACAACAATGTAGTAAACTTGTGATTTATTATCTCATATTTGTAGCAGGTCATCACATAAATAATATTTTATTGGCGATGTAAAATGTGCTATTGATCCCGTTACATCTGTAGAGATTCAATTTAATTCTTGCAATAAGGATGCTAAATATTCCACTAATAACAGCAATATTCAATAAAATTGTAGATATATCGAAAATTGTATAATACACAAAGAACTAAGTATTCCGATATGCGCATATACGTCCATAGAGAATATGAGTGTATTATGTCCGCGTCTGAACAACGTGACCCCAGCTACAGCATAAATCAACCAATTAGGCAATATTTTTTTGTTGCAATACCTTCGATTGCAAATAATAAATATGCAAATAATTTAGTCAATTAATTAATATGGAATTAATATCGAAATTCATTTTATTTCCAGAAAATTTCCAGTAACGCAATGAGCCATCCCGGCAGAAAGTACATCCGGAATGACAGACCTGCTCGTCAACATTTCACTTAGAGAAGCTTTCGGAAACTACACCCCCCAATTTCCCGAAACCATCTCCTCCGAGGACATCTCCGCCGAAATTATCGTATTGGCCTGCGTCTACACTGTCGTCTTCGGCGTCGGAATTTTCGGTAAAACTTTAAATAAACACTTAATTAGACGTCCGATCGACTTTGACATCCAAACCGTCCGCGAGATTAATTTATTTCAAGCGAACAAATTAATTTATTAATATAATCCAATTACACAGGCCATGGTCGTCAATAGCATTGTCATGGTGCAATTCAAAGCCAGGAAGCGGGAGCGGCGTTCAAATCAATCTGACAGATATCATAACAGATCATTTGGCGACCATCACGCGTGTGAATTATAATTTATATATTGTTGGATATTATTTTTAAAAAAATATTCTATTTGCAGGTAATGGAAGTTTGCTCACGGCCTTGCTCTCGCAGCATTCAGCCAGAGTGCGAAATCCACTACTAGTCGGACTCTGCATTGCTGATCTCCTCGTCTGCGCCTGTAGTGGTCCTTTGGCGGCTGCAAAGCCCACTTTAGCACTCAACTACGAAAAAGAACCTTGTGAAGCTGCTCTTTGTACTCTTCTCACTTGTTTAGAGGTATGCAATTAAAAAAAATGTAACAATCTAATAGTACAAACTCAAGATAGAAATTCACTTCAGTATCATTTATATAATGCTAGCTGGCTACATAGATGCCGCGACCAACATTTAGCTACTCAAAGGCTCCATAACCCAACCTATGGTCCAGCAGGAAATGAATGTGATATGTCGTGACCTATCTCAAGATTATCGATAAGGCATAGGATTGAGTTATCAAGGGAACCCTTATTTCTGCTTGGAAGAAACTTTGAACGAATAACGTTTTTGAACGCCACTGTCAAAAGGTTTTAAACAGTGCCTATTGACCATGTAGCCAATAAGATTGTATCTTTGACCTACATCATAGGGCTTTTTTTGTTTGCAAAGGGGGGATCTTCGAAATACACCACCATGTCCGGTGATAGTGTGGAATTTTTACCCAATAAAATCCCCCTCCTCTTAAGCTGCCACCCAGCTACTAGCAAAGTATTGTTCGAAGCGTAGCATACTTAGTCCACTCCTCCTAGAGTCCAGCATCTTCGAGCATCAAAGAGATCATGCTGTTTGGCGAGAGCATTTTCATCGCTAGCTCATCGCATAGGACATCTCTCTCTCTGTGCTCCATGCTGGGCAGACAAAAATCGTGTGCCGTCATTATTAATTTCAACAGCTATGTTTGGTAAGCATCTGGGTGAGGTGGAAGCACAACTGGCTATGCTTTCTAAGACTACCTTAGGTTTCTGCCCAGTTTATGCCCTTAACTGCCACACCTTAACTTAATTCCATCTTGACTGCCACACCGTCAAGGTGTGTTCTATCACATGTTGTTTTTTTTTTCTTGGCTACATTTTGTATTGCCTGTCTGTCTTCTGCGAGGAAATCTATTGGCAGTATGACAGTCAGTATAGGCTAGTGAGCTAGAGTTGGATAACAATGATATGGGTGAGCTTGTGGAAGAGCACAGCCAGGAGCTGACTATCGAAGTACTCTGTAAACTACTCTGACTTTCTTCAGCATCATTTATCAACATATAAATAAGTTTCTTTGACTTATCGTGATTACCTATAATCTCAGATTATAAAATAATATCGATATTTTAATTGAGCACCGTTTGTTTCGTTTCAGTGTTTCCCCGTTTCTGCGAGTACGCTATCGCTGATGATGCTGTCAGTGGATCGCTATGTTACAGTCCAGCATCCTCGCACTCTAGCCGGACTTCAAAAAAGACCCCTCGTGATGTCCGTTGTGATATGGGTCGTCGCCGGCATCCTGATGGTGCCCCAGCTGCTGGCTCGCTACTATGCCTCGGAATCGCATTGCCAATCCAATTGCTTCCTTCTGGACGTGCGCACCGCCTGTATAATAAGTTATGTGTTCTTGGTGTATGTCGTGCCAACTACGACCATGATGATCTGCCATCTGAGCGTCCGCTCGAAGCTGTGCGCCCTATCGCTTACGGCTCGCGCTGCTCACGGGGAGCTACCCCTTCCGATGCCACTCCTCCGCAGGCCTACACACGTCATCATCGTCGCCGGCATGGCCAACAATGCTCAAACCCAAGCGGTCACCTACGGCTGCGACGTCGAAGACGGACGCGGAAGAGACTCGAGGAAGAGCCGCAAGCAACCCAGCGGGGGTCCACAGCGAGGCTCCAGCCAGAGAAGATCGAACAAGATCGACGGACCATCGAAACCGAGCCTGCTCACCACCCAGCCGCAGACTTCGACCCTTCAGTCGCGGAGGCGTCTAGCCAACGTTCTCGTATCAGTCGCCGCAGTGTTCGCCGGATGCTGGCTACCTCACGCAATCAGCTGCATATACGCAGAGTTCTACAAGAACGCCCCGAAGTACGTCTTTCAGTACAGCCTGCTGTTGGGACACGCTCACTCGGCGATCAACCCCGTCGTCTACTGGGCGCTCAACCACCAGACGCTGAGGCAGCAGGGCTGCTGGCCTTGCCCTCGGGCGCACCGCTTCCTCTTCCACTTCAAGTTCCACGAGGACCAGCCCCCGTCGAGCACCAACGAAGCCGCCCTCGGCCCTTTCCATCCGCGCTACACGAGAGCGCGCCCAGTCATCGAGCGCGCCGCTCCCTCTTCCCATTACCTCTACTGAGCGTTGCGTCGGAGCTCTCCCGATCGATCTGTGATTCTTTTTTCCTAGTGCCTATAAAATACTAAGAGAAATTACTATTTGAGATATATACAATACAATAACTATGAGACTATTTACATTGGACGTGTGTTGATTCAGAGCTACTATTTTCTTCTACTGTCTCTTTTCTATTTTTATGTCACGTTATATTGAATGGGTGCATGTTAATATTATACAATTATTAAAGTTATAAGTGTAAAAATCGTAATACGTCTTTCATGTAAATAAATGTCACGGATCTTCAGCGATGTGTAATACGAATGTCTATTATAGATCGACGGCCGTCGATCGACGGCGACGAGTACCTTGTAGAGATTAGTCGTAAATAAATCATTTATTTTATTTAAAAATTCCAAATTATGTATATTAACTGGTTGAAGATGTTTTAATGAATAAATGGCAATAAAAAAATCTACGATTGGCATTTTGTTTTTTTTTCCTTTCTCTACCCAGGACGACCCAGGAATCTGTATTGTAAAATTTAAACAATCCACCCGATCTTCTTCTGACACCTTCGTTTTATAATGAGAGTTCGTAATCGTTCTGTAGACATGTTCAGGAATGGTGTCCGATCGCGAGGCGTTCATTCGTCATGTCAGCGGTCCGAAAAACGGACCAGTTGGTTACACAGACCTTGTTGTGGCCACTCTATCCTCTTTTAAAGCTTTTTGCGGTATTTTCGAGGATATGAAATTGGGAAAAAGCGTGTCCTTGCGGACATGCATAATAGATTCAGGTTTTGCATCAACCTTATTGCTGTGAAACATCGCCAAATAGTCGATTGAAACATCATCACGACGCTATTTTTGTTTCGTTGTGAGCAAACGCGGTACCCATTTTGCGCACAGCTTTCTCATGTCCAAATTTTCAGCCAATGTACGATGTACAGCATCTTTCGAAGACTACTGTTTGGCAGCTATACAAATACACTTTCTATCATAGTATTTTTTTAAAACAACAACCACCATCAATACATTAGGTCGGGTACTTTTGGGATTATCTTCGTATATTATTTTAATAATATATTGTATTGGTAATATTATTATTTAACTTTAAAAAAAAATTGCGATGCATCTTTAGACCCCACCTGTTGACTTGATATTCTAAAAACGACGTCTTATAAGCTTATTTTGCCAGTTATTGCAGCAACAATTTGACAATTGCTTATCTCAAACATGCTCTGAATGCATCGGACAAATACGAAAATGGAGACTCAAACTCAAACAAGGAAAAGTGCTACATGCATGCAACATAAATCGACCAACAGACGCTTCCCTATTTTATTATATACTACTCAAACACAGCTTCATCTTTTAGCTAACAATTTATATTGTATGAGAAGTGCAAATTGAGCCAGGCAAAATAAAAAAATATCATTAACAAATAGAAAAAAAAACAATGCATAAAATAAAATTTTTTTAGAAGCTTAGAAATTCCACTTCTACCGTGCGAGAGTACTCACACATTTTTTTATAAAATTAAATAGGCTTGCCAATGGTGTAGTGGTTGCTTTATATGTATAGATACACTAACATACAATAGAGGCAGCGCGGCGCATGCGCGTAGCGTTTATGATATATGCAGTGGCGGACTTTAAGTTTAAAGGCTCCAATATGCGCGGTTTCCCATTATGATTTCACTATTACGCGAGATATTTCAACCACTACATGCCATGTAAAAGTGAAAGCGTGTATTTCTAAGGACGAGCAAATTCCTGAATTACGCAGTGTATCGAAAACTTTTTGAGGTCCTCTAAAATTTATGAGGTTAACTGAATTATTAAAACCCGAGGCGTGCGCCTATAGGTAAATCCGCCGCTGGATGTATGCGATTTTTGTGATGTTTGAGCCAATTTGCCCTAACGCGCAAAAACAAGTTTCACTTCAATAATTTGGATTTAAGCACAATTCATTCGTTTTAATATTAAGGATATTGAAGTATTTTCATATAAATACGATTACAAATATAGTTTTCGTATTGGATTCTATCAATCCGTCGTAAAATAAATTCAATTTATACTTGTATAAAAAAATAGTACTGACGGTAATATTAATATTTTTAAAATCGATTATTTATGATAAATTTAATTTGTGTTTTGTTTTTAGTGTGTTTGTATTTTTAATTTTTTTATTTTAATATTCTATCGTTTTTTGGCGTCGCGGGCGAGATGCTGAGGGAGAGACGGAGCGGGACGGCGTTCGAGGCGTTTGGACCGAATTAAAAATAACGATCTGTCTTGTATACATGGGCAGGTCCGTTATGTGTAAATGGGCCAAAAAACATAACCGCAAAGCGACGCACAAGTAGGTCAGATAGAAGGCAGAATGGGGGTCGACTTCGACGTCCTGGAGTTCTGCAAAAAGCTGCGGCTGGAGAAACCGCCGCCCTACCAGTGCCCGCTGGAACACTGCGAACGGGTGTACAAATCGCTCTGCGGGCTGCAGTACCACTTGGTGAAGTTCGAGCACGACACGGCGGGCTCCGTGGGTGCGGGGGCCGGGGCGGGCGCAGGTGCAGCTGCCCCGGTGGCTTCGGGCGCGGGCGCCGGCCCCGGCGCGGGCCCCGGTTCGGGCACGCCCCGCCGCAAGGGGAGGGCGCGCGCCCCCAACTCCACGGCCGACGTGGCGCTGCGCTCTCCCCCCCGGGAGGCGCTCACCTTCGCCGAGGCCCAGAAAGTCGTCCAGTTCGAGATCGACGGCAAGATCAGCAGGGTGAGACCTACAACGCGACTTTCCCGCCTTCGCCGCGCAAACGTCTTCGACATGACATATCAGACGTCATCGTCGACGTCTCGTAGCCCCAATCGTACACATTTGCAGCCCTAAATCGTCGCGTATTGTTATTCGCATGCACAAAAACATCATTTGAAATATGTAAACAAACATTCACATAAGAATATAATTTATAAACAATAACAATTATTTCTATAAAAAAGTGATTGCACTTTACAAATACCAAACGTTGATAAAACGACAACCAAACAAAGACATTTATATCGAGTTTTCTATAAATAAAATAAGCAATTTGTTTATCACATGCCCCCGGACTGTTACATGACGCCGCGATTGAATATCATTGGACATATTTTTAGTTTTAGCTATTATCATTCAGTGCGGAACTCGGTCTATGAAATAGATCTCGTTTTACATACATTTAATTTACAAATACAAGAACTTTCCTAAAAGAAATTTGACAGCTTGTAGTGTTTATTTATATTCTGCTAAATATCGTGTGATACCAGTTTAATCAACGCTTATACTTGTAGCGGACATCTTTGCGTCTTTTCCACGCGACACATTAGAACACACGGAAACTTGTCACAATGTATGTTTGCAAACGTGTTGTAATAGTCTTTAAGAATGGAATATAGCGTCGTTCAAATACCGCCGCGGCTTTGCTAGTTTTTGCGTGTATGGCTGAATTTGCTGGATGGCCGATAATTCCGCCAGACTAAAATCCACATCAAATAGTGACTTTCTCAGGATGCATTTGGTACTCGAATATCTTGTATGACAAATTTGCTTGTTCACACATCCATTGATCCAAAAATGAGACTCGGCATTGCAAATAATTTTTTTTCGCTGTCAACGCAGCTTTATCTATAGTCATTTACCTTAATTTCTTGGGTCAATTAGATTTTATCCGTCAATATAAATTCGCCAATTTGAATACTCAGAAAGGCCAAGTTCTTGTGATCGATGAGAAATTGACTGCCTCAGATTTTCCCATAATCTCACGCACAGTAGCGATGTTTTCAGCAGACCTTGTGCTATTCAACCCTATAACCTTCCATAGTGATTTGTCATATGCGAAGGTCTTATCCGGGATTTCCTTTAGAGCCAATGCAACATCCCAACTTTTCCTTTTCAGAACTCTTAAGTGAGTAAACAAAAAAAGTCTAAGGGAGCCAGATCAGGGCTGTAGGCAGAATGGAGAACCGATAGGGTGCGGGTCCTGGCCAAGAAATCATTGATAACAAAAACGCTGTGGCTTGATATATTGTTGTCATGACACATTTACATGTGTCTTTCTATTAAAATCTTCAGTTACAATGCAATACATGAATATTTTCATTGTGTCCAGGATTTCTGCTATCCATTGAAAGCTCAAACATCGATTAAAGTTCAAATAATAATGCAGACATGTAATTATCGTCTATTTTTGTCTCCTTGAACGACTTGTGCCATTGGAGAACTTGTGATATGGACAAACAATCACTTTCAAAGGGCTTCTGAATTAATAGAAACGTTTCGGTGGCGGACTTCCCAAGATTAACACAAAATTTGTTAGTGATCCATAGAACGATAGCTCGAAGGCGACTTTTAAAGGATGCGTTTTAAAGCTAACACTCCACTTAATGTAATCCAGTAGGTTAGAATACGCTGCGGTGTTTCATCGCCTCTGAAAAAAATTGGACGCATTACTTTTTGAAATCATAATATTTCAATCAATAATAATACATCATTCTACTGCCATAAATAATAAAAATCTTGACTTTTATTCTAGAATACACAAAATTAGAGTGGACTTTTTTTTAATACAATAATATATTACAAAATGTGAAAGTTGTTCAATAAAAAAACTTGTTTGATTTCACAAAACGACACGCCGACCATATACAAAATACAGAAACATTTTACGTTCACATTTCTTTAATTTTTCAATAAAATATCCAACAAATATGGACTATACATTGTACGATATGCGGTAAATTTGTTAAAATTTCTTCCATGCATCATTTTTTGCTCAATAATTAAAAATTATCGTCTCATATTACTTCAATAGTCATTGAAAGTCTATATTTAATCGTATGATTGTTGCGTAAAGCTCGTACGTCGACTGAAAAACATTTTTTCAATTGTTTCAGATCACAATTGATCAGATTTTACCAGTGATGTCTTTAGAAGATTGGAACAAGAAGAATGCAGATCTTGAAAAACCTATATCGTTCATCGAACCAATACCTGAACCACATGTACGTTAAAATTAATCATAGGATATGCTCGATATTTGCAATTGAATCTCATTATAAATCGTCATTTATATATTTATTGTAGATAAAATTACCGGAAGCCAATTTTAAACGATTATCAGATTACAACATATCTGATGCGCCGACGAGACCCAATGCCTACATTAGATTTATTGAAAAATCTGCAGAGGAATTAGATGGTGAAGTGAGTTTTTCTAATTGCATAATTTGTTACCGTTAAATTACACTTGATAAGTGCTAAAGCAATGAATACGCATGACAATCTCTCGATTCCGATCTATTTATAGGTTGAATACGATGTCGATGAAGAAGACACCGCATGGTTGAATATAATCAATGAAAAGAGACAAAAGCAGAACCTCCCCGCTGTTCCAATTGATACGCTTGAATTGCTCATGGATAGATTAGAAAAAGAGTCGTATTTCCAAGTGAGTTTTATAATATTATCACATTTAATTTGTTAATAAATATGCTTATCTATTTGTGATGTTATTTTAATTCAGGCCACTCAGACCGGTCAATCCAGCGGAACTGTCGTCGATGAAGACGCAGTATGTTGCATATGTATGGATGGCGAATGTCAAAATACAAATGTTATACTATTTTGCGATATGTGCAATCTTGCAGTTCATCAAGATTGTTATGGAGTATGTATTATATATATTCGTATTGGGTGTGTGAATAAGTTACTGCCATTTTTCGTGAAAATTCATTTCAAAACGTTAATAAAAAAGCACGTCAAATAAAGTATTGCCCTTATTCAGAATCATCAAAAGGAGCAATATCGGGAGTGTACAGCAGGTGGAGTAAAACTTCTCATTTCATCGTTTCCAGGTAGATTTTGACCACTGATGCAAAATTGTCATGCTGCAAAATCACCTTGTCGTGTCTTTGTGCATATTGTGGCCCCTTTTCTTTCGATGCTCGACCCAAATGCATCAATTGCTTTTGATAGGATCTCCTATGATGATTTGGTTGGGTTGGAGCAACTCATAATAGCAGCTGATCCCACCAAATACAGATCATAAACTTGGGAACCATGGATGGCTTAACATTGGATGACCATGCTTAACTTAACGCTTGGGATTTTCGTAGTATATCCACTTTTCATTGCTAGTCACAATACAATGTAAAAAACCATTTCTTTTTTGCTGTTGCGCAGCTTTTACTCATAGAGCGTCCCTTCTTTGGACGCCCACCATTTTTCACCTATAAGCGGCTACGCTCAACGCGTCTGCCCAAACGGGCGCCACATATAACACCATGGAGAGCACCACCAACAGCAGTAGTTTCCTCCTGCTGGTCTTCGACTCCCTAACGTTTGACATCAACCTGGCGAGCTGCTCATAAGGTTTACTCGCTTTCGCCACCACCTTATCAACCAACCGCAAACCAAAATCTGCAGTTCAGCCAGACTACAAGGTACTTCAATGGCTCCACTACGGAAGCCTTCCAGTATCAGCATCGGTATCAACAGTCACCTTTTTCTTGTGAAAAAATGAAACACTGCAGCCCAGAAAACCGCAGCCACCTTTCCACTCGTCGAAGAGCCTCAGTTGCAGACCTTTGCAAATCTACGGAGGTTTTGCCGATAATAATGAGCGCAATATCGTCTGCAAACGCCACCATCTCGCACTTTTCAGGCAAATCCATTCTCAGTAGCTCATCATACATGTATGCATTCAACAAGGTTGAACCGAGGACCGAACCATGCAGAACAGCCTTCGTCATATCTCACGTGAAGCGCGCATTCGTTGTACTGTATTCTATCTTCCTTTTGTGTTTGACATGGATACTTTATCTTCAAAAATTTTAGTTGCACCATCGCGTTCGCAACAAGATCATTACTTTTAAAACAATTAAACCAATATCTGCATGTTATTTCCTACATGAACATGATCACCATAGGTCTCCATAATGATTCTATGCACTTAAGCTGCAGATTTCTTTTGAATAAAGTAGTGGAGGAAAAGCTGCAGGAACTTATTCACACACCCAATAATGTAATATGCTATTTTCTATATCCATAATATTAAAATATTTTTTCAAAGGTGCCATATATTCCTGAAGGCCAATGGTTGTGTAGGAGATGTTTACAATCACCGTCAAGGCTCGTAGATTGTGTTCTTTGTCCGAATACAGGAGGTTTGTCAATTGAGCATGAATTGAATTATCTCAACATGAATCGAAACTGATATTTTCATTTAATTAGGTGCATTTAAACAAACCGATAGAGGCAATTGGGCTCACGTCGTTTGCGCTCTATGGATTCCCGAAGTTAGATTTGCTAATACAGTTTTTCTTGAACCGATAGGTTTGTTACATTTTTTAAAAGTTAACATCTCTTCTCCGGCAAGTTTTAATTGTGTGTGCACTCATAAATCTTTCAATTTTCAGATTCAATCGAAACCATACCCGTCGCTCGATGGAAACTCACCTGTTATATATGCAAACAAAGAGGCGTGGGTGCGTGCATTCAATGTCACCGTGCTAATTGCTATGCTGCTTTTCATGTCACATGCGCTCAACATGCTGGGTATTTTAAAAATATATTCTTACGCTACACTTTTATCAGGGGTTCCCGGAAGTAATGTCGTTTTACTTATACTATATAATTTCTTTTAAATCTCCCATGTCCTTTTTATAAAATCCAGCAAGTTTTGACTGAAAATAGTCTCTTTTTCATATGGTATTGAAAACACATGCAGCTCCACAGATGTTGTTTTGATGGAGACGTCTCTCCCATTGCCATTAAAGGAAAAAGAGGGGTGGTCTTTTTAGTCTCAGACAATCAAGCAGATAGATACTAACACGAGAAACTGCAAAACACGTCCTTACTGCTCTGCAGAGTGAAGGAGTCTATTTTGAAGATGGTGCATTGAAAAAACGACATTATCTATGGATACCTCTAATACATTAAAAATTCAATAAATTTATTAAATACTATATTCCCCAGCCTGCATATGAGATTAGACGCCGTCAATGGATCCGGACGTAACAGTTCTTTGGACGCTTCTCAAGCTATTCATGTTGCCAAAATAGCATTCTGCGATGCCCACACTCCTCCGGGAGTAACAAACCAAGACACTTCTGAAAGCGAAAAGACCGGTGCAAATAATACAGAACATAAAACGCCAGTGACGTCTTCACACAAAAAGCAATCATTTTTAAGCAAACTACAGGCACGATCGGAATGCCGCGAAAAAATGAAACAAGTATGATTCGTTCCAAATATTATGTTTATCGATTAGATATGATAAATTAAAATATGCCATCTTTGTCGTTTTTAAAGGCTCGAAGATTATTAGCTAAAAAACGTAGCTCAGTTCCGGTCGTTCTTATACCCACAATTCCACCGGAGCGAGTTCAAGAGATAGCATCTCTGGTTCAAATGGCCGGTCGAGCGCCGTTCGTTCAAAGACTTATCGCATATTGGACGTTGAAGCGACAGTACCGAAACGGGGTTCCGCTATTGAGACGTTTGCAAAGTTTAAGTCATCACGCTACAGGTAATGCATTTATTTATTTCGCACTGTTAACAATGCTGTCGTTTATGTCGATTTAATTAGGTCATTTTATATTTGAAGGTACGACCAGGAGCGTACAAGAAGGCGCAGTTAATACCAGGGAGCTTTACAACCAGTTAAAATATTGGCAACGGATACGTCAAGATTTAGAAAGAGCCAGGTATTATATTGGGCTTCTTTGTTTTTAATTATATTGTACTGGCGAGTATCTGGCATGCATTGCAATGCAACACGCGCTTAGTAATTATTTTAAAAGCGCATCTATATTTGCGCATCCTTCCTCTCCTTTTATATGAGACAAACAGATCACAGACATTAATTTATATATATGATAGATAATGGTGCAAGGTATATTTATTAATAAAACATTTTTTTAGGTTGCTTTGTGAACTTGTAAGAAAAAGGGAAAGAATGAAGGCCGAATTCACAAGAGTTAGGGAACGGTGGCTATTCCATCAATTGAAACCCGTTGAAGCAATCCTTAGAAAACTTCTCAATCTTTTGTTAGCTAAGGATACATCAGACATATTTTCGGAGCCTGTAGATCCAACGGAAGTATGTGCTTGATTTATTGTTTGTGCTAATTTTTAACGTGAATTGTTTAATCAGATTTTTATAAATTATAGGTACCTGACTACAGCTCAGTAGTTACGCACCCAATGGATTTAAGTACAATGGTTCGTAAGCTAGATCAAGGAAGTTATCATGATCTTGACGCTTTAGAAAGTGACTTTAATCTGATGATAGACAATTGTTTAGCGTATAACAGCAAAGACACCGTATTTTATAAGTAAATTTCTTTCATTGCAATTATTATACATATTTTATTCTTAAGCGTATTTAAATCTTTGCACTAAATATTTTAGAGCCGGTATTAAAATGATGGAACAAGGTAGAGCTATTATAAAACAAGCACGGAAAGATATGATAGACGCGGGTTTCATCGAACAGAAAGAAGACGCGTCTCCTATTATACCCAAAACACCTTTAAAGAAACAAAGAGAAAAGACTCCGTTAATCAGTCCTACAAAGAACATGAAATTATCTGAAAAAGATGATATTTTACCGGTGATTATTGATTTTTTTCATCATAAGAAACTTATTTACATATCAATATACTTAACGCGTCTCTTATTTTGTATTAGATTGACAAAAAGGAATCCCCAAAGAATACAACCACTCGCTGGAAAAAATCACCAGAACGACGCATCGTTAAAACGGGGAAAAGAGGACGACCGTCTCGGCAATCAATAGAAAGGAGAAATGCGAATATCGCTCGTAAACGCAAACATAAAAAAAGTAATTATTCTAAACCGACTATTTATATTTGACTACCAAATTGTTACTAAAGATTATGATATTAATAGGTATAAGTGACGGTAGTAACTCGGATGAAGCGGAAGACGAGGATGATGATTTAGATCGTTCTGAAAATATTCTGCCCATCCAGACAATGGAGAGAATCCAAAACAAACACAGTCCTGCCCTCGCTATTTCCGGTGAACCGAGTCCCACTGGTATTATATGTGTTTTTAAAGACGTGATTATTTTAATTTTTAGCTTATATTAAAATTAATGTATTTTTTAAAGGAGTAAATCGACGCACTGCTGTACTTTTTACGCGGAAAGCTCAATCGGCTGCTTTCAGCAATCTGCGTGTACCTCGTCGACCAGAACTTGCTGCTCTGTCGCAGACTCCGTCGCCAACTCCCGTTTCTAATTCATCACATCTTCTCCCTAATGGCAACGAAGCAACACTTAAATGTAAGCAGTTTTTCTACCCTTTCTAATTGACCTTCTTCCAATTGTCCAGGCCCAGATGTGTGGTGTCTTTTACTATTTGATCTGCCCAGCGTAAGCAAGATCTTCCGTTTTATAAAGTTTATCGATATATGTATGCGTCGCCAAAGCTTCCAACCTCGATTCAGCTACGACGTCAATAAAAGCTAGATGCATTGCATCATCATTCCGTGGATCTGCGCGTTCAGATCTGTTTACCTCCTTTATAATTGCTTCCAATATTAAAAAATAATGGAGAGAGTCTGACTCTTGTCATCACCTCGAGAAGCTCTGACAAGGAACCATTGGAGCATACTACACTAACAGACCCTGACACGTACATTGTTAACAGCAGAGGGTGTCCTCCCCATTTCAAAAACTCTGCCAGAATACTGTCCATCTGTGAGCTTCCCTCCCCGGAAACCATATAAGTAGGTTTCAAGATTAGAGGGTGTCAGAGGAATAATTTCAGTATTATTTACCAATGCCTCAGGTGGTTCTTCCAGATTTACCGACACGCAACTGAAAAGATTTATGAAATATCTTCCCTAAGACCCTTTCTAATTGTATTGTTTAATCAATGTTAATAATATTGTCTATTTTACAGCTTTAGCAGCATCAGTTTCTGTTGTTGATACTCCTGCAGAACCGATTATTAAAAAGAAAGGCCGCGGACGACCAAGAAAACATAAACTTAATCCAGCAGATAAATCAAAGTACAATGAATACAATTGTGTTTTTTTTTTTTTTCATTTTGTTATCAACTTGGTTTCTATTGATATTCATTTTTTTACAGGATTGAAACAGACAAAAATAAAACACCGATGACATCACAAGCTGCAGTTCCAGCGTCATTTCTAGAATATCGAGGACCACGCGATGAAGCCGGTTCTGGAATAGATAGTGATAGTGCTCGTTCGACTGGAAGCTACTCCTCCAGCTGTAGTTCCTGTACGCATTTTGATGACGATGAATTATCATCCTGTTCCGTATCATGCAGCGATAGCTCAGGAACTGATAGGTATTTCATTTTTAATTTTATTATTGAAAACGCTCTAAAATTCACTTCAGTAACAATCACTTTTTTTGTATTGAAGGTCGAGTTGTTTTAACGAAACGATGGAATCTACTACCAATCAAACGATGAGTGATACCGAAAATAATGTAACTAGAATGTCCGGTAAATTGAGTAGTAGTTCCGATAAAAAACTAATCGCACCTTCACATTGGTCGTCGGATCAATCCGAATGCAACGGAAGTCAATCTCCCATTAAAGGCAAAAGAAAGAATAAAATGCCTCTAAAATCACCTATAAAATTGAGTAAAGATAACGATATTTCTGACCCCATGGACACTTCCAATTTGGCTGCACTGCAACTCGTTTGGGCCAAATGCCGGTAAAATATACATTTCCATTCATAAAATACATTTTAGTTTTTTTTTATTTAAATATACGTAACTGTATTTTTTTTTTTAATTAGTGGATATCCATGGTACCCAGCTTTAATAATCGATCCAAAGATTCCAAAAGGGTTTGTTCATAATGGAGTACCATTACCAGTTCCCCCACAAGATGTTTTAGCTCTCAAGAAAAATCATCTTCATGAGCCAATCTTATATTTAGTACTCTTTTTCGATGCCAAGCGAACTTGGCAATGGCTCCCGCCCAACAAACTAGAACCTTTAGGCATTAAAAAGGCCATAGATCAAGCCAAACTAATCGAATCGCGTAAACCAACAGATAGAAAGGCTGTGAAAAAGGCGTATCAGGATGCTATGCAGTACAACAAGCAGGTCGACGGGGAGCCGTTCAGCAACAAATGATTGTTTAGTGTGGGGTCCTGGCTCCATGACGCTGCCAATATGAGACTCCGCTCATTTAAAAACTAAAGACTTTTTACCATTACAAATAAAATATCGCTACATATTTAAAATACGAACAATAATATATACCATTAGACGTAATAAATGAAAATTTGTATACCTAGTTTTAAAATTCCCCATGGTAGTCTAAAACAAATTGTGTATCTAAAGTAAAAATATATTTTGAAGTGAAAAGTTTGTATAAAAACCTCCAAAAGGTCTCCGATGCCTGAATCAATTTATATTGAAATATTGTTGACTTGAAAATTACGCTGAAATTTGCCTCTGTATGCTCTCGATCTGATCTTATTGAATCAACGTACTTGGAAATCGTGTAACAAGTTCAACCCTTTTAATACTTTATAATTGCCAAAAATACCACGAACCGATATATATCGACTTTTCTCTATGTCGATTATCTCTTTTTAACGATGATTTTATAAATTTATTTATGTCTACTACTTTTGGCGTATACCTAAAATATTAAAAGGGTTTATTATACTTATATCTGTTTTAAAATATAATTATAAACCAACAAAACATTATGTACCTATATACATATTTTATGTATGGAAACTTTTTATCTACATTCTATAGCTACGTCGATGACCGCGCGTTATAATAATCGAGTTATTCATATGCTTGGGAATATCGTGTTTCACGCGCGCATCATTGTATTCGAGATGCAACTGGTCAATATATGTGTTACGGTCAAAACCCGTTTTTAGTTGGAATACGTTTTTACTACGACGTTTCAACTAGTAAAAACGCATTCTAACTAAATACGGTTTTTGACTGTAACATATACGTATACAGGTTGCGGCAGGGAAATTACCTTATTTTAGGAGCGATAAATATTCCGAGAAACGTGGGATAATGTCCAAACGAAAGAGCAGGACCTGACGTTTTTTGTCATGTATGTTTGGTAACGATCATGCAGTAGACTAGGGAGCCTTAATTAAACTAATATCTCTATACTGTTAATGTTATTAATTTTTAAAATAAAATAATTTCCCTGCCGCATCCTATATATGAAAATGAAAATTTAAAACATATACATAACAGAACAGTTCTTAATACAAATTCTCGATATGCATAAGTTCACTCTTTCAGTCCAAACATCGATCTGTCGATGATTTATATTTTTTTTTTGTACAAATTAAAGCGTTATTTTTGGTAGGAGAGCATATCTTATTTCGAATATATTCATTCAAAGATGTGGTATAATATGTAAATTATGTAATTTAGTGCTGTACATTGAGAAAAAAAAAACATGTAATATATATATATATATATCTAATTTATTGCTAAAATATAAGGTGACCTGTTTTATCGATGAGTGTGGCAATTTAGACGAATGATTTTAATAGTCCAATTTACGAGCTCAATACTAAACGTTGATATTAACCCTCGATCAAATTAACACTCGTTTTAAGTGCCTATATACCAATACTCTTTGTAATTGTGCAGCATTGTTTACTATATACAAGCGATTGGGTTCTAATCTGACAATATAGGTAAATTAAAAAGGAACGATCTTAGCGATTGAAATTTTTATTAGAGAATGTAAATTCAATTTCTGTAACGATTCACATATCCTTATGTATTTATGATGCGTCTGTTTAAAGTAGCAAATTATTTCATACCTGTTACGTTAAGGGTCATAGACCAATTTTGTATAGTATTATTTATTCGATTAATTGATCTGTTTTTTTATAGTTTTAACTCGTTAAGATGACTGTGTGATATTAAAATGTGCGTAGATTTAATTCATTATATTGAAACAATGGTTTAAGTTTTACATGTGAAAAAAATAAAATATTTTTTATATTTAAAAATGACTTCTTTCTCGAGGAAATTGTGCCGATCCTGAATAAATTTAATTAAAAACTCATTGTGCCGTATTCTGATGGATTTGGATTTGATTGAGGAACGCAATACTAAGTACGAATAAGCCGTATCTGATACATAAATGCAACAAAATACCAAAACAAAAAAGATAAAGGGGAATTACCTACATAAAAATAAAAGATTTTATGCTGGAAACATTTTATAAAAATGCATATTGTCAACGTTATTTATCAACCTCTTAAATATAATAGAAGCTGCAGCTCTATGAAGTAGTATCTCCAGTTGGTGAATACATCCGTATAAGACGCAGCCGAGCGCTTGGACAGACATTAGATTGACAGCATTATCACCCCTCGGCATAGTTGACAAAAGGCTTTGTTTACCTTGCCAAATTTTGGACAGACAGACGGACAGGCACACATTGATTTTCATATATACAGATTTATTTTTAACAGAAGTACATGTGATTGAAAATTATAACGAAATTATAATAAATATTCATGTTTTTTTGAAATGGTTTAGACGTCAATTTTAGCTTCTTCGCGCAATTTTCGTGTTAAACTACATATTTTTTTTCGTATATCGATGCATTTTTTATTTGTACAAACGTTTTTAGTTTTGTTTTCATCACAGGGTATTCTGGAATTGATAAAAGGAGCATTAATACTTGTTAATGTGTGTATCATAGAGATTAAGAAAATCTTACCCTGTAATTGTTTCAGTCATTATTTTTTTCACAGTTTCTATTCTGTGCTGACTTTCTGTGTAAAGCTTTAGGATATCCTTTAGTTCTTCTACAAACATTTCAGAACTCTTTATCTGTTCGGTATTGAACAATAGCATGTCATTTAAAACCTGGCTAAAGAGCAAATTTAAAAATGAATATGAGCAGTTGGAATAGATTCACTTTGTTCATAATAGAATAGTTTTTATCATGCAGAAGATGGCAAAAATATTTTTTGTTTTTTATAAATAAATACACATTAAAAAGATTAGATTCTTATTAAAAATGTTACCAGATTGTATCGATTAAGTCACCGATTCCAAATTGTTCCAACGCGTTTTCATTTTCCTCCTAAAAATTAATGATTTTGTAAGATTTTAAAATGATAATGTGTTTTTAACACGTTGGCGGACACATCACATACGTAAGCTATTAGATATCATCATCCTTAATTATGTAAGTATGCAAATACATTTTACACGAAGGACTAGCATATATTTTCTAAACTATTAAAAGCAATACGGAATAAAACATACCTGCTGTGTTTCAGTACTATCAAGAATGACTGTCGCATCATCTGGAACATCATTTTCTTCTTGCTTAAATAAAATAGTAACCGTGAAAAACCGTTCAAATATTTGCCACAATAATTACGTTATGAATTTGCATTTGAGATGAAGACAAACATTTTAACACACAAAGTATGGCATAAATTAAATGAGAATTTAATTTAAAATAGTTATTAAAATAAAGCAAAAATATTATAAATTGGCTCTTGACGTTAATTTATATGCATTAAATAATTGATTACTTTTTGCTGTGTATTTTCAGCCTCTTCTGAATCGCTCATGTTTGAATGGAAAAAAATATATTCCAGTAACAAATTCAAAATTGTGCAAGAAAAAAACAAATGAAAGATTATTTTTTAAATCGCAACGATTGAAACAAATGAAAATACGGCCTTCTCAGCGATTTGAACGGAATAAATCGGCATTCATGTCATCGATTCAAGTATGTTTACATTTTTAAATTCAAATATATAATGCAATTTGCTTTTATTCTGATGATTTTAAAAATATAATAAAATTTAAATGATTTCAGGCTGCGAATTATTTATTTCATGCATATGGCAATACTTTTTTATCACTCAATTGAAATATTTTATATGACAGTTGACGGCTTAACTTTTTCAATGAATGGGGGAACTTTTGATTTTTAAATGCCTCACTGTTAGCTCGCCAAAGCGCAGCTCATGATTTATAATAAACGAATGAACGCGATCCAAAACGATTTAAAATCTACACTACTGACATTTGACGTCGCGCATGCGCAGTGTTTTAAAATTTTGAATATTTAAAAATACATTTTATAAATGTGATTTTGCGAACATTGATTTAATATCGAGGCAGTATACATTTATTCAATGGCGTGTTCTATTCAACAATAAAATATTTTTTTAAATGGAAATATTTCATGATGATGTATTAAAATATTAATTCGAATTGCATATTTATTATTTGTAATTGAATCAAATTTAAAAAAATATAAATAATCATCAAATTAATTGCATTTATTTTAACTCAATTATTTAAATAAATCATAAAATGTGCAATTAAAATCATTTTGCTTGGGATGTAATTCATTTTTAAAATGAGAAAAAGAAGAAATACACACATGCCTTTGGGTGTTCGCAAACTCACCGAATTTGAATTGTGTTGTGACGCCGTTGTGCAGCTGTCGGACGTTGGAGTTTCCTCCATAATAAAATCGTCATTTTTAGGATGCCAGATCAAGTAATTTCATTTATATGCATCTCATCACGTTTGCGTTCGAATGCGTTTGAAGTGACTTCAACTGCATTATTGTTAAAGTGCGCGTCCATTGCATTTATTCCAACGGCCTTTTGTCTGAGTCGCAATTAGATGGCTAATCCCATTTAATAATGCATTTCGCAATTAACACTGCACTATTCGCCTACGAAACAATTTAAAATCCATCAATAAAGCCCAATTGATATTTTCGGTGCATTGTTTCTGCATGACCTTCATATTAAAACGAGATATCTAAGCAAAACCAATAAAGAACTACAAACAGCATAGTGTAAATAATATGTTAACATGTAAAAGCATACAATATGCGCATGTTAGTCCAAGTTGTTATGTCAAATAGTGTTTTAATATTGTCTTGTTTGTTTTAAGCTTGAATCCGATACACCCGTAATACGGAAGAATGAGAGTGATGACGGCGGAGAGCATGATCCACAATATGAACCCATCGTCACGCTACCTCTCGTTTCAATCTCCACAAATGAAGAAGAGGAAGTTGAAATGTGCAAAATTAGAGCAAGACTATATCGATTCGATAAAGTCGATCGCGAATGGAAGGTTCGTCCCGTTTTATATTTCCGTGCATAATTTACACAAATCTATTTGACGATTTGTTTATGTATAATTTTGTATGTTAGGAAAGAGGCACTGGCGATATTAAACTGCTTCATCATCACGATAACAACACCGTACGCGTCGTGATGAGGCGCGATAAAACATTGAAGCTGTGTGCCAATCATTTCATAACCGAGGACCTCCATCTCAATCCGCACATAGGTTCTGATCGAGCTTTCAATTGGACCACGCTTGGAGATTTTGCAGATGAAACCACCAAACAAGAATTTTTGGCTGTCAAATTTGGCAATGTTGACAGTAAGTCACATCATTATTTATATTGCCGAACTATATATATTTTCGCCACAAAAACAAATCTTCTTCATACTGAGACAGAAGAGATGCATAGATTGTACGCCGTAGATCGAGCATCGTCTGCAGCAATTTATGGGGAACCCAAATTCCTTGCTTGTGCAACTTTCCTATGTAACGAAGATGATCCTTAACTGTAGATCATGAACAGCCGATCTTCATCGTTAATTTTTAGATTGTTTAATGGGAAGGATTTGATTCCACCATCGTCTTCAGAATACCATTTTTGGGGTTATCCTTTTCGAGATATGTTCTCGAGTTCCCTATTTCCATTTTTAAATAATTATATTTAAATTATAACTAACATTGTTTAGTTTACTTGTTTACGAACACTTGTTTAGTTTCAGAATATACCCATAAGTATCGGTGACTTTTTTCAGTGCTTTGTTTGCCTTCATTCCTTGGTCGAATAAAAACAGCATAAAATGGCACGAGTGTGCTGTTTTTATTGTTGGTTTTGATTGATTTGTGTTTACTGGACCGAGTCTCAACACAAACTAACTGTGAAAAAGCTCATCAAAGAAATTTTGAATACTTTCCCCTTTACCTAATATTTAATTTATTGATGTGAGAAATGAAATCGCAATATAAATTATTTTTATTTTTCAGATGCCAACTTGTGGAAAAATAAATTTGCCGAAGCTATAGAAATTGTGAAATCGAAAAGTCTGAACAATACCAACAACACCATCAGCAATTCTTCCGGGGTTTCTGAGAGTGAATGCGCCACCGACACCAGCGGCGTTTTATCCGAAGAAAAGTCCGCCGATCCAATCGTTGAACCGTCCGACAAGAACGTTGACGGCAAAGTGGACGAATTCGCATCACAACTATCGGAACTAAAATTGGAAAAAGAATCCGAGGCCACCGTAGAATAACTCAACCGTGTTGTAATTCGATTAATAAGAATCTCAATATGAAGAAATCATATTTTTTTTTGAAAAGTATCTCACACAGGCTAATAAATTTGATAAGTCTCATCCTGCCATAAATTGCACGTTTACAAAATTTAATTTTTACACATTTCAAGAAATTATATTCCGACGATCAATGTAAATTCTTTGTATGTTATATCAATGTAATCGAAATTTTAAACGATTTGTTAAAATGATGTTTAGTATAATATGGTCATCTTTACATGAATCATAAACCTTTGAAACTACGTTTGATTTAAGCATAATCGAATATGCGGATCATTTATTAAATTGATATTATAAGGCGGGCGTTATTTTGTGGATATTACGATCTATAATCGATTGTTTTACATTTTTAAAGGTGCATTAGGTTAATTGTGCATTTAAATACATTTTAAGCATTTTACCAACGAATGACTACTGCGTGTCGTTTATATTTTTATATGCGCGTAAATTCAACGAGTTCCTTGTTCCGTGTTGTATTCATTTTTCACATTGTGCCGATCAGAGAGCAAATTTTAATACGCTGGCATGCTAGTAAGCTTAGGTTAGTTTAGGGTTTTTTTTTAAACGTTAAATTAAGATCTTTAAATATGTGCCTTTTTATTGTAAGTATGAAGTTTAAATCGTCGTGGATAATATTGTGAATACGGACTTTGATTAATTCTGCTTTTTGAAATTTTATCACTTAACCTAGATCACTAATCATCAGTCTCGGAATTCTAAACAAGCAAATAAGAGACCTAGGTGCCGTCGATTGTCGTCACGTAATATGTAGTGACAGTGTAACTCGAAAATATGATTAGTGATCTTGGGTTAAACTAAATTATGCTCGATTTTTGAGTATTGTTATATATAAAACATTAATGTCTCAAGTTTTTATGCATTTACCAAAATTATACCTGAATCTCATATTATTGTCAATAAAATAATTATTAATTATACAATTATTGTGATTTTAACAGTCAATATTTTATCGACTTGTGTCTAGTTTTTTATCGAATAATTAGATGAAAAGAAAGACTTCATGGCATCACTTCTGATATTGAAATCGAGATCATGATCGAGAACAAATATCCTTTCCATTTTGAAAATATGTAAATCTTACACTTTGACCCAATAAAAAAGATTTTATTTTATCCATGCCACTTTTAAACATACCTAAATGCATTAAATACAATCTCATTTTTTTTAATATACCCTTTGCCAGTTTTATAAATCTAATAATAAATAAATCTATGTGTATTTTGTTACTTTGAAAATATATTTTTTAAGAAAGAAAATTGATTCGGTCTTTTATCCGTCAATGTTTTCATCCTTCCTTTCATAAAATCTATTGTTTTGTAGTAAAATATTATCATAATTCAAATATAATGATAATCTAACGTATAAAAATTAATATCTGTTTGTTTGTATGTAATGCGCTGCCATACCGTTCATCCGATTGCGATAAAACTTTGTCAACTTATTGTTTACACTTGCGGGAATAATATAGGCATAGTAAAAATATTGTTTGTTACGCGAGACGTGCCATTGCAACACATGCCAGGTAATCACTAGTGTACAATAAATTAATGAATCTTAAGCCTATGCACATTAATACAAACTGCTTAAAGTTATGGGATTGTATTTGTTGCGTCAGCCCCGCCTGACGTACAAGATCATGCAGCCTTCATCGTTGTATCCTCGATACAGTCGCATTCTTCGTCTCGAACCCGTCAACAACGATTAAGGGAGAAAAATATCTGGTACTGAGAAAGTGTCCCAAAATGAAAGTGCCGCATGATATTAACAAAATTATATACAATTGCCTGTTAGTCGCTCTATTTTAGCTCACGCAGACGACCTTGTCCTGATCGTTCGGGGCGACACCAGGCGGGACATCGAAGATTGCAATTTCAAGCTCTATTGAATATCAGTTGTTGTGTTGCTGAGTTGTTTCAGGCATCTCTCCTTCGGTTTGGCATAGGAAGTCTTTCGGAATGTCCTTGCACAGATACGGACACGACAGTGGATCACGTACTATGGTCATGTCTGGGCATGGAGGCCGATCGGGAAGCTCTCCTGCAAAATGTCATAGGTTCCGCTTCAGGACCTGTTGGACACGCAGATCTAATAGCTGGTACCCGCACATTCAAACAGTTCTGTAGCATATGTTGAAAGAAGAATAAAATTAAAAAAACGTGTGATATATATTTAAACTCATTTTTATTTGTTCATTTTTACATTTTATTTACTGTTTTACACTTTGTAAACGTGTAAAAAATATGACACATCAAACGTTTTAAAAATCACTTTCACCCAATCTTAAATATCGAATGTGTGTACAGTACAGTTTATATTTAAAATATGAAACACGTGTAAAATATCAAAACAACATAAACATTTAACTAGTTAACAACCAAAAAAGTATTACTGATATTTGGTTCTCAATAACAAGAAATGAATTCATAATAATATAAATATTTATAAATTATTGTGGCGTCTTGGATTCGTCGCGCCGACTACGTCATGATGTGTGATGCACAATATTGAGATCAACAATTAAACTAGAAGAAATGAACGCGATTTATGATCGTCGTATTGATTGTGCGTCTCACCACAACGAGTGATATGTAATTCAATAATGGAAAACAAAAATGGACATCACAATGGAATGAATATTGCGGCCTTAAATTTAATATATTTAAAATATCATTATTTATTCAGTCGTCAAAGGTCTGATCACATGTTGCGCGACAAAAACTTGTGATATTGAACACGAAAAACCGTGAATCGGTGAGTGCGTAAGATCACAGGAGACTATTGATCGGAGAGAAGATTCCAACATGAAATATTGCTAATCGTTACTGGAATGTAAAAATTAAATGGCGGGTATAAAAATCACTACAGATAAATGTAAATTTATTTAAAATATAGTCTAGATATCTAGATTGTTCCTTATCGTATGAACTAGCCCGAACTATCGTCTCTATAAAACGGTAAAACGTGAAAAATATATTTCTTTCTGTCGAAACTCGCGTTTCAAACTCAAAATTCGTCCTTTTTCTGCTTCTCCTTGTCCTGTTTCTTGCTGAAGCTCAACAGGATGTTCATCCTCGAATGCAGCTCGTTCCTCTTCTCGGGTGATATTTTACCGGCGCGTAATTTTTTCACTCTTTCATTTTCACTCGCTATGAACCCATCGCCTTTTTCTATCATGCGGCTCATGATTATTTGGTATACTTTTCCTGTCGATTTCTTCTGCAATATAAATATGTGAAAATTATAAAACAGCGTCATTCATATTGCACACAAATGATGTTGAATATCATAAAAGATCATTTAAAGCAATATTGGCGAATATGCAATGAGCAGGTGGGATTCGTTAAACGGAAAGGAATCAGAGAACAGATCCTATGAGAGAGCATTCGACTGTGTTAATTGGGAATGCCTCGATGATGATAGATGGGAGTCCAGAGCATCTGCGGTGAAAATATGGAGTAGAGAGGGACAAAAGCAACGTCATCGGTTTACTCATCAAATGCTGCTGGGATATCCCAGCTAACATGATTTGGGTGCACGTCTTACCCTGTGTTGCGCATAAACTGAAATATGGAACTGCCGATTACAGAAAGAGTATGAGCATTCTGTGCAAAAGGCGACACCACTATCTTCAACGGCCTAGTCAGGAGAGAACGGTTACGGTTACTCAAACAGCGACTTGTCTCCATGGCTAGGTACTATGAATGACCAAAACCAATACGAGTACCATGGGAAAGAGGGAGCCCCTGCAGTTCATCATCTCCTGCAGCCCCCTTCAGGCTGAGGTTAGACTTGTAGCAGTGACCTCACACAAAGGGTGAGCGCCTGGAAGCGCTATGTATAGCATAGTCCAGGGGTATCCGGGTCAGACTACACTACAGCGCTCAGGCATGCATTAAGAGTCTGAAATAATGATAAGTCGATGTCTGTTTGATCACACTGTGTCCATAAAGGAGTACCGCATGCGGCGTCCTGGATTACTGGACGTCCCAGTTCCTCATGGGACACAAGTAGTTTAGGGCTTATCTCCAAAGGTTCAGGATTTCTCTCGGAGTATCCATGCGGATATTCATTCATGGACGCAGACCATGTTCTGTGGACATGTCCGGGTATGGCGTTCGATCGCAAGGCGCTATTTCGTTTTGTCAGTGGTCCAAAGTTTGGACCAGTTGGTCACGGAAACCTTGTGGACACTCCCTTTAATTATAGGGCTTTCTGTAATAAATTTAGGGAAAAAATGTTTTCCTGGAGCCTTCTACGATCTCGATAAGGCCGTAAGAGGCCCCCTCGGCGGCCAGTAGACTCAGCGGGCTCACAAGTGGAACTCAAATATGTGGGGCTGGCATGTCCCCAAATAGCGGGGTCAATAAACAGCTCGAGTCAGTGGAAAGTCCCATATTTCCATAAAGGAGTACGTCAAAGATGCATCCTGTCTTAAGATTTATTTAATCTGCACGGAGAATTCTTGATGCAAAGAGCACTAGACGACTGGGACGGAGAAGTAGCAATAGGTGGAAAAAAGCTCTCAAACGCCCGAATTCCTTCGTTGTGTGTAAGAAAAAAATTGAGGCATTCGAGATGTGATATCAGAGGTGGATTTTGAAAGTCTCGTGGACGCAAAAGCAGATGCAAAGAGACACGAGGACGGTTTGAACAAACCGGTCGTGTTTGGGGCCATTGAATCTGACAATGACAGAACAAATCATGAGCGCTATAAGCTGTTCTGTGATTGCAGCCCTTTGAAAGGTCTAAATCGGACAAGAATGGAAAGTAACTGTATCAGTGGATACATCTTCGGCAATGAGGGACCAATTTAAAAGTGAACTATTTCAATACAAATTTAAAATTGTTTATTCACTCACCGCTTTATCATATCCTGCAATTATTCCTTCCACTTTTTTCAAAAGCTCTTTCTTCTCGTCCGTTTTTGCCTTTATGAATTCAAAGGCAATCTTATCGAGTTCCGAGATGCAACCGGGTAGACTTAGATGAATTCCGGTCTCTTCTATGATGAACGATCTCAAATTTTCCGTTGTGAATTCTTTTTTCGGCGAGAACGTCACGGGTTCCTTTTTGTTTTTCAAGAACAATTTAACAACCGGATAGTCGTCTTTTTTGATGCCGTATCGCTTGGCTATTTCTTCATTGTCTCTTTCGCCGTAGTCCTTGACACCGACTTCGGCAATTAGCAACTCATCAACCAATTTAGCATCTTTAGCGAGGTCCGAATAGGCTTCGTGTTTTTCGCCATAAGGAAACGCCACGTCGAACTTCACCAATGTGGCATCGAATTTCGACATGACTTTATCAAACGTGTACTCGGTTAATTGGACGCAACCCGCACAGGCTGACGTTTCTAGAATCCTCGATAAACACACTAACAATGTCAAAACGGCGAATTTAAACGTGAACATTTTTATATTTAGTCAAACGTATTGAACTTCGGAAAATAACAACGTCTTTGTTTATTAAAAGTGTTTAAATACGTGGAATCGCCGGCTAAAAATGCCACGAAAGAAACGTAACCGGTACCAATCTGTCAGATAAGTGTTTCTTTTTAATAAGCGCAGCTTTGGTATTAACACGCAAATTTATGAGCATGATAAAATACGGCCATACGCCGGTTCAGTAAATATTTTATCCTAAGTTTGCACGGTTTTAACAATATACATTTTAAAAATAAAAAGAATTAAATTCGATTCTATTCGAGCTTTATTTTCACTTTTTTTATATTTTTTAATGCACATTTTAAAAGGGTAAAAAATAATATAACTATTTAATATATTTAGGTGTTTCTCAGTAAACTCGGCAAATCGTTGTCTCAGTCAAATAAATTTATATAATCTTCCCTTGCTCAGCGTATAGTATCCATTTAAATTAACTATATTATATCAAAAACGTTTTTATAATATATACTAAGTTGTCTAATCCCTCTTTTCTTCATTATCGCCTAAACATTAGACCAACCCATTCATTATAGGCCCGCAATAAAATAAAAACAACAATATTTTATTAATAACAATATAGATTGTAAAATTTGAACAACCCACCCGATCAGTTTTCGGACATCTTTGTAATAAGAATTCATAGTCGTTCTGTAGACATGCTCTATAGAGGCGTTCATTCGTTATATCAGCGATCCAAAAAGTGGACCGGTTGGATACACAGACTTTGTTGTGGGCACTCTGTCCTCTTTTAGGGCTTTTTGCGGCATTTTGTACGAATTAGAAGACGGTCCTGCGACATAATATAATTCGGTTTGCATCGGCCTATAGTGAAACTTTCAAAGACACATCCCCGATTACGCGGTACCTTACGCGGTGCATTTACGCGGCAGATTTTTCTTGATGGACATTGAACATGTTTGTGGCAGGTCACATGTTGATGATTTAATTTCAAATTGGTGAATTACAAGACTTAAAAAAAAAATCACAAAATAGTTAATACTCATATTATAAGAGAAAGAAGATCTGCTGAGGATTTAATCCGATGAAGTATGTTTCGAGCAACAAATGAAAAAATTGGTGAATTAGAAACAGATGAAGGTGAATAATAAATATCATTAAATTGCTTAATATGAACTGTTAAATTATGCGACTATTAAATCTAGTTTTTAATTAATTGTCTTTTTATGCAATATATTTGTATATACAAGTACGTTTTACGCGTTTTCTGGAACTACCCCTACTTTATATGAATTGAAGTCTCGATTACCGGATTTTATTTTGCATATCTCGTTTTTGATAACTTGAGTCTGATACGCGTTTCATTGCGTTTTCTCCGAACGTATACCGCTTGAGGGTAGTGTATCGATGAACTCAAAGACGTTTGTTCATTGTGAGCAAAGCGGTACCTATTTTGGCACCTTCTTATTCAATTTTCACCAATGCGATGTACAGCATTTTTTGAAGACTATGATGGATGCCAACAAATACTAAAACGAAAAACTTAATCTTTTAGGTAGTATTCGTAATCGTCTCTGTGGGATATGTTTCATGTACGGCGTCCGATCGCAAGGCACTCATTCGTCACATCAGCGGTCCGAAAGCGGACCGCTTGGACACAGACCTAGAGCTTTATGCGACATTTTGTATGTTCTGTACGATCATGGAAGCTGCCTCCTATACGTTCTATCATAGTATTTTTTTTAAAAAGCAACCGCCATCCTTACGTTAGGTTAGATATTTATTGAACTATCTTCGTATATTACAGAAAAATAACACAATTATATTTCTTATATTGCTTATTTTTCTGCTCTTATTTGATTGATAACTAATTTTCTTTCATTATAACATGTTTGGTTCTATAATATAAGACTCAAAGTACTTAAATGCTTTTACAATTTGTAGGATTTATTTTGATAGTGATATTACTTTTAGAATTAGAGTACAAGTAGAATATTTAAAAACTTAGTTTTGCTATTAAAACAGTATTTTTCATTTAAATACACAGTCCTCTGACATAGACAACAGTCCCCTGTGTCGATTTTTGAAAATGCTCAATATTTTCCAAAGTAATGGAAATATTTTTTTTTTTACCAGGTAGATATCGATTTAAAAAATATTATTAATCGACATTTTTTATTGTGGTAAACATGGCTTACAAAAACAAATAAATCTTTATCCATCGTAAGTATGGATTACAGCACTCGGGTGATAAGAGGCTATTGCCTCACTTATTTCTGGATTACATTTGAACGATTCATCAAAGCTAAGATAGGCCATCTTTCTCTTTCGGCCTTGTCCCGAAAGAGAAAGCGCTACTATGCGACGCCGTAACCATGGTGATAGTTTTCAAACAATTTAATAGCCGTGTCTCACTCTATTGCTCGACGTATGCCATTAGATGAAAAGAGACAAACTATCTGATACTGGCATAGTTCTTGAAGAGTAAACACACATCACCTGCAATAAGCCACAATCGACATCCATAAAACTGACATAACTCAATTGTATATTTACATTTAATTTTATATTACACAGTTCTTAAAATTACTTACAATTCTTATCGTCAATTTTATTTAAATTCATCATCGTGGATCAATGCTTAATAAAATTTTAATATTGAAAGAATTGCCTTCATCAATCAACTTTTTGCCTTTTATATTTTAATTTTATCAATTTTAAATAACTCTAAACGTCTCAGAAATGCACAAATTTGAATAATATATATTACTATAATATTTGTCATCCAATGCTCTTTTTGAATTTTCCTGGAATTAATTGATGATAACATGAAGCTCCAGGCAATTTATGGAATTTCAGAAATATACATGTCAATTAAGAACGTGGTATTACCCATTGACAATTTGCTGAAATTTTAATAGAACAAGTAATTCTTTAATCCAATTAAATATTCATACCCCGTTAGTATTTATCCTAAGCTAATCAGAACGGCTGTATGCATTCCAATTTTCAATCCACAGTATCGACGTCATGATCTTCAGCAAAAGCATTTAGGAAATAACTATTGAAAAAGACAAACTTATCAGATTTAAAAATCGTAATCGTTTATATTTAAGTGCAGTTTTAAATTATTCATGCGAAATGTTATCGCTATGTACCTGTGCACCGTTGACTTCACCTTATTTATTTAAATTTAGAATTTACATTTAAATATATTACAACAATACAAAATTTATTATCTTGTAAATTTAAATTATGATAAAAAGTAAGAAACGCTTTAAATATTTTTGCCGCTATTATCATCATTTATTCCTCGAATTGCCTCTAATCATTACACTGGCTGATTGTCGTATCTTAAACAATACCCAAGACTTATTCGCAATCCTATAATCATCGACTAATCTAATTTCCTATTAAGCTTGTGAACATTTGGTAATGTATAACCTGCCATTTCAAATGCTTTCCATTTCTTAATTATGACGCAAAATATGTCATTTCTCCTAGCCATGTGTTTCGTGTACGGTAGCGTCTCGTCGTTCAATCGTTTAATGCTCAGCTTTCGGAATGTAGGCCATCAAATTTTGATCACAAAATATCCCTATAAATGATTCGCGCTTTCCTTAATCATATCCACACAATGATGCTTTAAAATAAATTAAAACAATATCTACAAATCGCATTTGATTTGGATGTTAGTATTTATTTCAAAATTGTCTCAAATCAATCGCTAACTACAAACAGACAAATAATATTTCTGTATAATGGAATTAGTCAAAATAGACATTACAAGGACATTTCCATTATTATTGCAAGTCCTCGTAGATGGCCTCGCATAGTTATAGTGAGCTTGAATCGAGATGATCTATCGAAAGTATGAATACTTCCGATTTCCAAAATTTGTTAGTAAGGTGAAAATATTTTCAACAATTTGGATTTGAACCAACCCGAACCTTTAAAATAAGAGCTCCAAATCTAATCCACTAAATCAAACCATTTTTTACAATACACGTACAGGTAACCTCCATTTATTGCGATCTCGTCGATTGTACAATTTATGTATAAATCATAAGAAATTAAAAACATAAGATGCCATACAATGGTTTCGTAGAAACAATTTAATAAAAACATCGACGAGGCTGGGAATTAAGTTACCCAGCCATTAAAAGTTTTGATGTTGACGATGTTCAAACTTCACACGGCGAACCCTTAACTAATGAAACATTTTAGGAGTTCTTTTACAAAAAAAAAAAAAAAAAACTGTACAAATACAATTTTTCTTCATAATCAATGCATGGAGCTGTTAATGACAAATTTTACAGAATAAACGTAGATGAACCAAGCAAAAAACATTAGATTCTTTAACCAATTCTTTAACCCCGTTGATCGCGATTTTCTCCTGAACGTATCTCCCACGATCAAAAGGATGTTACATGTATTTTAATAAATACTACTCTTTTTTAATAAATACGGCTCTTATATTTCTATAAGACAGGCTCTGCAACTGTATTTCAACTGATAGCGTATTTCACCATCTTCGTCGGTTCTGAGTCTCCTCTCTCCAAATGCCCAGACGTGCGGATGCCAGAGATCAGGGAACTAGAAATTCATAGGGGAAAAAATTCTGCTGACATCTTCAGCAAACACATTCATTGACACATTGAAGCTATTTGTGGAGAAGGAAGGATTCGACGAAGAATGTATATACATATCTTAAGCATCACGACGTAAAAATATTTCATTTGAGTACAAAACTAGTAAAGAACGCGTCACTATAATGGTGTGCGCAAATGCAAAAACAGTCAAAAACATCAGCTTCCGCAAGGAAATATATTAAAAATATTGTTATTTCATCGCAGCAAATAGTAGGAATTCTTTAAATAGGTCAACTTGGAAAAAATCATCCAGTAACACGATAGGTTCTGATATAGGACACATTGCGGAAGCGATAGCACAAATTTCTATATGTGCGATCCTAGATTCCAAGTTTTGAATGATGAGGAAATAATTAAAGAAATATCTGCCTTAGAATAACAAGATTGAGAAGATGAAAAAGAGATTTGCAAAAGGGAAGATGTGGTCTTATACATTCTGAAGATTTTCATTGTTTAGAATCAACAAGCTTGTAATTCAAAAAAACTTGTATATCTTATTCGAGTATTCGCAATTTTGCTGCTTTTAAAACAAGAGCTAGTTTTAAGCAAAAGTCGATAGTTGATTTTTTTAAATAAAAAATAATGTATTATATTAATATGTATATGTAAATCCAGACAAAAAAAAATATCCATACTTTCCCTGTCAATTATGATTATCTGGATTTCCGGATAATCGAGATTCTACTGTATGCGCCTGTAAGTACTTTTTTCCATAATCTGAATTTGGACCTGAACTCATATGATAGGTATTCGGGTAATAGCCCACCTTTTATTTATTTCACTATTTAGATTGTACACATTCCTAATATTGTCTTTTTTTGAACTTTTTAAAAATCATTTTTCTGTTTAACAAAATATCAATGAAGATGATTTATAAAAATAAATTCTTCTTCTTTTATAAGCGTTCGTTTAATTATAGGGAATGTCTAAATATTTGTATTAATATATCTGTACCTAAAATGCGCATTGTTTGAACAGTAGTGTGTTTGAATAATTTTCATATGAGAGTTGTTGCAGTACTATTGCGGAGGACCCAAGCGGCAATTTACTCGTTACAGTATTACAGGTATAGGCGTCGAGCGCCAGTACCTGTTTGGGCTCGCTGCGCGTTGGACGTGCGTCTCGTCGCGCGCCGCTTTACAAAAGTTTGTCGCGCACAATTTACGTGATAGAATTGTTTCAGAAGTTAGGGTCGGGGCCGAACCTTACGTAATGGTTCATCGATTTGTTGCCATTTGTAAATGAATTGTTTGTCCGTCACCATGCGCGACAAAAGCGCGAAATGTTCACCATAGAAACCAGTCGGGTTTCTTTCGGCCGGTTCGTTCATCTTCCTTCGCCGAGCGCAGACCTTCCAGTCTGAGGATCTACCGCCTTCCGACGATCTGAACATGATCATAAGACAATTCGATATTTGAGAAATGTGCAAGGATGCTGTGATCCGGAGATTCGCGATGGTCTCTTTCGTACTGAAGCATTGAAAAATACATGGCTGCCAGTAGAAATCGATTTAATAGCACTAGTGGTAATGTTAGTTTGTTAGTGAGCACCGACTTCGAGAGTAGACTGAGTAGCCTGTCGGGTCCCAGGGATGGAGTATTCGTCGGCAAGGACTGCGGCATAGAATCGGAGAAGGACTGCTGTTACTCGTACGATCCGCAACATGGAGGAAATGTTGAATCTCAAGATAGAATATTACCTATTCTAACGCACAGGAGGAGCAAGAGTGGCTCCAAGGGCTCGAGGGGAAGTCTGCCTTTGAGCGTTCCTTCGTCTGAAGGGGAAGGATTTGTCGAAGAGTTGGGAAGATACGTCAGTGAAATGGCGAGACCGGACACGGCGACGGACGACGTCTGGGCACAGCTCCAGCAGAAGGAAGCTGATCTTCTGCTGGCTGCCGAGCTGGGCAAGGCCCTGCTGGAGAAGAACGAAGAGCTCACCAAACAGCAGGAGAAGCTGGTCGAGCAATACTCCAGCAAATTAGAGGTGAGCATAATTACATTTTACCATAAACGTTCATAAGATTAGCTTATTTTCAGTCAATTTTTGGAATTTGATCGAAGCTTAATCATAGTCATACATTGTTGGAATTATCATTCTTATCAGCAATGTTTTTGTTAACACATTACCTCCTGTAGTTCCTGCCGTTTATTGTACAAATAAATCCTTTATTTTATACTTTTGTCTATCTTTCTGGCAGCGTTTGAATTCTACGTATAAAAAACAACTCGTCTTTTAAGTAAGTAAAGTGCTGCTTAGCAATAAAACTTCCCATTTCATCGTCTTCTGATCGGTTTTGACTGCTGATGCGATATGCGACCTAGCTTTTGTCATGCTGCAAATTCACCTTGTCGTGTCAATTGGCATCAATTGCTTTCGGAAGAGATCTCTTGTGATGGTTTGGTTGGATTTGAGCAACTCATAATACACTACACCCAGCTGATCCCATCAAATATAGAGCGTGATCTTTGGCATCGATGCTAACCCATAACGCTTGGGATTATCGTAGTATATCCACTTTCCATCGCCATGTAAAAAACCTTTTCTTTTTTGCCGTTGGAGCAACATTAGCAGGCACACAACTATTCTACATATCTCGGCTTCAAGACGTAAGGCACCCAAGATCCTTTTGTATCATCCCCGAAGCTGTCAGACGCTTCGAAACTATTGTTCGATCAGCTCCTGATGATTTTGCATGTTAATCAAGCAATGTTTCAGATTCTTCGACTTCAAACTTTTTTGATGCACCACTGCGTTCTTAGGAAAATCATTATTTTTAACGCGTTTAAACCAATCTCTGCATGTTCTTTCCGCCATAACATCATCACATCTCCGCAAGGATTCTGTGTGCTTATTTTGAATAAAATAGTGCTTTGACGGAATGATGCACACTAATTTTAAACGAAGAAACGACATAAACTTATTCACACACCCAATACAAAGCTGCCCTTTTGTCTACAAGTAGTTTACATCAATTATTGTTAAATTAACGTCGTCTACTTTCGACGCAAGGTGGTTAGGGCTTCGGTAGACGTGGTCAAAATTGTAACGCAGGCACTCAATTGAAACATTACAACATTCAAAACATTGCATTATTGGATCGCATATTTTATGTTGATACTCTTTCCCCCAGTTAATGTGTTACATTTATCATCGCCGATGGATGCTCAATAATATTTTAGCATTTGAAGAATTGCATCATCGACTTATTTCATCCATTTCTTCTTCATATATGACATTATTTTAGTGACTCTTGATGAATTTTAATTCCATCACTTTCTTTGTATTTAATATTCAATCGAATGCTAATCATTTTTAAGTGTGTCGATTCTTATAAAAAGGCGGCTTTCATTTTGTTATCAACATTTGATAATTGAATATGTATCAGATCTTATTGTATCATAAGAGGTAGTGCCAAAAATACTTGCCGTTTTTACATTTCTGTTCGGTAGCACTATTAAAAAATAAACGGTAATCCGACAAACTGGTTTTGCTATGCGATGTCGGATTATCCAATTTGTCGGACTATAGAGTACTGCCCCCGAACCTTTGTAGTCCGGATTTTTTGGAAAGGAGTCCTTGTAATCCGAAAAAATATGAAAATGGCGAGATATACATAGACAATACAAGGTTTCATATTATAGAATTAACGTCATAAACACAATGGATATAGCAGTTATAAAAATACAAACCTGTTACCATCATCTCTTGCCAGCTACAAAATCTTCTTTTTTGTTATCTCCTTTTAAAACAACTGCAATAGGCTTATGCCTGTTTCTTTCCTGAAGAAACTCTGGATGTTTAGCTTTCTTGAAATGTAGCTTCATATGTAATGCACTTGCATTAGGATGTCGGACTACAGGGGGTACCGGATTATACCGGGACCGAATTACCGCCGGTCTACTGTATATAATAATTAGTGACTCAGATTACGACTTGAGCGTGTCCTCGCCTTGCCGCGATCACTCGCCGTTCCGAACGAGCCAAAACGTCATTATATGCATGGTTTCGCTTGCATTTTCTGTTTCGTTGGTTCGATTTATGGTTCCATCACCAAGGCGGCCAAAGATCATCCAACGAAATCAATTAGGAACGTTAAATAGAATGTCCGTGCATGCTCAGAGGCAGTAATTTGCAACGGATCCAGTCTAATTGCGTACACAAATCTGATATAACTCAATTTCGCCGTAACGAAGATTGATGATGGCGATACCCAAGTATCATCACACAACAAAAGCGTTCATAATTTAATGATCCGCGGTTTCCTTCTCGCAGTGCTCGAAAAGCACTGTGGATAATCCGACTTTCAGCATTTAACGACGGTAGAAACCCATAATCGATGGAAGACGACGTATTACTTCCGCTCCGAGAAGAAGTGTCTGAACACTTTCGGACGGATCGACTTTCGATTGGATCGAATTGAGAAAAATAGACCTTGAGACGGCAATTAGATCTGGTATCCTATCGTCTAGCATTGACCGAAATTTGAATAATCGCACCCTTAGGCTACTAACATTGATCGATATTGAGTTATTTGATGGATTAGTCTTGGACTTGCAGAAGTAATTTATTCAAGCAAATTTAATTTCTATACGTATTGTAATAGCAACAGAAAAAAAGCGAAACAAAGAACTATAACAGCGAGAAATTATTAGCTATAATATTAGCAAAAGACATTGACAAACGATATTGTTTACATGGAATGCAGACAAAAAATAAGATTTCTTGCTGTAAAACTATGAAAAGAGGTTTTAGTACAATATTGAAGTACGTTTTTTTGCTTTGGTTTTGTCACCAATTGCACCAGTTGCAAGACATTGAGGGCATTATACAACAGATTATGATGCAATTTTAATTTGATCCACATTGCTGAAACGAGTTTATTTAGCGTTTTTTTAATCCTGAACCAAAAACATTATTCATCAAGCATTCGACGATTAAATGCGGAAGATTTGCATTAAATATTTGATTTATGGGCGTTTCTTAGTAAACTGGGTAACTCGTTGTCCAAGCCAATATTGTATAATGCTCAAAAACAGTGGTGGGTCACCAAAGATTAAGTTAACCCTTCTATCAACCGTTTCTATCAGTCTTCTTTGAAGCTTGCCTATTCTGCATGACCATATTCATTTCTATGTTCATCTTTTCTTCCACATTTGGTGTCACCAGCTGATCCCTTAGAGTTTATAAGCATTTTTGCGTACATCGTTGGAACTAGTTTTTTGCTTCAAATTCTTATAATCTATGAATGATGCCAATGCTGCAATATCTAGTATATTACAGAAAGAAAAAACTGCAATATTTTATGCCCAGTACATAAAATAACAGTTTCCAAGCTAGTAAAGCAAGCTAATGCCAACAAACCAGCAACTCTAGCTTTGTATAAACGGAGTTAATTTCGTTTTTGAGCAATTTTTAGCTCAAAACAAAACTAGAGATACCAACCTCTCAGCTTACCAGCATGCGCTTTCTTTACTAGCTTGAAAATCTGCCTCGTATGCACCGAGCTGTCTTTTGTATATATACTCCCCAAGCATTTGGAACAAGGATGAATATATTGGACGACGACATTCTGGCAAAATTTCTAGTCTCAACAAAAGCAAACCCTGCCTGTTGTAGTTTTTTTTCACGCCATAGAAAGTTGTGAAATAGTTGTCAGCAATAACCGTCTTCCCACATCCTTTGTACTTGCCTGTTAATTCCAGTAGCACTTTTTCACCCGAGTTAACTGCTCTCTGACCTCCTTCTTCTTTTCCCGTATACAGGATACCTTTACAAAGATAACCATTTCCTGAAACATAGACCCACCATCTGTTTTTGGTAACATATGGTGCAAAAACATTTTCTGCAGCAACAGATAAAATAAAAATATCATATTAAATAAAGGTTTTTCCAAATATACGATGCGAAAGGATTTCTTACGGCACAGATAAAAAAATGCAGGTCAATATTTGAAATATGATAGAATATTCTATGGAGCGAAAGGATTAAAATTTCCTTACGGAACATGATACAAATTCTATGGAAAATCTGGACGTGGCCAAACCTCTTTTATTAACTGTACGTGTTAACTAGAAACAGATCTGTAACAAGGGGGTGGCAAAGCAAACGTCCGCCACGGGCCAAAACTGTCTTAAGGCGCAAAACGCAGAATTCCGACCCAGTCGAGAATTACACATGATTTTTATTTTACTTGACCGTTCTACTTCACATGAATCAGCACTGTTTGACTCTGTCCGTTTTTACAATATATACTAAGTTGTCTAATCAACCCACAACCCACCCAATCAGTCTTCTTCAGACAACTTCGTTTTGTAATGAGAGTTTGTAGTCGTTCTGTATACATGTTCGGGTATGGCGTCCGATCGCAAGGCGCTCATTCGTCATATCGGCGGTCCTAAAAGTGGACCGGTTGAACACACAGATCTCTTGGCCACTCCGTCTTCTTTTAGGGCTTTTTGTGGCATTTTCTATGATCTGTATGATCACTAAAGTTCGCTCAAAGGACGAGGATGACCCTTCTTCCAAACTTACATAGGTGACTCGCGTCAAATCCCCTTATTTATCTATCTTACTAATGTATGCTACTATTTTAGCACTTTGGTTCCCATGATCCTTTGTCTCAGGTGTGAAGTAATGGACCCATGTTTCATTCATGTTTATGAATTTATCCAAAAACTCGGCCTTATTGCTGTGAAACATCTCCAAACACTTGATTGAAACAACATCATGACACTGTTTTATTTCATTCTGAGCAAATGCGGCTCCCATCTTGCGCACAGCTTTCTCATATGCAAATTTTCAGTCAATATGCAATGTACAGTATTTTTTAAAAGACCTACCATGCCTGCTAACTCGCGCACTTATAGTCGATGGCTATCCAATATAATTTTGTGGATTTTACCCTACCCTCGTTACGGCTCTGCATAGAAATAGTCCTTTTTCTCGAACGAGAAGGATCCCAAACTTTTTTAAATTCTAAAATTTTATAAAACTCTTCAATGGATAAAGTCAGAGAGATTTGGTAAGATCTACATTTAGCTGCTATTAAAAAACTCATTGCTAAAGCAAAAAGGACTGGCCAGATCATCTTATTTACAGAAGGGTTAAAAAAATCTAATTTCGCTATTAAAAAATGAATAAAGAAAATGCTCAATATTTCTAATACTTTTTTGGTTAATCTTTTTTTTACATTAAGCAGGTTGATATTTATTACCTAAATGAGATTTGATCAATATATACTCAAAAAAGTAGCCTGGACAACTTTCTTGGGACTATTTTTCCAGATTACTGAAAAACGTCCTTATAGGTTATGTTACATGTTAAAATATTCAACCAACTGTCAGATGCTTAAATGAGATAAAAAGCGCAATTATTTTAGAAAGCCATCTAATTTAATTAGCATGCATCGAATATAACATCATTAATCAAATTAAGAGCGTCAATGATCTGCATAATGCTTTGAATTTATAAAAAAAAAGCGATGTGCCCTTATTGACCCGGAAATTTTCTTATCTGCCCAAAAATGATGTGTATTAAAAAATGTACTTACATCTATTATTCTTATCGTGCATGATGAAATACTGTCAATATTTTTAAACTCAAATATTTCGACGAGAGAAAACTTGAACGATACACTCGCGTATGTACATTTTTATTCAAAATCCAATATCGTTTTAATCGATCGGCCGCACACAATGAGCATAACAATCAATATTGACGCCATGGCTTAAAAACCACGACGACATAATTCAACGACAAAACGTACATTAATTACGTCCGAATGATATATGCTCCTCGACGTACGGCGTTATTGTAATTTTCTTATCGCGCGTTAAATCAAATTTATTTCCTAGCAATATTCAAACTTATTTGCTCCATTTTAAGGATCAATCAATAATACGAATTCAAGGCCGACTGCAATGTTAATCCCACGCCTATTTCTACGGGCTTTTTTTTATATTGCTATTCGGATTTGTGGAAGATCAACGACTGCCGTTGTTCCCCCAAAAAAGGAGTCGTTATGTAAAAATTAAATTGCCGCAAAAACGACGCACATAATAACGACGAAAAGTGAAAATCCGCCCGAAAAATAAATATATATATGGATTGACGTACATGATGTATTTTAAGCACGGCACGTGATGTACTTTCTATAAAACATAAAGAGCAAAATTGTCAGAATCAGCATAATTTATTTATTAATGCGATAGCCTACTTTTTATGCTAAAGCATTGTTTGAAATTTCACAAAAATACAATAAATTACAAATAATAGAAAGAAATCATACATTTAAACAGGGTGAAAAATTAATATACTCGTTTTTTCATCAAAAAATATCAACGCTACCCTCTTAGAATTTATGCATTATATTCTGATATTAAATATTTACATTGCGTAGAAATCAGCACCATATGCTATATGCCACTGATATGAATGTACAAGAGCGCTTTATTTTTAAACAACAAAGCCAAGGCTCTTTGATCGCCGATGATAAAACGCCGCCTTATTTATTTATTTCGGTGCTCTTAATAAAATAAAAATGTCTGGAAATGAGGCGATTTTCTCAATTTTCCCCATTTGAAGAATTTCGTGCGGTAAGTATACAAATACACTTATTAGTGAGTGAAAGTGAGTTAATTAAATTAAAAATAATGACGGCTCACACGTTTCGCACTTCCTATATTTATCTTTGTGCAGTTGATTATTCCACATGTGTTATTAGTGTAAATTTCATTCAGCGCATATTGAGATTTGTACGCGAAAAAAAATGTGCTGAGGAAGCGATGAAAGTTTGTGGATGCATTTTTAAAAATAAAGGCGGACGTTTGCAATGCTGCTAATCGTCGATTTGTTCGCAATTTTATTGCAATTAATGCATGTTTGCAATGTCACCCCGTTTTGAAGATATTCATGCATGCATAATCGTGTGCGTCTTATGATCTCTCATTGCGACGCCGCATTTAAAACTAATTAATGCGAACGTCAAAATTATTACATAACCTATAAACGAGCGAATTTAAAATTACTATCCATGTATATCGGGGAGAGCGCTTATATTTTAACGGTTTTGTAATGTGTAATTATTTTGTATTATAGCTTGAATTAAACGTAATTTTATTTAAACGGCAATTTTGTATTGCTATCCTTTACTGGTGCGCTCCTTGCGCGTATCTTCCGTCTCGCGGTTGAAAATCGACGTTTAAATTCGGATTGTTCATTGCGATACGTATAAAATTAAAAATCATTCGTTGTTATTTGATTTTGCTATTTTTTGTTGATGATTAACATGTCTGAAACAATAAAAACAACACGATTTAATCACACCGTATGCAGTGAAAGCGAGCTTATCTTTATGAAGAAAAACAACGCTTGTACGTGTATTTTACAGCCGTTTTATTAAAATGTGTCTACAAATCTGTTTTAATTGAGATATTACAACAATGTGTCATATTGGATCGCCCCCATGTGCAATAATTGCATAAAAATCGATCAATTTATGATATTGATATTTTAGGTTAGAATTCCTTCGAAAGACGTCATGTCGACTTGCTTTTAACAAATTGTTCAAAATGTAATAAATTACTTTTAATGTGTTACTGTTACGAACAACCACAATATTGATCGCATTTCCTCGGAAACACACAAATGAAAATGACGACACTTAACTAATAACTTCGTCGGAAATTTCCACATTCGAATTTTTTCCACGGCCTTGAACTTTCCAGGGCGTAGATATGGCATCGGATATTTTTTCTGGAAATGTCCATATAAATTCTGAAAAGGGGCACATTATTTAAACAAGGATCCGTTCAGAATAACAGCGAATTGTCGATGGAAGTGAAGAACATTTCAACATCATATTTGGCCCCAATGAATACAATTATGAAATCTCACTTTTTCATACAAATAAATACACCAGCCTCATTAACACTCCTGACTGATGACATTCCACTGTCTCGATGAGATTCGTCTCATTTTTTATTGTATCCATTTGAAGACTTTCACCACAGTGACAATGTTATGAATGGAGCCGCATAAAATGAAAAGGCTCTTCCGACTTCTTATTGACCCAAAGGAAATGTCCAAATATGTCTTCTCTTTATTCCCGTTTGGCTAATATTTATCCGGATATTTTCGTATTTGTTCTTTCGTTATCTAATCGACGGCGCTTCCATGACGCTCGCGTCATTTCCATCCGAGGGATTTACGAACGTCAATAAATTCAAATCGATTTCGAACGGCGGTCTTAACACTCGTTAATATGTCCAATCGATTCGAATGCTGCGGCGTTATTTGTGAATTGTATTATTTAAAAAAATAAATAAATGGCACGTCTAAATGAACATTTCGAATGCGGATGCGTTCATTTCAATCAATTAGAACACAGTATAACATTTCTCTCGCTCTGAAATGGATGACATCAGTGTTGATATTATCCGCCGTGACTCACATACTGGTTCTCCGCCTTTTATGTGCGGCATTTATCTCCTTCGCTGGAAACAATAACATTTTATATGCTGCAAAATCGAAATGATATTTTTGCGGATGACACCTGTCCAATAAAGGGGAGCGTTCATCGAACGATTACACATGTTTACGTCGCTCTATTTGTGTAAGCCTTTCAGGAAAACAACAGAGTTCGATAAGGGTGGAATATACTGACGCCATGATAAAAGTTAATCAATACAAATTGAGGAAACACGCGATGGGTGCATTTTATCACGCTGTATTTCATCGATTCATCCATTAATGAAGGTTGCCTAAGTGCATTATGATTAATTCTGGCGATGACTCCATCGCGTATGCTTTTAATAATGCAATTTAGAATTGTCGTATATATAAATTTCTAATACAATATGTGCTAAGAATATAATCGCGATTGGCAATATTTTCTCTTTTGCCTGATTTCCATTTCCGCTTCAATATCATCTTAAAATTATATGCATCCTTTCTCGCGATAATCATATCTTAATATATATCAGCAATGCTATTTAAAACGTAATTGATTTATGTGTTTTTATATGGAGCAATGCTATCGTGTTTACATGCGAGGCGAAAAATATTCAAAGCGACCGGGACGTTTTCGCGCGTCTTATTATCTCGCAACTGACAGTTCGATCCAAATCAAACGTCAAAATGATTTATATTATTATAAATCATCATTTCGCTCGTGTTTTGATCTCTAAATATCACGCTAAAAAATAATTAATTTGTCGTAGAATACGCAACGGATTGAGCTCGATTTCTTCCGAGAAATTGAATTGATCTTCTTCACAAAAGTCGGTGAAAAAGAGCGTTAACACATAGCCGATCATGCGTTGGAGTAATTCGAACCGTAGGCGCTCATTATGAGCAATAAAAATGAACCTAGTTCGCCTAGGGAAATTTCTTTATAACAACCATAAAATCATATATTTTCCCATATATTATAATATTGCCTAGGACGCTCCGCGGCGTACAGTTAGTGTCGTTTTGATGCGATCGAATCGAAACCGCGAAATCTGACATTGCCGAAGGTATTGTCGTCGCATTCACAACCGAAAATTTTGAGGCCCTCAATCAACGCGGATTCCTATTACGATTTCCCTATTACGCGACAAGGGCCTAGTTTTTCAATTGAAAGTTGGTATTTCAATCACGATTTCTACGCGCCGCATAAAAGTGAAATCGTGTATTTCAAAGGACGAATATATTCTTTAGGTCCTCTGTATTAAACGACAAATTTTTTTTTGAGGCCCAGTAAAATGTCGAGACCCGAAGTGCGTACCTTTTGCACCTACAGGTAAAGAAATTAAAAATAATTTCTTTCATTTCTTTTCTACCCGGCCTAATATTTTAGTCGTTAAGCCATACGTATCTTTTTAATTACCCCGGGTTCTTTTTTATAATCTTACACTTGTGATATCTGCCTCGTTTCTTTCATACTTTTGTTATGGTATCACCCTCATCGCTCTGAAGAGCTTTGTTTCTATAATCTTGACCAGTTTTTATGTAACACCTCATGCACTGTTCAGGAGTGGCGAGTATCTGAGTATCATCACATTTTTCGTTAGAATTGTGTTAGTTTTGTTAGTTAGGCCGCAAAAAATCGTTGTGGACCGCTTGCGGCCTCCAAAATTGTCAACTCTGATCTAGAAAGTAAGGTTACAAGGGATTCTAAGGCCAGGGTTTTTTTTATTAGAAGTTAACGGCTAATTCATTTAGTTTCGCGTGTTTGTCGGCCATTTTGTTCGGTCACAGTAAATTCTTCCGATGGAGAGGTCGTCGCGCACTCCCGCCACCCCCGATCCGTACGAAATCCGCGCAGTCATCCGTTTTTTGACTCAACCGGCATAAACCCGAAATAAAAAAAGACAACAATATTTTCGACCGATTCTAAAATTTAAACAACCCCCCCGATCAGTCTTCTTCAGACAACCTCGTTTCATAATGAGAGTTTGTTTTCGTCCTGTATGTATGACATCCAATCGTAAGGCGCTCATTCGTAATATCAGCGATTCGAAAAACGGACCGGTTGGACATATAAACCTTGTGGCCACTTTTAGGGCCTTTTGCGACACTTTCTATGATCTGCACAATTACAGAAGCAACGTACCGTCTGGACACTTTCTATCATAGTGTTTTTTTAAGACAATAACCGCCATCTGTACGTTAGGTGGAGTACTTTTGGGACTATCATTGTATATTATTTTAAAACATGCGTTATTTACTATATTACATTTATAATAGCATTAGTTGACTTTAAAACATTACCCTTGTTACTAGAAAATCCAATCCCGGGATCCCGGACAGTTTTAGGTGCTCATGAATCCCGGGACTAGTAAACGTAATCCGAACAAAAAAATTGGGATTGAAATTTTTATCTAACAGAAATCATACACCTCAACAGCACGATGAAGGCTACTAAATCGAGACACTCCCGCCGATATTGGACGCTTGGAAACAGTGGCGTAACTACTAATTGGCAGTAAATGTCTAATCTATGTATACATATATATTTTTCAAATTGTTATATTAACCTTTCCCTACCGGTGATGTATTTACTACACCTCGACTCTAATAATGGGAATATCGATATGAAATATAATAGATACGGGCTTCAGATTTTTTTTACCTTCAGAATTTGACCTTTTCTGAAGCAATCAAGTTAAATAGATTTGTATCCTATGAATTTTGATTTAATACAAGTATTTTTCGATGTTACATAAATGCTATAATCTTACTTTCTAGATGACGATTTACAAAGATTTATGGCTTTTGAGCATTTGTTGTTCAGGATTGTCACAACAAATTATTAAAATTAATTAACTCACAATGTAATAAATAAACGTCGGAATTAATTAACAAAGAAAAGGACATTAACATGAGATAACAATTATGACAATTTTTTTGGCGTCATAGATATTGATCAGAAAGTTTTTCAACTAAATATCATCGACTTGTGTTTCCAAAATGAATTAGTGACCTTTCTACGAAGATTTTCTATTGAAAGTCTGATCTAAGAAATGATAGAGATGATGCAATATAAATTTGCAACCTCGTAATAAATAACGTTTTTAATCCACTCCAAAAGCTAGATAGAAGACTGCCAATAAAATTCCGGAACTATGGCAGGGAATATCCAAAATGGACGGCATAAATCATCCGTTTGGGCGTGCTGCGCGATATCAATCAAAGGAAATGGGGGTGCTTTTATGGTTTTCGTTATAAGTTTTCCCGAGGCTAATTTCGAGGAAAGTAAACATCGCTCCCGCGGGACGATGATGGCTTCATCGTAAATTCACATGTGTATACTTAAAGAAAATTGCTAAATCGGCGGCGATTTTGTAACGTCGACATTGCAAAACGCAAAGATGCTTTCTTAACACTCAACCGTTGCATATCGTTCAGGTTGCAGAAGAAGCACTCGGATGCATGCTGCAAAATTAGATGCGATTATTTTGCAATCTGTCTATGCAATTGGCCGCTGCCGATGGAAGAAATGCTCCAATATTTGTTCAGTTATTTCTGAGCGCGATAATCACGCACATTCGTCAGCAGCTGTACACTGGAAATTGGATAGCGCTTTTTTGCCATTCCAGTAAGTCGTATCGAATATCTCTTGCCCCCCGAAAAGAGATCAGAAGGCGGCTCTAGAAAAAAATTAATCAAGAATAAGAGTATTCGATTTCGTCTCGGTTATAATACGCTCCAAAAGAAGTCGACGATGGATGGCTGCTGTGAGAATAACGAGCGAATATGAAGCCTTGGCCTTTTCTTCGTGGCGAGAAAATAAGTCTTGAACAGTAAAGATAAATGACAAGATCATTTAAAGGACACATGAACAGTGGCAACCCGATGCCATGATAATTTGATATAGAAATTATGCAATTAAAGCGAAAATGGCATGGGCGGTTTCTCTTTAAAAGGGCATTTCATTCAGATTTATTGAGACATCATCATCAATTATATCAATCTCATTTTTTTAATATAAGGGTCATCCAGAAAATAAGGTTGTATTTAATTTAATATGGGTTCTGGGGTAATAAGCATCCTGAGTATCCATCTCGCACACACGATATCAACGAGGAGACTTAGTGAAGTAATTTCGGACTCGTTCTTCCATTTTTTGCACAAATTATTCAGAAATCAGTATGATCTTCTCTGAATACTACTTCTATCATACAACAAGAAAAAAATACTGAAATGTATCCTTCGCCGTGTCCGAACGCAAACCGAACTCAAATCATAGCGTGCGAAAATAATGCATTTCATTCGAGAAGACCTAATGTATGAATTTGCTTATAAAGTGCTTGAAATATGTGCATCATTTAAAAGTCTAAAAACTATTTATATGATCGCCAAAACAATACGTTTCGTACAATTTAAAACGAACAACTTGCAATTATAAAATGAATCATCGCTTGGCAGATGGCAGATGCTGTTCTACGAGGAGCTCGTTTAAATTTGTATTATTTTTAAATTAATTACCAAGCATTTAAAATAGACGGCGTATGTAAGCCAGATAAATATAAACATTTTTTGTTATATCTATATAAAAATTGTATTTTTCCGAGCGTCTTTAGCTATGTTTCACACATAGACCCTATGTCCTAAGTGTCAGGGTTGTCGAAATAGATTTGTTTTGCAAAGACGGCGCTTATTCCTTCAATTTCTTCTGCTTTCTTCGCTTTTCTAATGGCCCTCCAGTACATAGAAAGATTTTCCAAATTTAGTCCTTTGATCGCACGTGGTTTTATAAAATAGATTTATAACTAATTGTTTATTCAAACAATCTCTATATATCAAAAACGCAACAAATACAATCCCATAACTTAAATTTAAACAGTTTGTATAAATTTGTATAGGTTAGATCCATTCGTTTATTATACACTCGTGATTACCCGGCATGCGTTGCAATGTCACATCTCGCATAACAAACTGCGTACACAAACAATATTTTTACTATATCTATGTTATTACCACAAGTATAAACAATAAATTGACAAAGTTCTATCGCAATCGGATGAACGGTATGGCAGCGCATTAAATACGGACAAACAAACATTGATTTTTATATATATTAATCGTTTTTTAGTTTTCATATTAGTTATTTTTGAGAAACCAATCTCACACAGATATGATGTCGAAAGCTGTAACAAAATGTTCAGCGCCTTCGTGTGAAGAGCTGGATATTTTGGACAGAAATCTAGAAGTCCTCCATGGTGTTTCGGAAAATTTAATCAGATCATTCGACAATAAGACTAATTCTTCTCACCAATCATTATATATCTGAAGACGTTTTACAAAATTATCCATACCTTCATTTCGAAAAAAGATTAACAATTCATTCTGAAGTTCTATGAATCGACATAAAACTTTACCCCTAGATAACCACCTGACTTCAGTGTGAAAAAGCATTCGTACTTAGCTACCATAGAAATGCTATAAAAATTAAGCATTTGTGTTTTTAAAGATCTTGATTTTATGAAATTCACCATATTTATAACTTGAATATTAGGGTTTCTTGTCTTTGCAAGGGTAACAAATCCATTGATTGAGCCTATCATTAAAGGATCACCATCTGTATAAATTCCTACACATAACTCTCATGATAATTTAAATTGTTCCAAATATGAAGAAATGGAATCAAAAACATCTTGTCATGTCGTACGCTCGGTAAGTTCTTTGCAGCATAGATATTGATTAATTCTTTCGTTGACTTTTATAATTTCGTCAATGACTTTTTCGCTTTTCATTATTTTGCAGAATTTTTCGTTTTTACCAACTTTTTCGCAGTCCACTTGCTATAAGCTCGCGTTGCATCGGTGCACGGCGGTGCACTGGTTGAGAACCACTGTATTAGACTATGCCTATGTTACTCGCAAAATCCTTAGCAATAAGTGGACAAAGTTTTATCTCAATCTGATGAACGGTATGGCAGCGCATTACATATGAACAAACATACATTATTTTTTATATATTAGATTAATGATCCGCAAAGATTTTTTTTTTCGGTCCGCAGGTGGGAACACTATCCTACACGACAAGTTGAAGATGACTATTAAAAAATTACATTTGGAAAATGCGATATTAATACTGGGCTTACCTAATAGTTACTAATGAGTGATCTCAACGAATGGCAAAGACAGCAACCCATTTTTTACTATTGCCAAATGAATTATTGTTCTTCCGATGAAGCATCTCGCTTGTTCTCTGCCAATATTTGATGTTGACGGTCTTGTTTATTCGCGGTGCTTTGTCCAACATTCGTATGCAGCTTGAATCATCAAGTGCCCTCGAGCACGTTTTCGATGTTCGATACACTGAAGGTCGACGACTTGCACGAAGATAGTTTTGCACGTCGACTTTCGGCTGCAGATCTTGCGGTCGGATTCCCAACCGGTTGTGTCGGTGACCAATTCGTGTTACGTCAATCGGCAATGATCTGTAGCTACGCCGTGACTCATTGGAACGTTACTTAATTGCTCCCGATACTTTTACATCGGACACCTTGAAACTGGAAGCAATCGCCGCGGACAATTTCATGGACGTTTTCTACGGGCCGAATTGTCGCCGAACCCAAACTCGATCGATAGCACCCATTAATTTTTGTCTGTGACATTCTCGCAATTAACCGCGTATGGGGTAATATATTTTAACACCGTCTGAGCGGCGTTCATATTCATTGTGTGCCGTTTCACAACAGATCGTTAAACGCATTATGCGGTCTGTGCAACATGATCGTTCACGATTCTCGGCCTTTTTGCCTCCTTTGTTCCCCCAACAAATGATCCGATGTCTTTGAATGCCGCTCCGAGGATCCATCGAGGAGGTCTGCATGATTTCGTGGCGATGATGATGAATCCACGATCACGACTTGTGACAACACGAGCGCACGTGCCACAAATACATCCTGAAAAGAATCGTTTCAGTCCGACGAAATGCCCACTATTGATACAAGCAATCCGGCATCGACGACATAAGACGTCATTGTGTCTATCGTAGAATAGATGAATCGAATCGATATAGTTATTGCAACGATACAAACGATAATGGGCCACCATTCAGCTACCGGCTTGTATTATTTTGTAATCCATTGTTATATAAAACACACAATAATCGTATTTTTTTAGCAATTTTATACACGTTTATATCGACATTGTACCATTTGGATATTAGCTTGCTTTGCAAAACGAATTGCAAAAGTCTTTCAGGGTCTTTCAATAAAGACGCTCAATTTTTAAATATAAATAAAACAATTTATATATGAGATATCCACTCAATTTTATTTTTATTTAAAAGAATATTTTATGGCATTAAGTATAAAATATAAAAACATTCAAATATCTGTGACTTTGCCTGATGGCACGTATTCAGAAGCATTCAATTTTCGATGACTTTTATTTTCAAGCTTAAAATTTGATAATTTACACACGTTGTTCAACATTATAATCTTTAATGCTAATTTGCCATTTATTATTGAATAATTTAAAATATTTTTAACAGATATTGCTTTAATAATATGGCCGCTATAACTTAAGAAACTTTAAGCGTTCATGTTGAAACTGGTTAGAATCCCCCTAATTGATATTGATGAACAATCAGGGGGAACTCATAAACAATAGCCCTGCATGCAAATGCATATTTATTAATGTATGAATGCCATTTTATTATAGCAACAAATTGCTCTTAAATTCTAGATAATAATGGGTAGATACGTTGTTATCTTCTTTTTTATTTCTTCTCCTGTGGCTTAGATATATTTAAAGACACAAGCGAATACAATACAATCTATATTTATTAATGAATTATATGATTAAAAAGGAATTTAGACAAGATAACGGCTTATCTAATGAACAATTATAAAACGAATTAAATCTAGACAGCATACACTCGACGTTATCGTCACTTATTCAAGCTGTTTTGCAAAGATGATAAAAATGGCAGGTGAAAATGAATCGGGGAATTGGGATCGTCATCGCAGAGTCTCGCAACTGGGAGCTCTCTCATGTTTAAGACTTAATAAATATCATTAATTAAATAGATATTTTGATCATCTTCTTCCATCTTTCAGACCTTAAATCTATATATTTTTTAGTTTTAGTTAAAAACCACTAGGATATTTTTTTACAAGGCTTCCGACTGAAACAAATATATCCGTTGGTAGTTGTTTTTATGGTGTTAACAATGTTTGTAGCATTCTCAGTTGACATTTAACGTACGAAGATGACCATCCAACAATTCCCACAACAACCAATTAACCTTACATCCAATTACGCCTCTAATAACATGCATTATCGTCGTAAATCGAATCCCGACAACTATGCGCCACGCTTTCTCTCCGTCTCCGTCTTCGGATCCATCAAAGATGGAACAAGTTACTTAATAAATAGGAGTGATTTGCATTCTATCGTCATTCGTCCATCACGGAACGAGGCCTAATGCCATCGCCATCACTATAATCTAGTCATGTAAAACCCGACGACGTTTAGACACGTACGCGACATTACCATACAGACATACATTTCAAATGCAAATCCCTCGGGAGGGTGTCAACCTTGCGATTTACGACCGCGGATCCCGCAAAAGGGACTTGCTACATGTGACAAAACCATTAGCATCTTTTTTTGATTGAGCATTACGCACGTCGTTTGGGAACAACCCCGTCGAAATTTACATCCACAAATAGCACAATAATAACATGTCCGAGTTTTAGACTCCCCAGTCGCTATAAAACAACGGTCGGCCTAATGCATAAGTTATGCGCCGTATACCTACGAAATTTTAAATGCTATAAAAGGGTCATCAAAAGCGTATGATTGCACAATGACGAATATTAATAACTCTTAAAAATTGGCGATTATCACGTTAATTAGTCATGCCTACGTCGCTTATCTTGTTTATAAGCAATTCGTTGAGATAATGGAGGCAAATAGCATGAGGGCAATTGATTTGAGGTAGTTTTTCAGGTCGTTAAAGTAAATTGTTCGTCAGCTGTAAATATGAAGGCGATATAATATGCATTGTGACATTGGAAAATTATATATATCACCATGGGTTTATTATATAGGAAGGTCTTGCCGTTTAAATATTGAATCTTGAACTCGAGGCCGGGTCGGAATTTCTTCGTAGTTTTCTTTTGGACCCTCCAAAGGACGTGAACCTCACCAGTGTCAACGTCGTACGTTAACCCGTTTAAATCGATGGACCTCCGAGTATAAATTTGGATATGGAATATCAGCTTAATTTATACCGACCCCTGTGTCTCACCCCCATTGCATTTATTCTTTTATAAATAATTATATATACAACTAATACATAAAATATATGCGCAGACGCAACGCAAAACGTTCAGCGTCTATATATCGCCACGCTGCGTTTTTGACACAAATTTCTCGTAATATATAACACTGCTCTATCGTTTTTATCATCATTTCATTTAGAAAATAATCCGAGGGGGCTAATTTTGGCGATTAGGGTGCATGAGGTAGCAATTCGAATTTTAACTCATTAATTTTAGCTTTTTTTTTTCATGAAACAATACTTTCCCACGCGTATCCTAAAAATCTGACGGTAAATGCAGATGACTGCAGATTTCTGCCATTTATGGACGTAGACCATGTTCTGTAGATATGTTCAGACATATCAGCGGTCCGAAAGGCGGACCGGTTGGGCACTCGAACTTTAACTCGTTGATTTTGGCCACTGAAATAACGGATATGTGAATTGATGCATTGTCTTAATGAAACAACACATTTTTTAACCAAATGCGGCCGTTTTTTTTCTTGATTTCATCACTCAAACGTTGAAATAAGTTCGCATAATACTTGCCGTTGACACTTTTCCTTTCCTGATTCTCCTCTTTCAGTCCATTGTTTTGACTATGTATTTGTCTCAAGTGTGAAGTGATAGATCCATGTTTCATCCATAGCTATGAATCAACACACGTTTTGCGTACAACTTTTTCATGTATATATTTTCAGCCAATATGCGATGTTTAGCATTTTTTGAAATGCCTACCATGTATGCTAACTGCTACATTTCTAATCGACGGTCATCCAATACCATTTTGTGGATTTTCTTCGCCATTTCTGGCGTGGTAACCTTATTTAATCAAACAATGCGAAGTTCATCTTGACAACTCGTAGGGCCTCGTTTGAGCTCAGCCACCCAATATTTTACAGCTGTAAACGACGAATCAGCCTCCACTATGTTAGAATCTAGCTCGGTTTTGATGTTGATTGAACTGATTTTTTTTTTTAAATCCCAACAAAATGACTAATCGTTTATATTATCTTTTCATAATCATAATGCTTTAAGAATGTTAAGATTAAATTCGTTTTATATAACGCATGATCTACGATGAATGTACAGGCCATATGGAATATAGCGGTTTTTATTGTGATAATAATTGTGATGATGAGAAGATTTGTCAGTGTGGAGCTCATCAGTCCGTATGACAAATTGTGAATGTAAGAACGGTACATTTTGAAGATTGATGATGCTCACTTATTATTAAGAGTGGCGTTCGAAGGTGAAGTGTGAAGGTTCGCCTTTAGATCAAATCAAGAAATTCGGGGCAAATTGTTCACTTTCCAATTTGATGATGAGCACACTGGATGAAGGATTTCGCTATGAATCCATTGATCGAATATAGATCCTTGGACTATAAATGTCAAAATTAAGATAGATGATCGTATGAAATCATTTTGGTTCAGTCCGAAAAATAAACACCCCCCCTTTTTCGAAGGAGATGAACTCCAAAAAGGTCGAGGGCCAATTTCGCCCTCTGACCTCACGTACGTCTTTCGGCGTATTTAATTGACCGTTAATAGGTTCGTTGCCTTTGCACTAATATATTAACGTCGACCTTTTTTCCATAAACCGCACAGGAAGTGCGTCAATGAATACGAAATGGGGGAGTCGGGGGTAAATAGTGTTTAAAAAATACCCTCCACTCAGAGGTGAATGATATACCTTGGCCCACATACATCGAGAGGTCGACATTCACGATGTGATTGATTTTTTAATTAACCGTATTAACCATAAACGAACATATGATTCATATCAGCATATTAATTATGGCGTTTGAATGCGTGCGATTTTGCGAACGTCCCATTTTGTGATGTCGATGTGACGTGTTCGCGAATCATCAAGCGCTTCGATTATGATCATTACGCATGCTCTTTTAGGACCAATTAAATTAAAACCGAACGATTTTCTCGAACACAAATCCTCAAACTTTTACGCATGCTCATTTAAAATTTAATTTTATAATAACAAATTAATTTAATTTATAAGAACTGAATTTAAGTTTATTTTTAAGTTACTAGGAAGATTCAAATATAAACCGGAATTTTACTGTACAACTTTATTAGTCACATATAAAAATACAAATGGAGCACTTAGTAATGTGTCACATCAAATTATAAGTTATATCAGAATTTGCCTTCTTGAGCATGTGTACATTTAATATCAACATTATTTAGTGAATCTACAAAAAGTCTTGTCATCCAGTATTCTACAATAAATGAAAGCGATAAATACAAGGCAATTAGACAAGCTAGACAAGGTTGCTACTAAAACGCTTCCCTAAAAGTCCTCACATGAATTAGATCAAATTTAACCTAAATAAATAAAAACCCTATATAGGTCAAAGGATCGATTTCAACTAGCATAAATTGATTCGAATTTGATAGTACTTCGTTATCATAAATTCCATGCATGAACATCTGCCCTGTAATGACATTAGTGATGCAGTCTGTATGTTTTTAAGTGGCATATGCGCTTGTGCGGTAAAAATAGATGAGTGGCAGATGTTCAAAACAACATGAAAAGAAGAAAGAACCGCTAGCCATTATTACGGAAATATAACAGGGCTAAGTCCTTCACCCACCACTACTTCCTGGCACCGAAATAATTATGAATGGTGAATGCTTGCACGAATACTTTCCCATAATGCCTATATAGGACAGGTATAATAGTGTGCTTGATTTTAAGCCCTCCGTCTTTGACGCATTTTTGAGGTATTTCTTTGTATTGTTTTGCCAAGTCTTATACAATTTTGATGTTCGAGCAATGCCAAGGTAAGCCTACATACAATATAAATAAAACATGTTTTTATCGAATCAAAAGCGGGTTCGAGCCTATTGCAAGATTTCGAAACACGATTTCTTTGCATCAGCGGATCTCGGCTCGTTTTCTGTTACGATCTAGATATTAAAGATCGTTTCTTTCAAGACAAAGAGAGTGCGTGAAGATAATCTCGACGCCGGCAATGATGGAAATAAAAGATGTTAAATATAATTAAAAACCGGTCGAGCATCGCAAACTAGACGTCGGGTCGACAACTTAATTAGTAGTCGTATTCCTCAAACCAGATCTTCTTAAGAATATTTTGAAATGATTTGTTTTTCCGATCAATAAAATCGTCGTGGTGTTTTGCACGCATTCAAACAGGCGCTTCTAGAGCCCTCCCCAAAACTTATCACCGAATACTACCTAAATTATGTACGAACACGACTTTATGAGCGGTCTGTATATACACGTACTAGCATATATCACCTGCGTGAAAGCTAGCCGGGCTCTCCTACGTTCGCTGAATCAAAATTGCTTACATTTGTGTGACGAATTCGTTCGTATTGCGGATTTAGAAAAAAGTCTCGTATGTTTGTGGGATTCGTTCGAACGCCATTTTTTAGCTTAGATTATGCGGTCGGATGACCATAAAATTATGTGTGTGTGTGTATAAATAAATTGTCGAAAATATATCGCGTGCTCCCGGGGTATCGCGAGACTTATGGCAAAATATAGCCACGAAAAGCATAGATTCTGCGGCAAGATTGTCTTTCCCATGCTAAAACCAAAACACAATGAATACCGTCTACAGACAGACCTTGTATTAAACATATCGCCGAATCCTTGCATCTGATCGCTTCATAAAAATAAAACAATCCGAATACATTTTCAGATGTGCTTTTTTGGCTTATTTAATATTTGAACGACGAATAAAGAGCTCTATGGAAAAAGCTTATCCGTTTCTGGGCGGGGTAGACAAACGTCTCCGATGACATAAGGGGCGGCAAATTAAATAGAAGCGACCGGATGAACTCGTCAATTAAATTAGATTGAAAGCTCTCATTTCTCAGCCGTTTCATATATGTGTTTTTGCAATTTTATTTTGCTATAAATATATATTGGGTGTGTGAATAAGTTCTCGCCGTTTTTTCGTGAAATAAATCCTTTATTTTGAAAAAGTTTAACCACTATTTTTGGTCATCTGTCTGGCAAACTTTTGTATTCCGCGTCGAAAAAATTACACGTTGTCATGCTGCAAAATTATCTTATCGTGTTTTTAGGCATATTGTGATTGCTTTTCCTTCAATGTTCGGCTTAAACGCATCAATTGCTTTCAGTAGAGATTGGAATCATGAATATTCCGCTTGGGATTATCTTACTATATCCATTTTTCATCCCCAATCACGATACAATGTTAAAACCTTTTCTTTTTTGCCGATGGAGAAGCATTTCACCACCTAAGATCCTTCTTTTTGTATCATTTCCAATTTGTAACGGAATGACGCACACTGATTTTATAGCTAGGTCAGTACTTCAATATAGATACAAAACGGCAGAAACTTATTCACACGCCCAATAAATGAATTTCAAATAGAATTCGATGCAAATATAAATTATATCTTTATGTGGTAATAAATTTTAATTTATTTTTTAATGATATATTTTTATACAAATTTAAATTACAGTTTGGCAAACAGTGATTAAATAGTGTGTGTATGTGTGTGTGAAGTAAGCTGCGACGTACGTATCGGAAATGACATTTGACACTTCGAGCGATCTATTGATTTCCACATCCGTTTCTCTCAGATTTTGCGGTATTTTATAAAATCTCTTAACGCAATGAGACCTTAACCGCATTGAAAATGTGCAGAAAAGTACAGAGAAATCGCTTGCATAAGTACATTTGAGGCCGCCAATCAATTTTGAAGCAAGCGAGAGCGCCAAAGTTTGTAAACGTCAAAAATTTTCTATCCGTTCATCAGCCGCACATGGACTTAACAAATTTTTTGTCGTCCATGTCCAAAAATTCGACAGCGTCGATTTTGATATTTAAAATATTCAAATATGATGTTAATTTTCGACGATTAAATATAATGGATTTTAGACGTGCAGAATGCATAATTAATACCGCAACATTAATATATATTTATGAATGCAATCATGTACGAGCGTATCGAATGACAGTCTGACAGTCGATTCGATCATAAGCAATTTCACATCGGCCATAAATTATGCGTCGCTTCGCAGACGATCGAGATTATTTTAACACTTCGATCAAAATTAGTCTGTTTTATGCGCGACTTTTAAGCGATTTCACACCCTTTCCGCGTCAATTTTCCCACAACAATATCCAATTACATCGGATCGACGCATAACATAAAGAGTTTTTCCAATCAATTATTCGAATGTGTAATTTAGATGTAATTTTGAAAGACGGCAGTGTAATTGCGTCCTTTCATTCGGGCGCATTTAATAGTTAACGATCAATTTCGATGGAATTCCAAGAATTCGCCTCGCTCGATTTTCTAACACCTTAATTGCGCCCGGATTGCATAATGCACAATTCGATGGAATCCCCCCGTCGCATTGCAATTTGTGCGAATTTCCTACGCTGTTGCATTTCATCTTATATAAATCGATTCGTATGAGATCCCACGACCCTCTTTTTTTAAATAAAAAAAAACAGTGACATTCAGCAGACCATTACCATTGGTGTTGTCGATAATGAAGAATGTAAGTAAGAGGTGTTTTTGTGCAATAAACAATGTCTATGATAAATCAAGCGTGAACAGGATCTGCGATAAAAACGTTTTTTTGGACGAAAAATAATTTTAGATCAATAACAATTTCCTCTATCAAAATATTTAGTATATAAAAAATGAGTCGTTTAATAAAAGGTTTAATAACGATCATACAGGGGACTGTCTTTAAATGTCTTGAATTGCGCGAATCCTAATATTTATGCATCCATGACAAAATTCAGGCGTTGAGCTTAGAAATTCAATCACGTTTCCTACAATATCTGGATTTAACTTCTTATTAATATCTCAAATTCTCATCAATATCATCCAATGGACAAAAATATATCCAATCAAGGCTGAATTTCAAAATCAAGCATTCAACTGTCGAAAGATTCCCATCGACAATTTCACACGATTTTAGCGAATTTCATTTCGGCCATTTGTCTAATTGTATTTTCTTTCGACCCATTCAATTGCGATTATTATAATTTAAACATTATTGTGTTTGGTATTCAATAATGGCCTTTTTGTGTCTATTTATTATCATCACGCCATGCAGCAATCATTCCGAGACCGTCTTATGATTGCCTTTTTTCACTGCGTATATATCAAAATCACTGTCGAATAATTCGCAATTGATTCGACATGTCAGAAAATCGGGCATTTAAATCGCATATAAAGCATTCTGCTAATAGATAGAGCCTTCGAGCATCCTTGGGATGCAACGGAGCATGTAAGGAAAAACCACCGGATTCGACCAGAAGTTATGTATGATATAAAATGGTTTAATTCGACTATCATTAGGTGCAATTGTATTTTTTTTTATAGAATGATTAGTATCCATAAGCCGTATCGAAGCTCATTTATCATTGCTGGATCCAAATGTTTTTACATTAAGTTCTTGTACGAGGGTCATCTAGAAAGTAAGGTTACAAGGGCTTCGTCGAAATGATCGCCGTGTGACGCCTGACGACCTTCACGAAGAATTTCCTGACGTTTTTCGAAGCTTCCATGGTGATATTGTGGCGGAAAAACTTGGTCATAAGAAATTAGTGCGGGATGTATGCCTAGAAATTTTACTTTACATCAACCAACATTAATTGACTGTCCGTTTTTATAATATATACTAAACTGTCTAATCCTTCCTTTCTTCGTTATCGCTTAAACATTTGTTGGACCCAGCCGGCATAAGCCCGCAATAAAATAAAGACCATTCGATCGCGAGGCGCTCAATCGTCATATCAGCGGTTCGAAAAGCGGACCGATTGGACATACAGACCATTCCGTCCTCTTTTAGGGCTTTTACGACATTTTCTATGGTCTGTACAATTACTGAAACAATCTTAGCGTCTTAGAATCTAAAATACAATCCAAAAAGAGTTAGAGGCGGAGGTCTATAACACTGGCATGCAAAATCTGATGCACCGACTACAAAAATCTCGCCGGCGATTATGTCTAATATATTTGTATCCTTTGAATTTCAATTAAATACAAGCATTTTTTCGATAATACATGAATGCTGTAAACTTACTTTCTGGGTGTCCCTCGTATACTGAGCGATCTTGACCGGTGAGAGGTCACATTACAAATTTGTTTGCTTTTACATAATTGCTCGATTGTTCGTCTTTGAAGTCGTTCGTGTCGCAATTGTATGCTTATAGAAACATTCTGTTTGACTGAGGTCAGTAAAAGGCTTTCAGGGAATACGACACTGCTGTTTAAGCTCGTTTATGTGAAGGTCGCAACTTTTATAATGGTGTTTGAATTTTTTGTTTCTAAAAATGTGACTCATGCTATAATGTGCCTGGAGTGTTTGAAGATAGATGAACGTCGATAGTGTGAAAATTCATTTCGGGGTTTTCATATTCGATGATAAGATTTCGACAATTGAGAATATTCTATAATAAACTGATAATTGGACCGAGATAAATCCTAATCGAGTTTTGCGTCATATTTTCGCGCACACCTAATGCGGTTATGTCTTTAATCCTTCGGATAACATTACAATGACTAATTTATAAATAGACATTGACAGAGAAGTTGATCAAAGTATTAACACTTTTAGTGCCGATCGAAAAAATATGCCCAAGCGAAGAATGTCAAGCCAATTTATCCCGTTGATGAGTAATCGCGCATATATGCGTTCGGACTCGAGTGAGTTCTATTTCTAATACAAATTTATTATTTATGCAAATCATAGCATCCTATATCGTCGTCGATACTTTTTCGCAAGTGTTGACAGCGACGGCATATCATCGTTCGGCACTTAAAGAGTTAATACATTCAATCGATCGTCTCGATCCAATTTATAGTCTACATTCTGCTTATCATTTAGAAATCTTGATAAATTCATTCCATTAACTAATGTATTCTAACTATGAGATTGTTTTACTTAGGACCGGCAATTGAAGCATTTGGAATTACATAATAAATGCAAATTAAACGGTATACTTTGTGAAAATCGAGCAAAACCATGAAGGCACACCCTGCAAAAAATGCAGTACGCTGACCATAATGATCATAAACTATTTTTAATGGCAGCGGGTAGGTTTTGTGGATGAGGACAAACATCGTCATGGAATGGCAATCGAATGAGGTCATCTTATAAATACATGGGGAATTCAATGCATATGATACAAATTTATGTATGCGATCATTTTTGATTTATCGAGCGCTCCCACGGAAGCACAGACGACATACGGTTACAATAGATACAAGAAAATTATCATGAAATCTTCATTATTCAATGGTGAAAACCAAATCAAAATACAGTTATAATTAACTTAATTAAATCAGACTTTTCCACTCAAAAGGGATGACCATATCGAAATATTTAAATCGTATATTTTAATCATCGTATATGTTTCCCAATGAGATGTAGACAATCATAAAACGTCTCAAAATGGCAATTCATCATGATCAACGTCCCTGGGCAATTTTATGCGTCGGACTGCTGGAGAAACAATTCGTGGCAGTTTCGCAATTCGGATTTGGCACTGACCAGCTCGAAGGCGTTCACTCATTTTCCTTAATCGGATATGGCACCATGTCCTTACGGTCTTGTCAGCGTTGGAAGTGGAAGAACAGGGTTCGAGGTCCGAAGCAGCCAGCCACAAATCCGCACCCAACCGACCGAGAACAATAAAAGCGGACTTTATGCTTGAACCCGAGAAATAGTTGAAAAAACACACTCCCAAGACTCCCATTGAGAGGTTTACGACCTTCGAGTTTGGAAACTCGGTCTTTGTGCGATTAAATTTTCATTCGATTATCCGGCATCGGTGTGACGAACATTTCCCGCGATACAATCCCGTTGAACGTTGTTATTATTATATCTCATGATTATGCCGCTTAATCGACGATTTGTTATTTTTGGTTAATCGTCGATCGATCAATACAATGGCATCGAATGATTCGTATTATCTAATTTAATATAAATATACAGCCTCAGACAGCATTGTATATTTTGTGATGGATCTCGTGCGATATCTGTGATGTATTACAATTCGACCATTGTGTTATAAATCGCATTTATCTGATCGATAAAATAGGCGTTTCTCGGAAAACTGGGCATCTAAAAATATATCCATTGCTTTCTTATAAATTTATCATTTTCATAAACATTTACGGGTGAATTAATTACGCTCACATATTTATATTCCATATTTGTCCTGTTATGATGCAGGGGACTGTCACCACGGGACAGTTTAATTGGATTTCATTGGAATTTAGCACAAAATATAATTAAGTCATGTTATTTTGCTGTACACAAGGAATGTTAATCTATTATAACAAAATAAATCTTGTAAAATGTCAATAAAATGAATAATATGAACGAAAAATATTTTTTACCAGAGGACTGACGGCTATCAGGTTGTGATGTGGATTTTACAGAGCGACACTCAATGAACAGAGGCACAAATTTTGGGTGTTTTTTTATAAGCTCAATAAAAAAGAAACTAAAATTATTTTGAATGCACATTTTTCTACCAAACATCTATTGATATTTTAAATATAAATTAAAAAAATAAAAACGAAAAAATAATAAAAATTAAAAAAGTTATAGTTTGGTAAAGTGTAAGGGGTAAAAAAAGAAGCGTGTCCTGGTTGACACGATTTTAACCCTTTTAATCATGTAAAATATACTTTTTAAAAAATATTCTTAATTAATAAGCATGTCGCCATAGTCCCTACCTCAAAATATAAATATAATCTTATTTTCATACAATGGTGACGGTTTAAAAAAAAAGCTTAAAAAAATTACCTTATTTTTTAGTTTTAATATTTTTTTTAAATAGTTAAAAATAAAATTTTGACATAAATCTTTTAGTGACGATAGAAGATTATATAGGAAAGGTTCTTACCAAATTTGAAGCCAATCAGTTAATTAGATCTATTTATCTAAGTTAATCTAAAGCAGCTATATAGCTTTGATGATTTACCAGGGAACTGTTTTTGAGCATTATAAAAACATTTTACCCATCTGACTGAGAAACGCCCATGTGATGAGTTATTCTGTTTAAAAATGAAATAATTCTTGCAAAATGTATGATATTGTTACATTTTTGGAGTATGTCAAATAGGTCTATATTGTGCAATATTCGCGCGCCGTACGTATTTGGCGCGAAATATATTGCGCAAACGTCCCTACGTTTTTCGGCTTTTCCCACAATTATAGTATTTATGGTAGTCACAATAGTTTTAATGATATTTTAATAATATATTTGGACACTTTATTATGTCTTCCCACGGATTAAATGTCCGTATAGCTGTCTGTCTGTCCATTGGCTAAACTGTGGCAAATTTACTTGAAATGTATGGCAAAATCCCCCCAAAAAAATAAATAAAATGAGCGATCATATCACGCCGCAATAATGGATTTTGTGGTACAACATAAAGAGATCGTGACAACTCAAATCCACTTTGCTTAAATCCGTGATATGTCGATTTTTTTGTTGTTGTGGAAAACCTCATGCTAATCAAGGCTGGCGAAGAAATCTTCCATGGATTCGTATGCAACGTACGTTAACTCCAATGATTGCCATAAATGAATCGCTGCAAAACGAGGTCGCCATTGTAATCCAGCGATGATGTTAATTTTCATTTTAAATTACAAAATAGCAAAGTTTACGCATTGTGGTGAGAAATTAAACGATGTCTAGGAACACTTAATGCGTTGTCGAGTGCGTGCTTCCAGAACACAGTCTCAGCCTTCAGCGTTTCCTATTGCTCATGTCGTTTTCTCAATTTTCCTACAATGGCCGATTTGAAAGCTCATTCCCACCCTGCTAATAGATGCTGGCTCGCAAACCGCATTTTTGTAGGCCTGCCTTCTGTGTCGGTGAACAAAGTGGCCTACAGAAATATGCGTCATCCTTCGCCGATATGGCAAGTGACCGTTTTCTATTATTCTTCGAGTTGAGACACTCGAGGACGAAAAAGACTACCACAACGTCGGAAAGGCCACAAGTATCCGTCACGAAATCTGTCCATTCTGGAACTATTACATGCTGTATGCCTGTTTTTTTTTCGTCTAAAGTTCCAGCGATGAATAATCCAGTGCGCTCCCACATACGACGGAAATAATTTTTCTGACCGCAAAGTCGCCAAATTCATCATTCGTTGTGGGTGTAAACCCAAACAATAAGATCCATATGATCAATATACATTATTAAAATGCATCATGTCGAATAGGCACGGCGAGCCGGTTCGTACAAGCCACTTCATCGATCTGTAGTGCTGTAGAATGATGTTCTTGGCGAAAGGATTTCCAAACGGAGCAATGATTTTAAAAATAAAATTTGATATATTTATACGCATTTTATAACACTATAAATTTCCAAAATAATTTGCTATATATTACTAAATAATTCTTAATAAATTTGATAGATTTTGCTTTAATAACATGGACGCTATATCCAAACAAATTTCGAGCGTTGCCAATGAAAGACCTTATTGATTTATAATGCAAATCTTAAAAATATATTTTTTTTAAATGAAACGTGCATATAACATTATTAACGCGTAAATAAATTGCAAATTTAAAATCTGCATTAAATACAATTGATATCAAAAATATAAACGCTGATGACACAGCATGTGTGCCATGATTTGTGCCACTTTTGCATCAGCCATTAGTGCTCGATGACATAGCCTATGTATTATTTTATTTTTCGATCGAAATGCAGAGGTTCTGAGCCTTTTCAATTGGGGTATCCTTGATATTTTCATAATAATTTATTTATTTGATATATTCGATTAATACTTAAAGGGGTATTTTATTTGGTCAACACGGTTGACACGATATCTCAAGTTATAATTGACTGATTTAATTCAAATTTATGAATAACTTTTTGTATATATTCTCCTATTGTCTCTACCATATTTATGTTAAAATTTTATTTTTGACTATTTAAAAAAGAATTGAAACTTAAAAATTAAGACCAAAAAATGATGTTTTTTTAAACAATCGCCATTTTATGAAAATAAAATTAATTTATTTGATTGAGGTAGAGACTATAGCGACATTTTTATTAATTAAGAATCTTTTTTATTTTTATTTTTAGATGACTAAATGCGTTAAAATCGTGTCAACCGGGACACACTATTTTTTACCTCTTACACTTACCAGCCTATAACTTTTTTATTATTTTTTAGACGTATAGGGGTGCTTTTACTTACCTACCTAACAGCAAGAATTTCAGCGGAATTACAAATGTACTTTTGAATTAAATTTCAAGCATTTCATTTGTTCTGCTTTCGCAAATGTCGCTGAAAATAATTTATTGGCGCAAATTTCGCACGTTGCGTTTCTTGCTCGCATATGCTGCGTATCATAGCTGAGTATGTTTTTCAATAAAAACGATACGTTCGAAGACATTTGCTATGGTATACTATACCTTTTTTGCGGTGCTCGACTCGTTTTTATAGGGTCACGGTTCAATTTTATTCCGCTCTTGAATATTATTTTCCGGGCAGATGTTCCGCATTCGGTGGGGTTGGTTATACGTATCTATTTTCCGAGGCATACCGAAACAATAAAACTCGCTCAATTTTCTTTTCTGGAGCATGTGATCTATATTTGATCACATCTTTGGCCTCCGTGACATGGCGAGAAATTAAATACATCGCCCCGGGATGTTTTCGTGTGTGAATCTCTCGTCTTTCCCGATGGATATCTCTCGGATTGATCATCGTGGTGTTTTCGCAGCATTATGTCGGAGTTCTTGTTGGAATTTCGCAATATCATTAAATTCACGAATCAGAATGATATATTAAATGGTTTTCTTTTCGATTTCACACGATTGTCGTTGCTCAATGGGCGTTGTTTAAATTTATACAACAACTTGATGATTTCTCTCATTGGAAAATATATTCTGATTCAATTATAATTATGTTAATGATGATCCACAGTTTTAACTTTGTATTGTTATATGAGTTTTGTAATGCAATAAATGTGTAATTACATCTATCCGTATTTTTTATCTATCCAACGGGAGATCTACGACTATTAATATCAGTCTTAGATCATTTTCACAATGGGAAATCCAATTTATTAATATGACATTTCAGCAATAATTTTCTGCGTTCATTGTTTAACATAAATAATAGGTATATATAGGCTCTTTCAATAGGGACGCAATAAATAATGAGTTATTAAAGCAATATATATTCAATTTATTGTGAATTATTCAACAATGCATGCCAAATCATCATGAAATGTAATATCTTTGAACAATGCATGCAAATTATCAAATTTTATTTTCAAAATAAATGCTCCGTTCAAGAAACATTTTGCTAAGAAAATCATCTTATGACACTATAGATCGATGATAAGCAACTTCTTGTAACTTAAACTGGATGATATAGATATCAGCGATATATGGTTCCAATAGAATAGCAAAGCCGTAACAATGGTATGAAGCGCCTGTGGCGAAAATTACCCGACCTAATGTAGAGATGGCAGTTACTGTTTTTAAAAAATACTACGATAGAAAGTATCTAGACGCTACGTTGCTTCCGTGATCGTACAGATCATAAAAAATGCCGCAAAAAGCACTAATAGAGGACCGCAAGGTTCATATGTCCAATTGGTCCGCTTTTCAGACTGCTGATATAGCGAATGAGCGTCTCGCGATTGACCCAATGTTTAAGCGTTAACGAAGAAAAGCGGAATTATTTTGAATGAAAGTATTTTTTTTATATGACGCTTTAAAGATGGATTATAAGATGAATGATAGCTTTGGCTTTGTTGATCTGATGACGAGCTGATCTTGTTCATGCATGAATAAATTGAAGAAAATGCTTATCATCACAGCAGCGTCATAGCGGCTCAAGATAAAAATTAGCTAGGAAATGAACTACATAGGTCATTTAATTCAGGATTCAGGATGTAGCCTGAGGAGACCATCTTTGGAAACCCCCGCCCGTATAGGAATACAGCAAACTTGTTAAGAAAATTTAAAAACGAGCCGATTGATGCGAGCGTTTTTTTCTTTACAGCGTGGTCCATATCTTAACGCTATAGAAGTGTTGACCATATCGATCTTAATATGTCCTTTAAATGATATTTTCATCAATTTTTATTATTTTACTAATTGAATATCAAACGTAGTCTATTAAATGAAAAATTGATATCTAAAATTGTAAACGAGAACAACAGTATTAGATCAGATCTTTATGACTGCTTTTATTTTCCATATTTGGATCGGCAGCGGTTACGAGGCGTAGACGGCTCTTCCGAGGGACTCCAGACCGAACCCCATCTCGACCTGAATTACTCTACTAAATTCTCCCGAGTTTTGGCTCGTAACTCTCATCCGAATTCTCGGTCCGAAATGAGACTTAAATTCTTCTGAATTCTGACTCGAATTGACTGAGCTAGCTTTCCGTTTCGATTTTTCGAGAATCATCATCCGGTCGAAGTGGCACGTGTAAAATTTTCAGTGTCGTATGTAGCCGAGTTTAGTCATTTTTTTATGAAAATTAATTTTCTTTAGAATAAAATCGGAAAATTGAAAGCTTTTACGACAATCACAACTTTTACACGTTACATTATCAGCTCAAACATTAATTTTACTATCTGTTTTATTGTTTTATAAAATTTTGATTAAATTTCTAACCAAGTTTTACGATCATACACACTAAAATACAAAAAATCACTTGTATTTTGACATTATAGATAAAAAGAGATTGTACAAATCAATTATATACATAAAACTCGGGATGGTACTAAATGTGATCCTATTTGAGACACTATTATAGGTCCCAAATGTATCGAATTCAAACTTGACCAAATGTCTTCCTTTGTTACTGAAACTGAAGACACATATAAAGCTATATTTTGTCCTTTCCAAAACATTTGCATTCATTAGTCTTTTGCTTTGAAAGGGGCGTTTATATACAACAACAAATAAGAACAAACAAGATGTCTAGCATTGAATGGGTTAATGGTCCATTCATCTACTCGGTGACTAAGCATGACTTTAAAAGTCAATATGTGCAAGTACAAGTTGCTGAATCTATTATTATACAAAACACGTACTATAACGTCATTCCTTCTTTAGCAGACCGAGGAAATTCCATTTTTTCTTCTTTGTGCCTTACACGTCCAACTCTCTACTGGGAATCCTAGCATGATCAACATCCTGTGATGAGAAATTCAGAATAAAAACTGGACATAGAAACCGGTTTCATCAGCTGTTCGAATAAAATATCAATGCAAAAATGCCACCAATGGTTACACAATCAGAGTCCGGAACGAGTTTTCCAAAGCAACTGGTATTTGCAAAAGGCTCCAATTATGTATCGCACAATTAAGGTCCGAGATATCGGGATTTGAAGTAAAATATGGGCCATTATACTCGCACGACGTTTTTATTCCTTGTCGACTCATTTCCGTCGACAATAACAGTATAATTTAATGAATTTACATTTACAAAGCTGCAGGGCTTTGATAAAAGGCAAGGGCTTAAAAGGCCATTCCGTTTATAGTCCATGCAGAAGGACATATTAAAGAAAGTTTTAATATCTAAATCCGCTAATGATCGTCGGACGACGTTATCTATAACAATCGCATCCATTGTCATGGCATTAAAAATAAACAATTCAACAAAACGTAATTAAATAAGCGCAAAAATGATTAATTGATACACAACAAAATCAGCTTATAAAATTGCAAATCGTAATTAGCAAGATAATTAAAAAGCAAATCAATTAATTAAATATTTAATGTTACGGATAAAATATGCGCGTGTATGTTAAATTTCGATAAATATGCGCCAACGTGGTGCATTCGCTAAACGTCTCGCAACACAAATTGCGTATACAAACAATGCTTATATTAATTCCAAAACATTCACAGTGATAAGCTCTACAACTTACCAAAATTTCATTAGAATCGGATAAATGGTATAGGAACGTATACGGAACAAACGGACAACAAATCACAGACAGTCATTTTTATATATGTAAATTTGATACTCCAAACGCAAATTTTTATCAAACAAAATGTGTCTCAAATCATTTGTTTAACGTCGCCCTTGATTCGTATATTAAAAAAAACCTGTTTGATTAATCGAAACATTCCGTCTTTTAGATATTAAGTATCTGCTTTATAAACCGACATGAAGGCTGACCTTTACCGAGAATTTTATGGACTTCAAGTTTTTAATCAATTCGTGCAAACGTTCGTCTTTTATACAAATCATCGGCCTTCTTAATATGCCAAATTAATCTTTGTTTTTTATTTCGTTCCAGGTATGCCACAATTACAGCAATTCGTTGAGTCAATAATGCAAATCGAAAGGTATTGTATACGCAATTCTAAATTATAGCCTTTTAATATTCAGATGATCGCATACTACAATGAGCTCACCTTATATTACTCATTTAGAATCGAACCCCCCCTTTTTGATAGATTCGGACGTTTTAAATTTGACCGCTCGACCTCAGCATTTGAACTCAGATCGCCTTGGATTTTTGATCAAAATTTACACGCAAAAAAATGATGAGGAATGAGTAAAAATGACGTGCGATGTATCTGATGATCTCATTTATCCGGTCGTTCCGGGTTACCTCAAATGTAAATTAAGTAGGATGTGTGATTCATATTGTGTTTGGAAATAAATCATCGGGCAAAAAGAAAATGCTGTCATCGCAAAACTGTTTTATACGCCCACCGAATGCGACATTTATTTTATTTCGTCGTCGAAATATTCAAAAGGGGCGATTTTTGAACGTTCGGCCGTTTTACTCGAATTCGCACATGGCCGATACGAAGTTTGTTATGACCAATTTCGAACTGTCAGATGGATCGATTGAAGGATAATTTTGACGTTTATGAAATTTTATGCTTTCGCTTGCATTTAATCTTAATGGCCGCCTAAAAACTATTGATCTCTACGTTTATAATGGATATTTTTAAATGTTTTCATCGTGTTTTAAATATTGCTGAACCAGTTAAAAACTATTTAAAAGCGTTAACAAATGTCGAGTCGCCATTAATGCAAATATATATACGATTCCGGAACAATGGAGCTAACTTCGCGCAGCAAACATGCGTACAGATTCTCAAACTTTTTTCATTTGTTATATAATTTTATAATAAAAATATTTTTTATTATAAAATTCAAACAATTCAAAACGCTCACGCTAGGGTCTTATTATATTACTTCCTATATATATATATTTTGTTACGGTATTGCCAAAATAACTTCCGCATTAAGAACTTCCTTGTCTATATGAATAGATTCTATTCATACATTGCATAATAATTTTGAGCTCATCTTCATTCAATCTAATAATTAATTAGTGTAAATTAAAAAAACATTAAAATTGTTCACGGATTATATTGCTTATATGAGCGTTTATACTACTCAAAGGTGCGATGTAAATTTAATAATGCATTGAGATCACTCTAAGGATATCCTTTTTTTGTATTTGTCAAGGAAAGAAGTGTCCATTATTTTCTGTCTGTATTCGTAGCTACATTGGCATAATTGGAAACGCCGTTTTCGCAAGCTCGTTATCATTTTTTATTGATGATGCAAATTGTCGCTAATTTTGAACAAGGGTTACAGGTCAATCTGTGGCAAATGGAACTAATTTCAACGTCCGAGCAGCCGGCGAACAGGCTGCAAGAATTGTCCGCTAATTTGTCACAGTTGGCCGATCTCGTTCGAGAAAGTGAGATTTCCTCGAAGACTATTGTTCGACAAATGGCCATCTAAGCGGGCCGATTTGGTCGAAAGAGACTGTGTTGCAATTTGGACACATTCGGCATACGTCTCATGGTTTTTGGAGCAGAGCCTGTCGAAGAATAGCTTATGACGTCCATGAAAAATGCTAAGAAGGTTAAACTCTTCCATCGGAATTGATCGCCTGTCAGCTTGACACACTGCCAGCTGATTGAGTCTTTTTTTCGAGCGTCATGCCGGTAGCTTGTTTCGTTTGACGATTGCTCATCATTTTGGATGATTTCGAATGTCAATTTTATTTTTTATTTCTACTAGAAAATTAAGAGAAATTCATTTTAAGCCTTGATTTTTATTGACAAAAACAGCTACCCAAAGTTCTAAATAGCATTCTTATTATTTATATTCTAATAGCAAAATCGACTTTATTCAACCTCCATCGCAATAATTCTATGATGCAATAATTTTAATTTTTTTCTATGACTACATAATCTGACTGTTGAAGTTAGAATAATAATTTTAAACAGCATAGCTTTAAAATCGGTGAACAAAGCAGTAGGAATATCGCATTATATGGGGAGGCTTGTACGTAATACGTATTATTAATAAATGGCTAGACTCATTGCTTAAATATCCTGGCTTCAAATCAGGTGTGGCTAGTGACGCCATTTTTAAGGATATGTTTTGAACAATATGTCAAGGTGATACGTAATGAACACTGAAGGGCCTGTAAAATATCTCTTTCGTATATCTTAACCCTATAAATACAAATATCAACCTACCTGTTCCAGAACAGTCCTTTTTTAGAGCTTCCTTTTTTATGAGTCATTATTCTATCCCACAATCTACTTTCGCATGCAAATTCATCATTTTTAAAGGTATTCTAAGGTTTTACCGCGGTCCGCGATCCATAATGAATGCATTTGTTGTTGTAAATATATCATTTGTTATTGAAAATGTACGTTCACTGGCGTTAAAGCTTAAGTTTTTATAATAAAAACTTATAGTCTTACTGAAATCAATATTTTAATGATCGTTTATATATTCAATTTATCCAAACACATTTTTATATTTATTTATTGGCACACGAGCCGTATATGTATAATTTTAAAAAACAATATATAACACTTCATTCAAAAGTTGGTCTTAATTCGTTGACTTGTTAAAGTGTTAAAAATTCAATTTTTTTGTCCAAATTCTTAGCGGCGATATTTATTGATTCAAATCGAGTATAGTTTTATGAGTAGTATTGAATCACATTCTTCTTAGAAAATATTCAAAATATCGGATTTATAAAATGGCGTACGAAACTTTTCACATCGCATCCGAATAATCGAAATCCAGATAATCGAGATTAGGATATAATGTAATAAAAAAAACTATAGATATTTTTCGTATTAAATTAAATATGAATTATGGATTATAAACATGTTGTGGATATAAAAATAATCATAAAAAATCCTCACTGTTTGAGAACCTTATGGATCTTCTTCATCAATGAAATATCTTTCATTCAGCTTATATTGAATCATTCATATTTAAATACAATCGCCTCTTGGTCATCGAATGTCACGTGATTAAATATATAAACTAATAAATATAATAAATATAGAAAATAATAAAATACTATTATTTTCTATATTTATTTAATTTATTATATGGTAATAATTTTGAAAATATTTATATATTAAACGTATACGTTTAGTTAATATTTAATATGGTCGTCATCTGTATTCGAAAGAAAATTCTTGTTTATATCTTAAGAAAATTAACATAAATATGATGCCTGAAAGGTAGATATTTAATAATGATTTCAGCGATTGATCATTGTATCATTTTCATGATCAAGCACTTCCTAGAAGCTCAAATAGTCGCTCTTTCAAGGCAAAAAACGCCGAATTGTTCGAAATTTTATTCGGTTCCAAAGCATAGAATTTCGAAATGAAAATCGACATGTCTCTAATTCGTCCGAATAGCCGTGAAAAATCCATCGCCACCGAAAACAGGAAAAGTCGGCAAAATTTCACGGCCATGTCGCGCATCGAACGTGTACGTAAAACCGGTTAATGGCGTTTTAAACGTAAGAATTCAATCTTTTTCGTAAATTATCGAATTACAAGTTCATCAACCACTTTAAGGCGGGGGCCGATGGTAAATCGTGTATCACGAAAAAGTCGATCCGCAATCAAAACGCCATTAATTAATCAACGCCATTATTGCGCCATTCCGCGGGTAATCGACGATTACGTCGATCTTATAATGTGATTAATTGTGTGTATTTAACACTTTTCAGACGGGGGATAATGATCGTTTTGCGGTGGGATTGCTTTTAAGCGCTCGTACGATTTTGAAGGCTGGCTGGCGTTAATTGGATGCATTTATTCTTGGGCTTAACTTCCAAGATTAATTAGGATGTCCTCAAATATATATTGTAACAATGAGATGTCCTTTTTTGGGATGAATGATTGAATATTGAATGCCGATCAGGATGTCCTGTATTAATTATATTGTTTTGAAAATATAATCAATCTAAAAATGTATAAGCGGAAGCATATTATTAGACTTCTTGCTTATAAATAATAGGCAAAAACTATTATATTAATACTTTGAATAATATATTTATCGTTGTCCAAATGAGATAAGGTTTCGAACCAATATTTTTTATCATTTCGGTTTTCGATTCAAAGTCCTGTATTCTTTGGATTTGACTTATATAAAAAGAGTATTTTCGCACAATTGAGTGCGGAGATTAGTGAATCGAAGACATAATTCTAAAAATATAATTTGTTGATTTTACTATAAATATGAACAAACATACAAACATTGATTTTCATATATAAGATCTACTGTAAGTTAATTGTACTATACCTATATTATTTGAGAAAGTGCAAACAATAACTTGGCAAAGTTTTATTGCATTCGAATGAACGGTATGGCAGCGCATTAAATATGGACAAACAAACATTTATTTTTATATATTTGAAGACTATGCTTATGTTACTCGCGGAATCTTTAGCAATAAATGTACGAAGTTTTACCGCAATCCGATGAATGATATGGCAGCGCATTGCGAACGAACAAAACCCAAATCATTTTTATATATTAGAAGATAAACATACAATTTTACTTCTCTAATGTTAGTATTTACAAGAAGTGCTGTAAAAAAAGCTTGGTGTTGTTCAGTTCTGACAAGGGATGTATCCAGAAGTCTGCAGTCCATGTAGTTGATACCAAGTTTCTGTCTTCCCTGCAAATTTAAAAAAAAAATCTAATTTGTCTTTTTTGATTGATTTACTTCAGATTTAATACAAAACTTGTTTATAAAATCGTCTATTGTCCCTACCAAATTTATGACAAAATTTTATTTTTAACTATTTAAAAAAAAATTAAACTTAAAAATTAAGATAAAAAAATGACTTTTTTAAAATCGTCGCTATTTTGTGAAAATAAAACAATTTTCAATTTTTTTGAGGTAGGGACTATAGCGAAATCTTTATTAATTAAGAATCTATTTTTAAATATTATTTTTTAGATGACAAAAAGGGTTGAAATCGTGTCAACCAAGACACGCTTTAATTTTACCCCTTACACTTTACCAAGCTATAACTTTTTAATATTTTTTTGTATTCTCTAAAATATCAATAAATATCTGGTAGAAAATTTGTGTTAAAAATATTTTTGTTTCTTTTCTGCTTTGTTCGCCTGCTCTTTAAATTGCGTGGTTGTTTGAATTGCTTGATTTTCATTGCTACTGCGATTTTATTTTATTGTCTTGAAATCGACCAATTGGGTTAATTTTTGCTATTCTCAAGCATTTAAGCTTTGATTCTACCAGCATTTTTATTAGATAGCTTTTCAATAGATTTGTTCAATTGATGAAATGCATCGATTGGAATTCAAGCCATTCTTTTTTTCCGAAATCGACAATTGCACTGCACGATGGCCATATTATTAGCTACAAGTAGGGGCAATTAATCAAAAAAATCAATCGCATAGCAAAAAAATATCGAGTGTTTCGACAATTCTAGTCGGATCGATTTCATCTCATGATTCATCGAAGACGCAAATGATCCGCTAATCGATTTCTTTGCAAGATCTTAAGATCCACAATGAGGTTACGAGATCACGCTCTCGATTTTTCACAAGCCGAAGAATGCTCAAATGGCTTATTGTCATACTTGTATGTTTGTCATTATTGTAAATTTCTTGGCTTTGTAGGAAATTCATTATGCTCATCGTCGACAGAATTCTTCTGCCTTTATTCTTAGCATCGGGCGTTGTTTCGAAATGGATCAATCGACGACGATCTTCCGATCCGATCAGATTTCAGACGTCGATGGCTTTTTTTTCGAAGAGATCCATTGTGGAAATTTGGCTAAGAGTCGACGACGGATTTGGGTTAAGTCGTTGCGCAAATTGGTAATTTTGCATAGACGTCGTCGGTCGTTCATGCTCATTTGCATTAGAGGCGATACTTTGTCCTGAGACTCTGGGAGTGTTTCTTTTTCTTCTTTTTGTTTTTGTTATGAATTTAAATCGAGATGGAAATCGGGCCATTATATAAAAATCATTATGTATTATTAAGCATTAATGGCAAGGACACCCTAATCTCCTTTCTAGTACTTTGCTAATTGCCCGCGAACAATTCACAGACTGCCTCCGAGCTATGCTCATATTTTTTAAAGAGCTCAAATCATTGTTGTGGAATTCATGCCTTGTGTTCTGCACGAGAGATTAAAGTATCTATGCATGCAGGATCCGTCAGATCAAATGTTGCTATTTTTTAGTATTTCTTGGCTGTTAACCTAAGGCTTTTAGCGCCTTTGAATCATAAAATCTTAGTGGAAAGCGATCTTAAGCAAACAATGCAAGTCAATCCTTGACCTGAACAAATCCTTGATCTCATATGGTCAGTCGCTGCTCCAAATTATTAGTCCTTTTTAATCCAAAACAACAATTTTGAACATATTAGAGAACCCGAAAATATTCGAAAATTTGAACCAAAGACGAATAACATTATTAAATATTATATATTTTCTCAGGTTAAAGGTTAAAAACCTATTATTTGATATTTTAACAAAATATATTTATGAACGACGTCAGTTCCATTGAATTCCTATATTTATTCCATGCATAATCTGTCAGCTTTGAATGGCTTCGTCGAGCTATTGAACTTTTACGTGTCGCAAATCGGCAATGAACTACACCATCTAATAAATCTGGAATAAATTTCGCAGTTGCTTCTCATGACCCCTACGGAAATCGCAGGGTTAAAACCGAAAACAATTCAGATGGATCTGTTTGTTTTCGCTGCATTTCGAATGCAAATTCCACATGTCTTCTCAGCCTTCGGAATGATAATGAACGAGTCCGCGAAATCACTTTCGATGCAACCCGATGATTCAACGCAGAAATGTGTCAGGCAATTGCGTAAGTCCAGAGTTCCGGATCGCTTTTATAGACCGTAAACTATCGATAATTGTTGTGTATTATTAAAATTGTAAATTATTTTATTGCGGTGTTCCCATTCGCGTTAACTATGCATACATAAACGAAAATCTTCCGATTTGATTCACTCTCGTGCAGGCAAGTTTCATTCGATTTTTAGAATTTAAATTTCGAAAACGTCGAACGGTTTCTTTTGTGGGCAAGATTTGCGAATTTCGCCTCGTATGGTTGGCAATGATTTGGTAAAAAACTCGTTTGCACAAACGAATTTGCGTAGGAAGTGTATTGATTATCTAGATCGAGCAAAGAGCTCCAGTGACGTTTATAAATGTTGAAGTCGTTTCATTTCTTATATATTTTTTTTCGTGGTACGTAACGATGATTACACACATAGCCTATTTCGCATATTTGCCTTGAAAATCGCATTAGTTATTTTCTAGCCGTGTATAAGTAGTCAATATTGAAGTTGATGTGCTGATAAATCCAGTAATGAGTGCTTAACCCACTTACTGCCGATCGATATCGGCGATCTTCATTTAAATCAGAGTAGCCGAATGCAGCATAGATTAGAGTAGAGTAACCCTTCTGTCAATTAATGTTTCTATTATCTTCCATCAATGAAAGTGGTGTGGTTGGATCCTCATATATTTTGTATGGAAATAGATGAAAACTTATCATCGGAAACTCCCTGCTTTAACACTGACTAAACACGAGTTTATGAAATCAGCTAGCCCGTAAATTTAATGTAGATATACTACATACAGATTTCAAAAATTAGGACGCTTAAAAAAGTAATTCTTTAGTAGAGAGGCAGTAGAGATACCACCTTCTAAGCTTACCTGAACTTGCTTGCTTTACTAGCTTGAAAACCAGCATCGTGTGCACCGGACATTCCGTTTGTATATATACTCTTTAAGCATCTACTCTACGTCTCTCTTATCTACACCATAGAAAGTTGTGAAATAGTTGTCAGCAATAACCGTCCTCCCACTTTTTTTGTACTTGTCCAGTAGCACTTTTTCACCTAAATTGACTGCTATCTGATCTCTTTCTTCTTTTTCAATATACAGGATACCTTTACAAGGATATCGATTTTCTGAATCACAGACTTTACATCTGGTTTTTACAGACATACGATGCAAAAACATTTTTTGCAGCAACAAATAAAAGAAAAATATTATACTAAATATAGGTTTTTCTTAAGATGATGCGCAAGGATTTCTTACTAGATATGCAGGTCAACTTGAGAAATATGATTAAATATTTTATAGAGCGAAAGGATTAAAATTTTCCTATGGAATATGAAGAAAAACATGATTTCTCATACAAATTCTATGAAAAATATTTGGGCCTGGCCAGACTTCTTTCATTAACTTTTGTTGTATAAATAGAAATATCATTTTTTTCTCGAAATACATTGATCCTGAACTTTCTTCAAATTCTAAATTCTGTAAAACCCTTCAATGGACAAAGTCAGGGAGGTTTTTTTTAAGATTTATACATAGCTACTATTAAAAAAACGAATCGCAAAAGCAAAAAGGTCTGATCAGTTCCTCATATTGACAGAAGGTTTAAAGACAATTTCAGTTAAAGGTTAAAACATTAATTCGTTTCCATCAAACCTCGTAGAGCATCGTTATCCAGTGTTTTAGGGCTCCCACAACCTGGTTCCATTATGAATGCTTTTCACTTCGATAATTCTACAATTTCAGAGGACAAGACTGGTAAAAATAAATCAAAAAATTGCGTAATTGGTTGTAAGAAATTATGTTAACTTGGCGAGTGAATGGAGAATAATATCAAGCAAACCAAGGGTCGATGTCTTGACGATGCTTACGAGTTTTTTTATGAGGAAATGAAAGATGAAGTTTTTCAGTCATTCAATACCACGATTGTGAACAAACAATAGTGGGCATTTTAAGATGTGACACAGAACGCAGTAAGGAATAAAAGTAGACATAAACCGTATTGATTATTGGTAGTAAACTTTTAGGATTCAAATTTTAAGCATGAGAACAGATCTGATGTTTGTTAATCAATGAACGATACGATTGTAAACGAATATAAAGAATGCGTTTTAAAATGGACAAAAGAGCGTAGGATAAGATGCAGTACCATAAATAATGAGTCGTAAAATTTGACATTAAACGGGAATAATACTCTCAATTTGTGGCTTAATAAACTATGCTGGAAATCCAGGATGGCGAGTATATAACAACGTATTGGAAAAAAACCCACTACTTCACTACAGTCAACCCTCCTCCTCTTCCCCCCTATTCCTAATTGTTTCCTGCGGGTACGCATTGAATCATTAGCGAAAATACGCGTATGACGTTTCCCCAATTATACGTACTTGTTTCAATTTGTCATGGCATCCACAAGCAGTCAAATCAACACCAAATCTGCATCAGCCAAATTCATTGGTGGCTTGAAAGGAGGAGCTTGTGTTCTTCTGAAGCAGAAAATCCTAAGAGAACGCGTTCACGGCAACTCAGCAAAGATGCTGACGAACTATACCATAATGATAGGAATTCATTCCTCATATTAAATCTTCAATACGGTCATTTCACATTCTACACTTTCTTAGGATGACAAATCCGTCAAACATATAATCGAGAGTAAAAGTAGACGTTATGCAGCTAAATTACCCATAATAAAGACTGACATGACAGCGGAACTTACGCTGAATGGCACTCCCTCACAATCGCAACATTTAATAATGCCGACTCGAAGAATTGCCATAATTTCAACGTGCAATTTTTGACATAATCATGTGAATGCATTCGATTTAAGCAAACGTTTTTCTCTCCATAAACATCGTAAAAGTCGCCATTTCGATCTGTCAAAAGTCGTGGGACATCCATTTCGGAACGATGCTAAAAAAATCGAATATCAAATATTCGCTCTCGTTGCTGATCCCATTAAATTATAATGCTTGGATGCTTCGATTGCAATAAACATGCGAAATGAGGCGATTTTGCATAATGAGATCCTAGATGTTTGTATTAATACATTGCGTACGATGAACTGAAGAGGCGTTCTATCGAGTCCTCTATATGTAGAAGACTACTTTTTGTCCGATCGTTAAAGTTAAAAACGCCCACGACTAACAAGTAGATGATTGGATATTTTGTTTATATTTTTTGTAGGATTGACCATCAAATCCTTTTTTGGTTGGGCCGTTTTGGGTGTTGCGCAAGAGTCTTTATGGATATTTGGCGGTAAACATTCGGTGGAAATATGATCTGAGTGGATTAAGTTATAAGTCAAATAATCGTTTAAATAGCCAACATATTATTCAAAATAATATGGCAAATTTCAAGGAGTCTTACACAACTATAACGAGAAAATCGCTCTGTCCTCTAATTATGACTTGGCATTTGCCACGGGGTCTTTTATTATAAACATCGCCAATTATCGCAAATTTGCGGCAAAAACTATATTTAATTCATGTCGAATAACGCTATAATGTAATTTAAGGTGTTATTCAACAATCGAGAGATATTTTGTCTGTGGCTTTATCGCATTTTATTCGTCATTTTTTGAGCATTTTCTGATAAATCGATACATGGGACTGTTGTCTTTGTTAGGGGATTGAGTATTTAAATGAAAAATACTGTTTTAATAGCAAAATTAGGTTTTTTATTGGGGAGTTTCTTTATCCTCTAACAACTGCTAGATTGCATTGATCGACTCTAAATGTTTAGATTCTATTATCGTATAGATTTATATATGTAGCACGGATTTCGTCATCCTCTTTATCTATCTTAATAAGTACGCTCACATACCTATATTCCTTATTTGGTCTGTTATGATGCAGGGGACTGTTGTTAGCACGCTGTTTCATTAGACTTCATTGAAATGTTGCACAAAATACGATTAAAATATGCTATTTTGCTGTACACAGAGAATATTCATCGATTGTTTAAAAAAATGAATTGGGTTTTGTTCGTTCGAAATGCGCTACCATACCGTTCATCTGATTGCAATAAAACTTCGTTCATTTATTACTAAGGATTTCGCGAGTAACATAGGCATAGTCTAATATATAAAAAGCAATGTTTGTTTGTACGTGTTTAATGCGCTGCCATTACGTTCATATGATTGCGATAAAACTTTTCCAACTTATTGTTTGAACTTTCTCAAATAATATAGATATAATACAATTAACTTACAGTAGATCTTATATATAAAACGATATTTTTAGAATTCTTCTCTACTCTATTTTTAGAATCTTATGACCAAGTGTTGGTATAGTGGCTTAGATCCTGGACTCTTGTTGCAAAGGTTCGGGTTCAAATCCAGATTGTGGAAAAAATTTTCACCGTACCAACAAATTTGGGAGATCGGAAATATTAATATTTCTGATCGATCGTCTCGATCCAGGTTTACCCTGATTTCCTGGATTAGAAAAAGTAAATTCTGAGGCGATTAATAAAGTCGTGCAGGGACGCCCATGAGTGAGTAATTGAATTTGCAACAATAATTAAATTATCATTTATATATACAATGATAATTTCGCTACTCACTCATAGATTCTCTCCTCTCCTACCTTTCCAAATAATCCTATCCTTACTTTACCACGTGTGGAAGGCAACGGGAAACCACCACATTAAAATCATCTCCCAAGTAAGATCTCCTATGGAGATCACCCTATATCCGCTATCGGATATGACACATCAAAAGATTCATGCTTTGATGGACGTCATAAGGATTTAAAAAAAAAAAACTTCTGTGACAGCAACGCGCCGGGTACCAGCTAGTTTATAATAAAACATAGACAGGGTAACTGTTCACAAAATGTTTTATAAACATATATTAATATCATATTTGAGACGATTCCAAATCCTTCGTCTATCTTAGTGATTGATGCTTCATCTGCATGTCTTGATTTTAAATGCAAATTTAAAAGTATTTCATCCGTATGTTCGATCGATATGGATCGATGTGGAAATTTTTCCGATTACGACATGAAGAATTATATTTTCTCTACTGCATCGGATCTCTCCGTAGAACAATATTTCTTATGTCAGCTTAAAAATGTGTAACGATTTCTTGGGCTTGATTGATGTCTTTAAAATTGCGCGGAGGAGTTCATACGAGTGAAAGTGTCACATACGCAATGATCTCAGATTTGCCCGTGCTGAATTTAAAACATGACGCTATCTTCGATACGCAATCATCATTTTGTGACTCACAATCACAACCGTGAGTATTTGGGAATTCATTTATTACAAAAAAATTGAAATTACACCATGATTTCCATCGAGCAGATCCAATCGATATAATTCGAAATGTATTTGAGGTAAATGGTTCAAATTCACAATGTAAATCATTGGGAATGCTTAGGAAATGATTTATTTGCATTAATTATGTAATATGAAATTGTGATGATGACTGAAATGATGAGACATTTCATTTCTCACCGCGTTATTTGATATTAAATAACAAATTGCACAAGCAAGTATTGGGCTCGCTCATTATGCATTGGTGTTATGCGTCAATCACAAAGGCAAAAAAAGGAAATTAACAACAATTAATGCATCAAAATCTGGGTCCCATTTCGTGCAAAATTTTGCAATATTTACATAGAAAAAAGAGCCTAAAAAATAAATATATATGAGAACTAAATTAAGACTCTTTGTCTTGGAGACGGCATTGTCGAATCCGATCCAATGAGCAATTGTCTGCAAATATATAGTAAATTTCGCAATATATCATAAAATATTTTCTACGCTTTTTGTTGCCGGTTAACATCGTAATTAGCAATGATCTATTGTTGGTCGCGTTGTGAAAATTCGCATTAAAAACGTATTCTTTCGGCCCGCTAATGCGCGAACATTATCCAAACGTTTTCCCATAAATCCAAGATGTTTTTCTTTAACGTAATAAACGCCAGATTTTCTCTCCTCCAGCTTCCTAGAAATTCCAATTAAGATGAGCGGTTATTATGTTTTTTTAATTCTTGGTTAGTTAACATTTAATCATGCTCGTTGCAGCGTAATTGGTGCATTATCTCAAACGATGACTCGGAAGAAAGATGCGATGAGTCTGTGTTAGATGCGCTTTTTTTGCATTGCTTGTAATGAACGCGGGCGAAATTAATGTAAATGGAACACTGTAATGAGGCTGTTAAATATTTTCAAATCAATGCGATCGAGTGATCCGGAGAGAGTATGCCCGCACATGTTGCGAGCAACACAAAAGCTTGACCCTTTGATTAGTAAGGCACCGCTTATCGTCCACACAAATCCAATTTTCTCTCTGAACCTTGCAACGTTATTGTATAATTGATGTTAATTTCACTATTACGCGGTAACAAGGCAAAGAAATACCTAGTGCACGTTGAGTTCCAAGATTGTGAATCTTGCATATGATTGTATCGATCGATAATAATAACCCAAAGTAATCGGTTTCGAGCTTCAACAAACGCATTGCATTTTTTGCTATCAACGGTGTTAAGGCTCATTCATCGATATACAAGTTTGATTCACGCTGCGCAGTCCTGAGAGAAGTTAATTTTGTGTCGGTTAGTAATTAAAAATAAAAATAGCTCACTAATCAAAAGGTTATAATACAAATACAGCGACATCACGGATATAGCGAACGATCCAATAAGGAACTCGATTAAACACATGCTTCATTCAATAGTATTTCACTAAATGTTTATACGATGCTATTTAGCGCTCGTTATAACCGTATTCAATTGCATTTTTAATTCATTATATTCATTTTATAAAACGTCAAGATGCGCCTCAAATTTTTAATGCTCGTTATAAGCGTATTTCAGTGTATATTTAATAGTTGGGTGTGTAAAGCAATATTATTTTCATTCTTTGTCTCATCTCCTGCATCTTCATTTAAACTATCAACGATCAATTAGAGAATTCAAGCATAATAAATAATCATAACACAAGGAATGATTAGAAATACTTGGTATATATTTTACGCATACAACCAACTGAGGCATTTAATATAACATAATTATCTACGTATAGAATGCCAATATCATTTAATATGATTGTTGTGTATTACAAGCAATTTATGACCGCCTTTTAAATTGGCTTTTACTGTTTTTCGTATAGTATTTATTGATTTAAGCATGTGGTCGCTAATCGCATGTATTGATTTAAAATCTGAATTATAATACCAACAACTTATGGGTCCTATCGCTCGATTGACGATCGTTATAACCGTGTTCCATTGCAATATTATGCATTGTTTTGATTTAAATTGGATTGTTTTAGTTTTATATACATATGGTAAGATTTATCTATGGATGTGTTAAGGTCTAAACTTAATGACCGTCAGGTAAAAGAATCCCAGGTAACTTTGTTCAGTTTTATGATCCTCTTGGATCTTCATTTAAACCGGATTTAACAACCGCATATTCTTCATTAATTGCGGATCAATAACCAAAGATATTCTTATTATGCGGCGATATTGTAAAACCGTAAAGTTTGCAGAGCATGGCGCATAAACGGCGTTAGGCAATACACCATTGATATACATAATAACATGATATAAGCGACTTTGAAGTATTCAGACCGTCTTTGCTAATCAAATAGTTGATCGAGCGTTGATTATCTACGATTGAGCAAATAATAACATTTCGAAAAGCCATTACATCGGTCCGATATACGGTACTGGGCGCTTCTTTCGAAGGAGGATTAACAGTTACTGTGTTGTGCTTCCTACACAATGGGTTACCATTCCAAGGAGCAATGCCCTCTGGACATAGACCCAGAAGACTTAAATCATGGACCCGATATTAAAACGGGCATCCGAGACAATCGATCTCGATTACACAACGACCATAATACAAGAAAAAAAAGATCTCGGCTTGAAATCGGACTACCGCGATTCATTGTATCGTGCTGAAGTTACATGCGGTTACATCGACTTCTTCCACGTTCTTCCGCTCCGAAGACCAAACGAAGAATATCGCGATTGCACAACAATGGAACTTGATGGTATTTAAGCGATCGCATAATAAATAGATCGTTCTCTATGTGAATTAAAGCTCAGAACAAAGCCAATGATGATTTTTCGCCATTTCGACAGTCCAACGATTGATAAAAAAGCATCATAGACTGAAATGATTTACTCATAGGAGCGTGTAATATATGCTGTTGTGTAGCCTCAAGGATTTAGGTGGCATAGTCGGTTTGGTGGCATTTAACAATCGCATCTTCGGCCTTCAATCTTCCGATGAAAACACAATTAAAATTGCTTTTAATCGCCATGGAAAACGGCCATTCATCGCGATGATATCTGAAAAAAATCACCTTCGAAGAATTCCAAGGGAATCGTCGAAATAATTCATGACGATTCAATAGCGCATCGATTCAAGTTTGAATTGCATTCATAAATTTGCACTTTAATTTCCCATTTGCACAATCCTAATATAAAATGTTAATGGCAAGGTAAAATATCATATTTAATTGAGTTGAAAATCGTTTTGCTTATATTAACTTGGTTAACACGATTTTAAACCTTTAAATCAACTTAAATTAATTTTTAAAATAGTTTTCTTAATCAGTAAAGATGTTGCTATAGTTCCTTCCTAAAACAAATAAAATTATTGTATTTTCACAAAATGGTGACTGTTCTAAAAAAAAACATTTTTAGCGTTATTTTTTCAGTTTTAATATTTTTTTAAAAATAGTTAAAAAAGAAATTTTGATATAAATCTGGTAGGGACAATAGAAGATAATATAGAAAATATTTTTACATAATTTGAAGTAAATCAATTAATTAGAACTTGAGATATGATGTCAACTGTGTTGAAAAAAGTAGTTTCGAGAAAAACGCATTTAAAGATTTGATTCTAGCAGGATCGGCTTAGATATCGCGTCACTAAAATTGTTATAAATCCGTAAATTATTATAAATTTAGAAATTTATATAGAGGATATATTTTTATAAATGTGAACTTCGAAAATATGAAAAAACACAAAATCGATTTTTTCAAAATTTTAAATACAATTGATTACTGTTGTTATCAATTGATTATTAAATAATTGATATTTTTCAAAAGAATACAATCGAACTCGTTTATTACGAGCGAAATTATGCTAAATAATAGACGCTATAAATTAACGAATTATGCTATCACCAATAGACGTTTATGACCTTACATCATAAAGATAAAAACTATATTTCAAGTATTTGAAACTAGACGCATATAAATAACAAATATGGGATATGGTTCAAATTTAAATTGGTGCAGTTTAACCCGTTGACGAGGAACCCCGCATATGCTGCGAGCCGACTCGAATTGTAAAGAAAGAGTATTTTCTCCGGTCTTTCGGCGGTCTTCTTAGAATCTTAATAAATAGTAGAAAGTCACATAAATCAATTATATACTCAGCTTGATATCAAATGTGATTATATTTGAAACGCTATTATGGGGCTCTAGCAATATCAACAGTGTTGAGCTTCATTTATTTATATACAAGCTTTATACACGCTGCGCAGTACTGTAAGAAAAGTTCATTTATTAATACACAAACTTACTAATCAAAAGGTTAACGACAATCCTCACATTGGGTGTCCTGTAAAATTAAACGATTAATTGTATAAGATAACGGCCCGCCACATTTTATTTTGATTACATTGTAAATAGTTAGATCATAGTATCATTAGCGAAGAAATATAATATATAGACATCAAATTTTACTTGTCTAAGATCTATAAGAAGTGTTGTAAAAAAAGCTTGGTGTTGTTCAGTTCTGACAAGGGATGAATCTAAGGTCTATCGTGGAAAAACTGTATCCAGAAGTTCTGCAGTCCATTCAGTTGGTACCAAATTTCTATCTTCACTGAAGCTTCAACAAATGCATTATTTTATTATTGAGACTGAAGACATACATGTGTATTGTTAATGTTCACGCGAAGAAATGAACGAATATTGTGTGATATCGACGGTGTTAAGGTTCATTTATTGATATACAAGCTTCACTCACGCTGCGCGATCCTGAGAGAAATTGGATTTGTGTGGACGATAAGTGATAGATATACAAATATAATATCAATGCTTAACTCAATCACTAATTAAAGATGTAAAGCAAAAAAGTATATATATATAACGGTTATAACGAATATCTCCTAACTTGTTATGCTTATTATAACCGATATTATGCTATATAATATCTATAAGATTATAGTTTTAATCGCATTACCGTTGTTAGATTGTTATGCCATCTAGTCTTTATTAAAATGTTGATTGCTAAATGCCAAAATTACGTGAAATGAAAAGTCTTATATATTACATATTATGATTATCAGAGGTATTTCCTATTTGCTTTAATGTATGAATCGGTAAGTTGCAAAGATCCGGTCGTAAATAATTGCATAAACGCAATGATGCTCATTGGAAAATGCATTCAATTTAATTGAGCTTCAATTAATATACTTATAAATCCCAGAAATGCATACAAGATCTTCGTTAGCAACAGTTTGAGGGCAATAGAAAAGGAATTTCCGGATCATAACATCGTTTCTATTTATATTTGAAATGCATGATTCATTTTCCGTATGCAATCCCGTTGAAGTGCATATCTGTTTAATCACTGTTCGCTTATGTGAGCGAAGAACTCGTTGAAATCGGAGATAACAATGCATATGTCGTTGTATGACTTGATTTGATCGAGAGGATTTTCGCAATAAATTTGCGCATGTAATGCATTCGAATCGCTTTTCTAGAACAAATTCATAAATTGTGCTAATTGTCGAGCCATACGACAAGAACGAATCGACTGTCAATTCCGAATAGCTGTTCTTCGACACCGATTACCGCCGAATTACGCACTCGATCATTAGAAATCGTCGACAGTTATCAAATCTGAACGTTATTATTTGAGACATATTATCTGGAATCGGAAAATAACATGATTCTGGATATTCCCGGTTGACATAACGATGCGTCGTCGACCTCTCCATAACGGAAACAAGGCGTGATGATATTCGTGCCGTGCAAATTTAAATATGTTTTTCCAGTCCAACAAAGCAATTTCACGCCTTTATCGTCGAATGGCAATGCAAACATGCGACTATTTGAACAGACTTATTCCATGGGGTGTTTGCTCTTCTCTCGTTTGATATGTACTGTTACTGCTGCTAATTTTCAGCTGAATAAACGGACGTCTGAACGAATATTGCACTCGAAACTGATCGATGTTCGCGTCCTATTTCATATAATTAATATCGAATGTCAGCTGTGTTGGCTAATCGTTTAATATGACGCCATTCAAGAATGCATGTCAACGAAGCAATTTGCTACGGTCACTCTTTGTTCCAAAATATTGATATACAGTCAACCCTTCTATAGCGTCATTATAAAATAGACGTGTTAGTCACTTGCATTTGTTAACAAACTAAATGCGTATAAACTTTGTATGGGTGCCTAATTTGCTATAACGTGGTCCCTATCTCAGCGCTATAGAAGGATTGAATCTACTTTCATATCTTAAATGTTCGATCTTAAATGGCTGAAATCGTACAAAATCAACCTACTATTTCATTAAATGAGGATATGTCTTGCCAAGATATGTATTTATAAATAACTTGCTCGATAAAATACAGCTTGACCTGGAGGTCAAAGAATCCACATCAAAGATGAATTTCTCTGATGTTTATCTTGTTCATTTTGTGATGCTGTGAATTTAGGAATTCAGAATTTATTCTAAATCGTTAGAATATGTAAAATAATGTGTTTTATTAAATTCAGAAATAGCAAAATTGCCCCCAAAGTCACCCCCAAAAGAATCTGCTTCCTGAGCATTTTTAGCTTGTTATTTTTCTTAGAAGAAGAAGATTTGGGCTTTAAAATTCGTCCAAATTCCCTACCAAAAAGCTCATTAATCGACACATTCGCTTGGGTGACCCACTGGGTGATCAGTCATAAATAAAACCCTTGATTCGCAAAAAAATAAGCCATACAATTATATTATATGTTTCTCTAATTTAGATATGATCTCAATTATGATTTGAATAAGTTCTTATTTTTTCTGCACTTTTCTGCACTGTATATGCGTTGCAATGTAAATTGACTTGAGCATCACGAAAAGTGAAACTCCAAATAGCAATTAATCAGAAAGAAAGCGCCGCCTCTACTTTGTGTGTGTATATTTACACGGTATAAATCAATCACTACACCAGTAGCAAGCCTATTTTATTATATTGTAACGTTGAGGTGGATGCGTTCTCGGGGGCAGAGTCCCCGGGCGGCTTCTCGCCCCCACGTGCTCATCGGAATGACCGCGCAAGCGCACGGGTCCGTTCTTCTATCGGGCCGTGATGTTGCTGGACAAATGGATGGGAATAGACGGGCGTCGAATAGAAAGACTCTCTTCTTTAGATAACTATTTATTCCACACAAGAGAGAGAGAGAGAGAGTTCTGGCTGCAGGAGGGACGACTTCCCGCAGCCAAGGCTAACCGACGATTCTTCCGACTCCCGCCTCCAGCGCGTCACTACCCAACCGGCAACGGTGCACGCGCAAGAAGCGGTCGGTATGCAGGTGCAATGTCTCCACAGGGCCACAAGAGATGGCGCTATTAAAATAACACATTGCACCTGAAGAGAGATGGAAGATACTACGCGGGGATCGCAAACCGTCCACACTTCGTTCATCGGATTGCCATAAGACTTCGTTCACTTATTGCTAAAGATTTCGCGAGTAACATAGGCAAAAATCAATGTTTGTTTGTACGTATTTAATGCGCTGCCATACCGTTCATTCGATTGCGATAAAACTTTGCCAACTTATTGTATGCACTTTTTAAAATAATATAGGTATAGTACAATTAACTTACAATTGATCTTGTATATAAAAATCAATGCTTCATATTTATAATAAAACCAACAAACGATATTTTTAGAATTATTACTTCTGTGGCGGCAAAGCGCTGGGTATCGGCTAGTATTTAATATAAATTCATATCCAAATATATTTATGCAGCTTTGCATTGAATAAGTTGCTAACAATGATTCCTAAATGTCTTAAAGCACAAAATATTCGGTCATTTCTTTGCGTAAACAAATAACACACTTGAAATCGAAATCATTATTAGTCGATACATTTGGGCTAACGATCTACACAATCGTGCGATGTATGCGGGGAAGCTCTCCGTCTCTGTCTCCCGAAATGCGCTACGTTCTTTCTCTGTCTCTGTCTGTCTCCGAGCTTATTGTACTAGAGTGCTCTTTCTGAATAGTGGAGAAGATGTCACAGACCCTGGGATAGTACTCTTTTAGGGGTTAATTAGTGAGTTAATTTAAAATTGAGTTAAACATAGATGTATATTCTATATTCGTATGTCTAGAACTAATCGTCCACACAAAAACACTTTTCTCTCGGGATCGCGCGGCGTGAGTCAAGCTTGTTTTAGCTTGTATCAATAAATGAGCCTCAACACTTTCGATAGCGCACAATATTCGTTCATTTCTTCGCGTGAATATAAACAATACACATATAAGTTTTATTTATGCATTAAGAATCTAAGAAGACCCCATACCTGATGGTTTTCATATGCGGGATTCCTCATAAACGGGTTAATCTGATCTAATTGATACATTTTTTTATGAGCACAAATTCAGCAGATTCCCAAAGAAAACACTGAAAAACATGCTGATTAAATTCGTATCAGACGCTCATGTCCAAATTATCTCGAGAGTGAAAGGGTTCGTTCTGATCGTCGACTTAATCGTCGACAATCCAATCGCTTTTTACATTGATTTTTTACGCCGAGACATTGAGATTTGAACTTCTCATCATTTCGCTCGGCATTCTCTCGAATGTCATCCGATTTTTTAGCAGGCACTCCACAATGGCTGAGGATTTAACACGCCATTAACACCCGATACGATTGCATCTCGGAAGATGCGTTCGTCGACCTCGATGATTATAACGCGATTTTGATTCGGTGAACTTGCGAAGCTTGCCAAATTGATGATCGTCGGCCTTAGACATGACCCATGAACGAAGAAGCGAGACGAGGGCTCCTGAGAAAGTCTAATTGGTGCGCAATTGTTGGCCTAATGAGTCGTAAAGAGCGTATGAGAAGACAAACACCGTGTAAAATGTACATAATGATATTTTGTCTACTGTTATTTGCCTTCGGAGCATTTAGTCGCTACTGCAACAACTGTAATAACCGCTCTTGACATATTATGCATATTTGCTTTGTTACACGAATTTCGCTCCGGATAACGGAATTCATACTCATTTTTCTGCATATTCATGAAGATTTATATGTATTTTTAATGACCGTTTGTCTTGATGCGGGAAGATCCGAGTTCATCAACCAAAAGTGATCTCACGCCTTGGAAAATGTCTTCTTTTTTCGATTGAATTACGTTCGATTCGAATGTTTTTCGATCGATTCTGACATCATTGTTATCCGTATTACTCGGATCACTTTCACTTCGTTTTCAACGAGCAAGACAGTCACAATTGCATCTTATTGTTTGCTTATTTTTCAGGGCTGTGCCGCTTATTCACTCGACCAAAAATGTGTTGGATCACATTTTGAAAAATATCATTGTTTGCCGTTTTTTTTTCCAGGCAGAAATGCAGCATTCTTGGCATCGTTGAATGAACACCATTGAATCCCGCAGACAATATTTTCAAGACCCGATTTGTTTCCATCGTTGATTGCCAATTTGAATGCAAAGAAAGGTCAAACTTATAATGCAGGTCATGTAAATGTAGCCATTTTCAATCAAATACGGTCAACCCTCCTATAGCGTCCACTTCGTTTGCGACGTCTTCTACGTAAGCAACTGTTAAAATACGCAATATTAACAAACTAAACACGTACAAATTTTATTTTCCAAAAGCATGCGCGCGCTTGCTCACTTTACCAGATCAATATGCGCCAACATGGTGCATCCGTTAAACGTCTCATAAAACAAATTCCGCACACAAACAATGATCGTGCTATAATTTAAAAACCTTCTTAGATACAACCCCAATAGCTCAACAAAGTTTCATCGAAATCGGATGAATGGTCTTCGTGGTTTCCTTGCCGCACTGTGTAAAAGCAAAAATTGAAAATAATTTGTCAACTAACTTATTAAAATTTTCCCGGAACGAAAACCATGACTGAACCGATATAAATGTTCGAAATGAACCGAATCGAAAAGCGATATAAGAAATAACGGTTCGAAACCCTGCTATAATCCATCATATAAAATTTGTATTTACATGTACAATGTCAACAATGCATTTGATGAAATATTTCATTAGATTACAGGCAATGATAATTTGGGTCTTTGAACTGAAAAAACCATTGGCTTCCAAATACATGAATAAAATACACATTTATCATGCATCAACACAAGTTATATTAATACTAGAACACCCTCCCTAGTTTTGGTGCACACCAAAACACCCTCTCTAGTTGCAACAAAACACCCCCCCTAGTTTTGTTGCACACCAAAACACCCTCTCTAGTTGCAACAAAACACCCTCCTTAGTATATAAACAAAAAAGTGCGTCTCGGGCCTTAAAAATTCAGGGAATTCATAAATTTTAGGGGTCTTCAAAAAGATTTCCACCCAACATATCAAATGATCCACGAAATTACTGAAGAATATATGTTTATACATGAAAATATAATATTTGTAAATGACACCCAGATCTTTGGATGGCCCTTCTTAGCATTGCTCGTTTTCTAGTGTAGCAAAAGCAAAACGACGCCGATAAAACTAATTCGCACGTTTTTAACCTTTTAGATCGCGTCGATTAAATACGCTCTTTAGATCGTTGCACTTTCTTGATTGTAAAACGGTTAATTGAAATGTTTTCGTGGTGAATTTCCCATCGGTGATTCTTCACGGCTTATGGATGATCCCGCCGTTATTTTGTCACTGATGAGCATCGCCAATTGCTTCAATTTGCAAGTCGAAATCTCCAAGTCCCGCGATATGATCTCCTTTCACAAATTGCCGCGCAAGAAATTGCATTTTTGAATTGTCGTTTTACGCTCAATTATAAGCGGCATGAACTTTACTATAAGTCTGACATGCGGTTTAACTGGTTATTCAGAGATTATGTCCAAGCGAGTCGCATGTCCCAACTGGATGGCTCGATCTAGACCTTGCTCTATAGAAATCTGGGATAATCGTCTCTGTTTATTTATACATCCAGATGAATAATTTACCACATTCTGCGCTAAACATTCAGCGTTTAGACCGACTATTATCGACGGATCGCAGATTATGTCGATTTTCACAACTTTTCACTTTTCAATTTCACTCTTCTTCCCCGAGGTCATATTTTACACGCAAAGCCCTCGACGAATTGGAAATCGATCCGAAAAAATGAACGACGATGGAATATTGATGTTTTTCGTCAAACTCGGTACGGTTGTGCCTCCGTTATGCGTGTTTGTCTTTATGGCACGTTATTCATAATGCACGAAATGTGCGAGATAATGTGTAATGGAGGATGATAAGTTACACGCAATACGATGCTATAATTTTATTGGGCCGTATAAAAATATGAAATGACAGGTGTGGCAGCCCTTGACTCCGCGAAAAACTACACGAAAAGTTCAATTATCCAATGGGGAGGTTGATTTATGGGCACTGATTCGCGGTATATGACCGTATATGATGTCAATCGATGAAACTTTGCCGCATCATAATCATGTTAATTAATTGTGTTTTTGATCATTTAATTGCTCCTCGATATGCTTGAGTGTCGCATCAATGTCATTGTTAAGTTTAAATGCGGAAATGTTATCGATTTGTGGTGTAAAAATGCAAGCGAAATGAAACCCTATCGAATGCACAAAATTGCGTAAGCGGTTTATAGCGCGTTATATGGACGTTGAATATCTTTGCTCTTTTAATAACGCGCTACAATGTAATCTCGGATGATTATGATGCAAACAAATATGATGATCATCAAAATTGATTGTTCAAACAATATAAATACTAAGTATAATACATATGAGGCTCATCTAGAAAGTCAGGTTACAAGGGCTTCTGAGACCAGAGATTATTTGTTTCAAAGTTGGTACACCTGACGTGTAAAGGGGATCTTCATGATCTGTTTATTTGGTCTCAGGTGTTTGTCAACCATTTTGTTCAGTCACAGTAAATTCTTCCGATGGAAAAGTCGTCGCGCGCGTATTCCTCAAAGACGAATGCGTGCTTTTACCTCGTCCACTGCATAATCGTTATTAAATCTACATGACAAAAAACGTTAGGTTTTGTTCCTTTAAATAAATGCCATCTTACCCTTTTCAAAATAATTGCCATTTAAGGGCGCGCGTTTTAAATAAGGAAGTTTCCCTGCTGCATCCTGTACTTAATATGCCGCTTTCTCATTAAATAAATGTCGATGATAGAAGATCGTTTTCTAAGAAAATCTAGATCCTTTTATTTCGATCAACGATTTCAGTTATCATTACCAATTATATTTGATTAACCTCGCCAACAAAATCGTAGGCCCTATCCTATAAAAATAAGAACATATAATCAACCCTTCTATAGCAACGAGATAGGGACCAGGGGATATTATATTAAAATTGGATCCAGACGATCGATTAGAAGTATAAATAATTCCTAACTTCTAAAATTTATTAGCATGTTCAGTGATTATTTTCCCACTGGTCTAAATCCAAACATTTACAACACAAGCTTAAGATCTAATCCAATAGACGCTTGGTCAATTCACAGGCTATTAACTATACAAGTACCGCGCGCACATATCTATGCATTTCATCTCAAATGTATTTAATTAACATGTTTTATCCAGGTGTCACAAAATCCGTTTTCGTATGTATATTTGTTCGCTCAAATAGCTCAAATAAGTGATTCTTTGTGTTTTAAAACAATAAAACGGCTCATGAATGTGGTAGCTAAGATGATAAATCAGAAATAGAAGCACGATTTTGAAAATAATGCGCTTTGAAGCGCTACACGCAACATGTGCGTGCATACTCTTCATATTAATACATGGAGATTGCTTATGTTCACCAAATAAAATAATCAAATGTCATTTGAATCGATTGTTTTCAAGTCGGAGCAGCTTGCATGTATAAAGTACCTCTCATAAAGGCGGAATAAAAAGCTCTTCGCTAATTAATAAGCGATTGAGATTAATTTTTCGTCAAAATTTGCAGTCGTCATGCGTGCAATTTCTCCTCCGCGGCATCCATTGTGTTAATTTTTACAGATGATACATCGCTTTGTGCAAATCTAGCGTCGGTTGAGTCTCTTCTAAAATAGTTGTCTGCAAGTAAAAGTTAACCCGTCTTGTTAATGCAGTCCAGCGAGAGTTATCGTCTCTAACTCGGCCAAACGGTGGCCAACTGTTTCTTCGGCGTTGCACTTTCTTTCACAACCAACACGCTGGAAAATGCACAACCCACTGGACATCATCGACCAGTGCGCTGCATACAATTAGTAGAATGCATGAGCTGATGGCTGTTTGGATGTCGCGGTCCAGTAAACAACCAGCGACGCCTGTCGCAATCGGATATATCAAAGCTATCTGATTGAGGAACTTTCCAGCATCGAGTTCCAAGACTTGAAATATTCCTCGATCAATTGAGCTGCTGTACTTTTGCAAGCTCAATCCCAACTTATCTCGTTCAATTCTCTCAATTGCCAGCGCGTATTCGTACGTGGGCCACCATCTGTTTTCCGCCGATCTGCTAAAAATAATTTCATACCAATTTCTATATTCTTCGCATACATTTTAAGTAATCTCGGTATTCTTTCTCGCTCTTCATGCGATAATATTGAACTCGTGATTCACACAAATTGGTCGATATATTCGCATACTCATACGATATAACGCAGCTCCAAACAATCTCCTCAACATAAATCACGTCCTTTCACACCACCATACAGTTAATTCGAGCTACTTCTTTCGCAGATCGTTCTGATGAAATTTATAATTGATGACCGTATTTCTTCATGGTGTCGCATCCCAATCGCTCGGTTTTGACGAGCAAAAAATAAATTTTCCACAGTGTACATAAACATGATTTTGTACCATCGATTCCGCAAATGTTTGTTTGCATCGAGCGTGTAAAACGACGTCGCGTTTTACATGTTTATCCATCAACTTGTTGGACATGTGCGACGAACATCCGCATTTTTGGATCGTTTTTAATTGAAAGTGTATGTTAAATATTCAAAAAAGAGAAGAAAAACTCTCATTCATCAGTGAACTATACAGTTACGGAGCTTCGATATATTTTCGCAAGCACATTATGCATTAGTGTTAATTTTAAATTAAGTAAAACATAGATGCTATATTTGTATGTCGACACAAATTCACTTTTATCTCAAGACCGCGCAGCGTGAATCAAGCTTGTATATCAATAAATGAGCCTTAACACCGTTGATGGCACACAATATTCGTTGATTTCTTCGCGTAAACATAAACAATACACATGTATATCTTCAGTTTTAATAACAAAATAATGCATTTGTCGAAGCTTGAAATCGATAATTTGGGCCGATCGATACAATAGCGTTTTTTCAAGCAATCACTTTTGTTACCACGCTGAGTTTTAAGTAAATAATTGATGTATTTGACTTTCTACTATTTATTATGATTCTAAGAAGACCACCAATGATCTCTGATGATTTTCAACCGGATACGGACAAATTTCATTATAATATTGATGTTTATTTTGTCACGAAAACTAGAAAACGCAGTGTTGAAATTTTGCGGAATATTTAGACGTGTAGGGGTACCTTTACTAAGACACAATGTGTAAGAATGTTCTTTTTGTATTATTAAGCCCGAACGCATATATGCGCGATTACTCATCAATAGGCTAATGCTAAAAGCAATGATAGTAATGTAGTGTTCGGCGCTCTTCTGACGTAAAGAGATCGGCTATCTTCGTCACTGTGGCATGAAAATCGCAGCGACGTTTAAAGGTCGCAATTCGTAACAATGGTCCTGACTCGCGAGTCGGCTGCGATGAACGACGGAACACAATTACGTTTTCAATATTTCGGTAATAGAGGTTGAAATGAGGCACGGTAGGAAAAAAGTGGCAAGGTGGCTTCTCAAAATCGAAGATGGTCTTCTTCTCGATGGTCGTCCTCCCCCATGGAGATCTTCCTCCGTCAGGGATGGGATTGAAGAGCTGGTCGTTCGAGAAGTTCCTTCTCCGTTGGGTCCCTTTTGAAAATCAACCGCTGTATTGACAGTCTGCTGTTGTTTTGCCATTCCCCACCTCATGGAAGATCGGGAATGGCGTCATCATCCAAGAATCTGATAGACTTGCAATTTTCTCAGGATTCCAATTCAAATTCAAATCCAAAATGAAACTCGGACAGCTAGCAAAAATTTATTATATTTGTAAAAATATTATGTTTGAATTCAGATATTTTTTGTGTATTTACATGATTTCTATTTCGTCGAGAAAAAAATATTTAAAAAAAAAATACATGGAAATACGTTGATGTTTCGTGTTACACACAGCTGTGCGCATTTCTAAGAAATTTATTTATGATACTTCTGTGTCCATTTCCCATGCCTCGAACATAAATAAAATTATATTGTCATACATACCAGTCTTCTTCATATGCTAGAAATATATATACACAGTGTAGTCATCAACTTTTCTAATCATAAATCGGTCTCAATTCCATTGTTATACAATAGACCGCGCAAATCGAAGAATGGATGCACCAAGATGAACAAATTGTTTGTGAATGATCTACGGACTCAATTTGAGCTTCATATTCAACCACAAATAAAGCATAACATATTGATCCAAAGTGTTCCTAGATTTAAGTTGGTTTCCTAGTTTTATATACTAAAGGGGGTGTTTTGTTGCAACTAGAGAGGGTGTTTTGGTGTGCAACAAAACTAAATAGGGTGTTCCTGTATTAATATAAATTGTGTTGATGCATGATAAATGTGTATTTTATGTATATCACCGTTTGTTTGGAATCCAACGGCTTTTTTCAGTTCAAAGACCCAAATCATCATCGCCTATGATCTAATGAAATGTTTTATCATGTGCATTGTTGACATTTATATTTGGCAATTTCACACTTACGTAGTGAATTTTAAGCCTGACTAATACCATGGTTGACATGTCAAAAGCGACTAGATTAATATGCTTTTTCGTTTGGAATTGCAAGCATACAAAGCGTATAAACGCAAAAATTAAGTACGCATCATCTATAATCCTGCAATTTGAGATTTCGCTTTCTAAGCAAAAAATAGTACGTTATTAATTAATGACTGAGTATTTTCCATCCGCATAATTATACACTGTATATTGCTAAACCCAACATCGATCCATGGTTGACAATGATGGATCAGATTTGTTGAGTTTCGTCCATTGAAATGAGAAAGTGAAATTTCGCGTGTATGAAAAATATCGATTTAACACCGCCGGCTGCCGTTTTTTGGACTGTAAGTCCAATGTAAAAGAACATAATTATAATTATAATGCTTCCATGGAATTACGTGTTAATGTTGTAGTTAAGATTCATGAAATAAGTGGGACAAGCAGCAAGAAAATTGGTCGTTACGGTAAATTTTAAACTGTTGTATAACAAAAAGTATTGTGTTGTTTTACGACAGAATGCGTTGTTTTTTGTGGGAATTTCATATAAAAAGGCGGTCGTCATTCATACATCATTCCGTCGGTCTGACATTTCTCATAGAAATTGTACCGAAAATCATCGTTTCGGATTGATGATACCCAAAACAAAAGGAACGGAAGCAATTAACGGGCGAGGAAACTGCGCTCGTGATGTCTTCATCGGTTTCCACACACGACGACGAGGGAAAAATCTTCGATCGGAAGATCGAAGACGACTTTCATATCTGTCCTCCTTGGCCTTGTTGGCATCCATGCTAAATGCGAAACGATGATCTAAAACAAACAATCATCATCGGTACTTGCAGCTTGGTCTCGAATGCGCAGCACAAAAGAGCATATATGGGCCGCTTTTCACTTTTCATAAAATACGTCCAATCATAACAGCTGCCGTTGATGTAAGTCCGATCTTTTCTTCTTTCATTTTTCTACTTTCATTTTTATCATTAAGTGCGTCGTGTTCTTTTTTTGACAGACGCAAGAATGCTAACACACGCGAATTTTATGGCATTCCTGCTGGACAATCAAACGCTAAATATATCGCACTCACGAAGCGAAATGCTTGAAAAACACCACTTTTTTTCGTCTTCTGTAACGCTCATTGACGCTCCGAAGCACTTCTGGGATCGTTTATTGTCGCATGAATATTGCAGAATGCTTTCAGCTTATTGTTTTCCTGGAATTCATTCCGTATTAAAGCCTCGCATGCATATGATAAACGATGAAGCCCCAGGAATGAATTTTTCATGGAAGCAGAATATAAAAACAACAATGCGCTCTTGGATGTACATAAGCAAAAAAACGCGTAAACGAAGACAGCGCAAAAAAAAGCGCTATTTGTCAATGGTACGGGGTTTTTCAATAAAGACGCTCAATCTTTAAATGCAAATAAAACAAGTTGTGTGTAAGATATCTACTCAATTTTTATTTAATTTGGAAGAATATATTATGGCATTAAATATATGTATGTAAATACTTATTTAAGTTAATAAACAAATGCGAAAAATCGCGACCGATGGAATAAAACTGGAGTTAAATACATCCAGAAATTTGTAACACATTTGATTTGTTTACATGTGAACAATAACATAAGGTCTAAAAATATAGTTTTGACTGAAGTCCGAAGCAAAAAAATTAAAAATATCAATGTTTTTGGAAGAATCAGTCATCTTCTCTAACATTTAAAAATGAATTGGGCTTTGTTCGTTCGAAATGCGCTGTCATACCGTTCATCTGATTGCGATAAAACTTCGTCCATTTATTACTAAGGATTCCGCGAGTAATATAAGCATAGTTTAATATATAAAAATCAATTTTTGTTTGTCCGTATTTAATGCGCTGCCATACCGTTCGTTCGATTGCGATAAAACTTTGCCAACTTATTGTTTGTATTTTATCAAATAATATAGGTATAGTACAATTGACTTACAGTAGATCTTATATATAAAAATCAATGTTTGTTCATTTTTATAATAAAACCAACAAACGATATTTTTAGAATTATTACTTCTGTAGCGGCAACGCGTTGATTATAAGCTATTAATCAGTAAAAAAGTAAAATATGGTATTTGAAATGAATTATAAAATACATATTTTACATATGCACAACAAATATTAAAAGATATTTATAGGAATGTATGTCAAATACGCTATGTAATATGATACCGAGCGCCGTTTTTGCGACTGTCCGCTTTTTTCGCACCGAATTTGATCGTCGCAAAAGCGGCAGTGCCAAAGGGTTAAATCTGGCGTAAAGTAAATCTACGCCCGTGGGCAACAGTCGAACCCCTGGAGAAATTAGTCTCGTCGGTTTGCTGCTGAGATAGTCCAGCTAACATAAGTTGGGTACGCAGCTCATCCTGTGCTCTAAATAGCAGTGGAAGACAATCTGTGTGGCTAGTTTGGGGAAACCCAGAACAGGCCGCACAGCAGCGCAGGTAATAAGGTTACTTCAAAGACCTTCCACATCATAAGACGTTGTCTGTCGTACTCTGTTTCAACTGTCCAGTTCTACAACCATATTCTGTGAACATTAGCGAGGCGCTATATCGACGTGTCAGCGGTGTAAAGTTTGGACCGGTTGGACACAGAAACCTTTTGGTCACTCCCTCTAACTTTAGAGCATTCAGAACATCAATTCAAAATCGACTTGAGAAGTTTTCTATTGTCGTTCTAAATAAATTCTCAATGTTTGAAAAAAATGTAATGATTGAAAAAAGTTAATGTTTTGATTAACATAATCTAAAGCAATTATATCGCTTTGGTTACACACAGGGAACTGTTTTTGAGCCTTGAATATTGGCTTGAGAAAGGTCCAAATAGACAATATGTATGTCACTTATTTCCGAAAATATGAATTAGAAGAAGCCCTAATCCTGCAATGGAATATGCTCTTGTTGCTATGATTTTTTATTGCAATCATCGACAGTCTAATGCAGTGTTCTCGAACGACCTGTTTCTTTTGATCTTCGAGTACAAATTAGTAGACATCGCTTAGCAAATGTGTCGATTAAGATCAGATCATTCGACGATTTACAAACAATAAGCGCCAGTTTAATTAATATAATCATCCCGAGCATCTCGACATGTATTCTTAGGCCACAATCGGAGCACATATCGAAAAAAATGATGTCAATTCATTATCAGTGCCTCGAGCAACAAACGTTGACGTCTCATTGTTGATGGGTTCAATTCCGCACTATAAACTTGCTCATTTAACACTCTGTTTAACGTGAACTTTTAATCCAATTTTGCTCGTAACACTTGCGATGCTCGCCACATTCTGCACATGGATCTAAACAGTTGGCTTTTTGATTTTGATCCAAATGTATTAGCATATTATCAAAGGTCGGGGTTGATATTTATAATCCGATTCGCAATTAATTCGGCTTCGGTGTGGTTTTACAGACGCTAATCGCTGTTGAACAAATTTACAACCGAGATAGCATCATTGATCTATTGTTCGCCATTGTGAATGCTAACTGGGCTTTGAAGATTTACTGCCCTGCTGATTGCACTTGGCAGTTCTGGATGTTCATGTGCATTATAAAAAGTCGGATAAATCCGACACGATGTACTTATTATCTCATCAAGAGACGCAGGAAATGTCTCGAATCGACGTTAATGAAATGCAATTTGAAAGCTGTGCATTTGCTGCAAAATTTGCATACAATAACGTCGCTTTTTGTACAATGGCTAATCGTTGCGAAAGGAAATCCAATATGTATTTATAAAATGCAATTTCATGCATTTGCTTATCAATTTGCACGATACAATTTTTTTTTTGGTTCGATAATTTCAAAATCGTGCATTTCTTGCGATTCGTTAAAAAGTTGTGAAAGTGCTTTGGATTTTTCGATTAAAGCTTTTTGTGGCGCATAAGAGTACAAATAGAACATTGCGCCCGGTCAATTCTTGGACTATCACTCTAATGTGGAACTCGATTGATGATTGATCTTGTACAGAGATTCTGTAAATCTGTACAATGTTTTGGACCGTGGTGTTTGTATCGCTTTATAAATGTTCATTCTGGAGTAAATATTTGTTTTTGGCGTCACATATTACGCCAGATTTAGACCGGAATACGTTTGAGAGCTCATCGGTATTACCAAAGGCATTTAATAATAGAATACACCCCTGATTTGATGTAATTTATCTATAAAATTATAGCGTGGGGGTTACATGATCTAATGCGAAAACGTTAATCTCACAAGTCACGTCGTTTGATCGCTTTATTAATGGCGACCCAATAAATTAGAAGAAAGGTTGGGAGAATTTCGGATCTGACACCATTGGAAACGATCCCTCTCTCTTTCTTAGACGACCGAAAACGTTTTTTTAGCGAGTTTCATAGCCAAGTAATTAAAAACAAAATTTATTTTTTTCTTATCTGTTTAACCTGTTAAGCCGGGAAATTCCTTTTCAAAAGTGGGTGCACACATTTTCGTTAGGACGTATATATACGTCCCACCCACCTGGCATGAGTTCATATTTTTTTTAACGATGCTTAGGATTTATATAAAAAAATGTGTAGTGCTAACTCACAATCCGGACACCAGTATGTAGATTCTTTACAGACATTTCCTGATTTCAGTTCCCTTTCATTGGTTCTTTGAAAATGCCTTTCAATTAAGCGTGAGCCTTTAGGTATAATGCTGTTTTTTTGATGACATAAATTGGCTTTTTACTATGTTATCTGAACTGAGAATCAATACGTCTTTTTTGTCCTTCCATTTTAAAACTATAAGTTTGCCTCTGAGTCTTACCTTATGCTACTAGTCACCGTTTACTAAATACACGTCAACTCCAACATAATAGCGAAGTGCAACCAATTTGCTACCTATCTTAAATTAATGTCAAACCATGTATCGACAGCTTACACGTTCATTAAACAAAAACAAGTCCCGCATGCTGTAGGACTCAACATATATTTCGAGGACGTATATATACGTCCTAACCAATTTCGATACAGTTTACGTTGGACGTATACATACGTCCTGCCCACTTAACAAGTTAATTAATGTACGCTTTATCAATAGCCAACAAATGTCGATACCAAGTTGATTGAGTTGATCCGAGTCTCTCAACTGTGTTGAGAGGTGAAATGTTTACAAACGGCACATATTTTTGCACTATCAATATAAATAAATGCAATTTTTTCAAATGCAAAGGACAAAATACAGCTTTTTATGTATATGTCTCTTCAATTTTAGTAACAATTGGATACATTTGATCAAGCTTGAAATCGATACATTTGGAACCTATTATTAAATAGGAGCATGGGGCGTCCTCGCGCACGTCGAGATGGCCGCGCTAACGCACGGGTCCGTTCTTCTTTCGGGTCATGTGCCGGGAGGATGAATGGGGATGGACGGGCGTCAGACAAAAAGTCTCTATTCTATAGGTAGTTTTTTTTATTCAGCACGAGAAAAACTGATCTGGCTGGGAGAAGGACGTCCTCTCGCAGTCAAGGCTAAACGACAACTCCTCTTCCCGACTCCCGCCTGCGCGCCAAATTAACAGCAACATCTTCTGTCTCTCTTTAGAAGCAATATGTCAATTTAACTGCGACATCGTATTCATCGGATCCCAGGATTTCGGGATTGCATTAGAAGATCCCGGGATCCTGGGATCAGTCCCGGGATCCTGGGATCAGTCCCGGGATCCTGGGATCAGTCCCGGGATCCTGGGATCGGGATTTTCAATAGTTTAGGAAATCACATTGATAAATTTGATCAAAAATTATTAATAAGTCCATTTGTTTAATATAAAAATAACTTGAAGGTAAAAGAATTTTATTTATTTAAGAAAAGATAAAAATACAATTCAAAACAAGATAAATAAAAAAATCAAATATTATTTTGAAAATAAGCCCGAAGTAACATTAAAGCATCGTGTGTTTCGTCATTTAGTCTGGATCTGATTTTGGAACCCAGGCAACTTGCTACTGAAAATGCACGCTCAGCCTCCACACTCGTTGGAGGTATATTTATCCGATATTTAAATGCTAATTCGAGTTGAAGACCGCCTTTCGTATAACACCTTCAATGCGACTGATAAAATTCCTTTCTGCTGAGACACGGACTAAAACTCGCAAAATTCCCGATTGCCCGACAAATTATTTTTTTCCGTCGCTGCAGATGTATACTTATACACTATAATACTTTGATGTGATTCGTAATTATATTACGGAGGAATACAAAAATTTTAAACCCCGTATCTATTATATTTCATATCGATATTCCCATTATTAGAGTCGAGGTGTAGTAAATACATCACCGGTAGGGAAAGGTTAATATAATAATTTGAAAAGCATATACATATGTACAGTATATATGTATAGATTTCGGCGGGAATGTTTCGATTTAGTAGCCTTCAACGTGCTGGTGAGGTGTACGATTTCTGTTAGATAAAAAATTCAATCCCGAATTTGACAAGTAGAATTTATGGATTGTGTTGGATCATATAAGAACCAATTTATATTCTGATGCATTTAAATGTTTCTATTTGTTGGTGTAACAATCGCGAACGATGCTATCATTCTGGTTGGGTCGTTTAATAGCAATGTCGCGTATAAAATATCTGAACCGAAAAAAGCGGCCCTTGCACGCTCTGAAAGAGTCCATCGCTCCATTTCGGCTCTGCGTCATTACTTTTTGATCCCCCCGACCTGTTTACATGCAAGATGCGATAAAATCATCAAGTTGCAGCTTCCTAGAAGAATCAGACTTCCGGCAGCGATTGCATCTCGGACCACACATACTCCTCGGCATCATCAAGCGGAAGACGCATCAGATTGATCAATGTCAAAAATCATCCATTCTCATTTTGCAATCCGATGCCGAACGGGTCAAAAAGTGCATCCGGCATTCGAAAAGGCCGCTATTGACAAGTCTGCAGATTTAATTAAAGTTTTGCAATGATGTTATTGTTCCTGCGGCGGAAGTCGATATTGATGATGATGTTGAATATTGCACATGCATAATTTCCCAATTGAATATTGCCTCGTCTGCATTTATTTTGTGCACTCAAGATGGTGTTCTATATACGGTTTAAATGGAACAAGGCTGCTGCGGTAACATAATATTGTTACCTTATAGCTGCAATAAATAACCATGAAAGTATACTTTGCGGTTTCTCTCTCTTTAGAAATGCTTTATAGAAATTAAAAAAAGAAGATTAATAAAAAACAGCGAGTAATGTATTGTATCATCCGTGCGATTATGTATCATGCAATCGAATCAACAGATGGCGCTCAGTGCGATATTTCAAAATGGCGTCAATGCACACTTATCTTTGTAAATCTCTATCGAATTTATAACAAAAACGTTGTTATTTTGTCTATTTAACAATGTTTAACTTTTATAGAACGCCTCCAAACGTTCACTGACCATCAAATCGCCAACATTAATATTCAATGTCGATGCACATTCTTGCGATTGAAGCTTCTGCATATGTTACGATTTCATAATTAATTAATTTAATTCATCCAATCAATTCCAATCATCGAATCAATTAAAGCGAAATCTCTTTTTTTTTGACATCCAATCATGCTTATCTCAAAGCAGCTAACTTAATGTCTGCAATAACTCAGTACACACAAAGAATTTAATTCTTCCGGATGTGACTTTCGATTTTCAGAATATCTGACAGCAATTGATATCAATAGTCTTTCATAATGTCACGATTTTCACTTTGATCCCAAGAACATAAATTTGCTTTATCTTATTGTGACAGATAAGACACAAATCTTTGTTATAAACCAAAATTGATGGGTTTTTTTCAGCATCTCGATATCTCAAAACTGTGGGATTACACTGGAAAATCCATTACATTATTTTTCATTGGTTTATTATCGAATTGCTGAATTTATATCATGATATAAAATTAAACAATCGAGATGATATTACGATGAAGATAATAATTTTATACAGGATGTCATTATTATTCAATTGATCATATAATGCAGTTTTTATTGGCATTTCAAAGGCTTGGGCTTAAATTCAATCCATTTGGAAATACCAATATCCATCGATCGTCTAATCAAGTTCCCGCGTTACAATTTTTGCAACGTCTGTCGAAACTTTAGCCAATTTATGTCGAAAGTAGATGACGATTATTTAACAATGATTGACGTAAACTACTTATAAACAAAAATATTACAAATATACTTATAATGCAGCGTGGGTGAAATATCATCCCCACGAAATGGCGCTGACATCACGTTACAATGGTGTCAGAAACAACGGATCGTTTATATGCTGAGTCGCTCTGAATGGGGGCAGTAATTGTCTAATCTATATATACATGTATACTGTACATATATGCTTTTCAAATATATTAACCTTTCCCTATCGGTGATGTATTTACTACACCTCGACTCTAACAATGGGAATATCAATACGAAATATAATAGATACGGGGTTCAGAATTTTTGTATTCCTCCGTAATATAATTACGAATCGCATCAAAGTATTATAGTGTATAAGTATTCATCTGCAGCGACGGAAAAAAATAATTTGTCGATAAATCGGAAACTGAATTCCGGGATCGTCTCATGCAATCCCGAAATCCCGGGATCGAAATTTTGGCTCGGGATTGGATTCCCTATGGGGTAGCGTATTGGTTACACGCGGAGTCAGATGTAAGGATACGATGTCGCAGTTACATTGATATATCGCTTCTAAAGAGAGACGGAAGATGTCGCTGTTAATCTGGCGAATTAAATCTATACAGATTAACAACAATTCTATGATCGATTTCGCTAATGTGATCCCGACTCAAATATATTTAGCGTTAACAACTAATGGCATCCTGGATCCAAGAAATCCTGGATCAATTCAATATATCGATTCGAGTTTATGTTGTGTGAATGACAATGGCTCAATAAATGAACCTTAACACTGTTGATAGCATACGATATTATTTCTTTTCTTCGTATTGTTTTATAATGTTCAACTTACATGCATGGCGTTTTTCAGCTATTTTTGCGTATTAATGTGTTGCGAAAATAAAATGTCAGGGTTAAGGAAGGAATAGATTTTGCAATAGAGTGGTGATACTCGGCTAATGACGCTACTCCAGAACAGTCAAGGGGGAATAACAAAATTGATCAACGATAAGAATGATGTGATTATCTTTATTATTAAAACAAACGCCTGCTATCAATACAACACGAACGAAAGTCATCTTATTTAGCGCTTAATAGCAATTTTAATTAATTATACCTAAATTTTATGATGGTTAAAATATTCTTTAGAATGTTTAACTTGGAGTTTCACTTTTCGTGACGTTCAAGCCAATTTGGCCAAACGCGCTTATAAAAGTTTCACTTCGAAAATATTTTTTGAATCAAATTTTCGTCATTAAAAGGGCCAAGGACCGGAAATTATTTTAATAAATATAAAAATAATTACACGAAGCATCCTGTTCTCCAAAGCAATGGAACGTTTACATAATTGTGTAAAATTACAATTCGAATTTTTATTGCCGGCAATGAAGCCATTTTTCCAGGGTCGTTTTTTGTTGCGGATTTAAAACAAGATCACATTAAAATAATTGATTCGGTACGATCATTTTCCGAAATGATATTAATTTTCGCCGTTGGCACACGTCCGGTATTTTGAGACCCTAAAACCGGACGCTGGTCATTTACGCTGTGCATATTGCACAACGCAAGTCTTTACGCGTGTCCGTCCAATCTTGGAGATCACTAATTGTGCGTGACCCTTTCCTCTGCGATTATTCCTAATCGATTCCTCCTTTCGACACTGGATGCTGGCAATGCTGAACGTGTATCGGTCGTGGCGCCCCGTTAATGGCGGCACTTTCGCGCCAAAACCCCGCCGCCGCCATTTTGGATTCGGATGACTTTTTCTGGATTACTCGAGCGTTTCGACTGTTTTTCTCGATCATTTCGGATGACGATGAGGTGCATTCACTTCCGGATCGATCGTCGTTCGATTCCAGCGTGACGATTGCGCAATTTAATTCATATCGGACATCAAATTCGCGTTAAAATTGTTATTAATGCCTTGTTATTATTACATCGATTTGTGTTATTGTGTTATACAATCTTTAACGGCTTTTCAACGTCTCTCTTTAGTGCCTCGACTCTCTTTTATGCAACACGATGAAGTGTATTTACAGCTAGAATTGTGCTTTTTAATTATGGAATTTAGCCCAAATTACGATTTTTCAATACATATCTTGCACGGATAAAAAAACACATTTAACATATCCGCCTCCGTTCTCAAAATTATATAGTAAATCTCAAAAAAGCCATTTTAGAACTACCAATCCATACCGGATGCTCGTTATACACTTCGAAAGTAATTATCTTTTTATTAAACTTCAATTTATTTCTTTGTTTCCACTTTTGTGTTCCAATGTATCCATAAGAATTTAGACCGATTACAATTACATTGACCCAATTTTAAATTGAGTTAAACATAAATGCTACATTCATATGTACACCAAACAAATTCACTTTTCTCTCAGGACCGCGCAACGTGGATCAAGCTTGTATATCAATAAATGAACCTCAACACTGTCGATATTGTTAGGCTCCATAATAACATTTCAAATATATAAGTATTTTATGTGGTTTTCTATTATTTATTATGATTATAAGACTACTAACGATCTAAGAAGACCCCATATATGATATTTTGAGAATGGTGTACCTTTACAGGATGAACTTGCCATCTATGTACGAGTGCATGATGAGACGCATTGTATTTCAACGTTATTATCACTATTAAGCGTGGAAATTCCTTTTCAATAACGCAACTTTTCAATAATTTTCGTTATGACGTATATATACGTCTTGCCCACCTGGCGTGAGTTCATATTATTTATTGGCTTTATATTATGTTGTCTGAACTGAGCATCAATACGTATTTTTTGTCCTTCCATTTTAAAACAATAAGTTTGTTTTTGAATACTTGTCACCGTTTACTAAGTACACGTCCACTTCAACACAATAGCGAAGTGCAACCAATTTGCTACCTGTCTTAAATTCATGTCAAAGCATGTATCGACAACTCACACACTCGTTAAACAAACAAAAAAGTCCCGCATGCTTTAGGACTCGACATATATTTCGAGGACGTATATATACGTCCTAATCAATTTCGATGCAGTTCACGTTGGACGTATATATACGTCCCGCCTACTTTTCAAATAAATGTGTCAAGATGTAATAATTTAAACAAACTGATCATTTTAGGCTTTTTTTAAATATAAAAAAGGTATTAAAACAAATAAAATAAATAAAATACCAGGGCCATGATCTTTCGTACTATAAATTTACATATATAAATAAATCATTTATGTGTGATTGAATAAACCATTTATTTATTTTTATCGCTTCCTCAAAACGGGGCATTCTTGTCCCTTGAAATGCGCGATATCCATCTGCGCGGTTTCACTTTCACGCGGTCAAGATAAAAATAATGTATTTATTTTTTTGAAATATTCTAATGTTTAGGGAAACTATGTTTAGGGACAGCGGGACATACTACTGTTGGCGGACAGGTCTATATTATGCAGTAGTCATTTTTCATACCAAAAACGTCGTATAATGCAGACGTGTCCGCCCACGCGTTAAAATAGGACACACGGTCAGTTTACATATTGGGCATCTTACGGAAGCGAATTTTAAAGAATTGTCCTAGAAAATACTTGTTCTTGTCAGTTGGACGATTGAAGACATCCTGAATTATACTCCATACAATAATCTTAATTTATTCAAGCAAAAATTGCATGAATATCCTAATGGAGATTTTCACATCCCTTAAAGATAAAAGCCAACAAAAAAAGAAGTTGAGTACATATCTACCAACGTTTTGATTGTTATTTACCAATATTGATAAAATTGAGTCTTTAGAAGATATAATTTAGTTGTAGTATAGTGTGGTAGTCAAAAGTCGATGATATATCGCTTCTGCGTGGACAATACACATACGATATAAATTATCCACATTTGGAAGATAATGAGAAAATTCCATATAAAGTGTATCTATTCCTGGGAGTATCGCCAATGTTCGTTATCAAATATCAACGGCACATCAACCTGAAAGAGTATGCCCGCATATGCTGCGTTATTATTATTTATTCAAAGATTTGAATTTTTTTCCCGTATATTTTAACTGAAATCGCGTAATTTAAAACGTTTCAACTCGGTTAAACAATGATACACAATTGAATTGATATACTTGCGTAACTTTCTCCTGAATGCGTCGGTATGCTTCATTGAATTTTATTGATGTGTGAGCAATTGCTTCATTGCTTCGGTATGCAAATGTGGCACAAAACAATAAAAACGTCTTGGTCAGTAACATTATCGATCTTTCTGTTGGCAATTGAAAATTGTGCATATCAAATATCATATATTTTGAGCAAGTTGTCTTATTCAAGTCCGATTTACAAGTATTTTGCATTTTGCTAAGCGCCCTGGCTAATTTGGCATTGTCTCATATTTCATATTTTTCCTTGATTATTATACGCAATTCTCACACTAGTTACCCACTTTACGTATTATTTTAGCGTTATGTAGGCCTCAGACTCGGACGGCCAACAACTTGTGATTAATTCCAAGCTCGTGTGTATATAATCTTTGCACAATATAGCTAATTTAATAAGGCCGCTGTTAATTCATTCCGATTCGGATGTAGGCGGAACAAAAGCTTGATCTTGTTTCGTAACCGCGTTATGTCTCAAATTTAATTAACATGTTGAAAAATCACAAGTGCATGCATTGTTTAAGTTGTGGGGGGGTTTTAACCGACCCCACCTAGCTTCGAATCAAATTACTGTCATCTTAATGCAGATAAATGCACTCCAATGCAGGATTAGGGCTTCTTTAATAACGATCAAAAATTATTTCCAGTTAAATTGAATTAATTCAAAAATGACATACATAAGTAATGTGACCAAATTCTTGAAAAAAGATTAATACAAACATATTTGTACAAATAGACGATGAAACGTGAATAAAATACACGAGTTATATTAATACTGGAACACTCAAATAGTTTTGTTGCACGCCAAAACACCCTCCCTTGTTGAAACAAAACACCCTCCCTAGTATATAAAACTAGGAAACCAACTAAAATATGAGAATCACAGTACATAGCAACTATATAAGAAGAGATAACCTAAACAATGACATATTTATTTATGGGCGCAAAAAACGTGCCTTAAAAATCCAGGGGATCTCATAAATTTTATGGCGTTTCAAAAAGTTTTCGATCCACTGCATCAAAGAATTCGCAAAATTTAAAGAAACCAATTTGATGCTAAAAGTTGATCAATTAAATTTAATTATCTTTACAATTATTTTAATATCTGAGTTGTTTTGTTATGAGCATTTAGTTATGAGCAGAGCCGCAACTAGGATATGAAGCGCCTGTGTCAAATATCTAACATAAACCTCCCCCCTTTTTTTTAAAGCTAATTAATAGTATTATAAATGCGATATATTATATACTATTATAAAGTATGTTTTAAAATAATATACAAATATAGTCCCAAGGGTACCAAATCATAGAATATACCGCAAAAAGTCCTAAAAGAGGACAGAGTGGCTATAATGTTCAATCGGTCCGCTTTTCGGACCGCTGCTATGACGATCGAGCGCCTCACGATCGGATGCCATATCTGAACATGTCTACAAAACAATTAAAAACTCTCATTATAAAACTAAGTTTCCGAGTTGAAGAAGACTGATCGGGTGGGTTGTTCAAATTTTCGTAAGTCGAAAATATTGTTATTTTTTTGCAGACTTATGCTGACTGGGTCGGCCCAATGTTTAAGCGATAACGGATAGATTAGACTACTTAGTATATATTATAAGAACGGACAACAGCAATATTTGATGTATCTAGCCATTATTATCTATTGATTTTGTTTACAATTTTGATCGATAAGTTTAAAAAACGTTTTCACAAACTCATGTTCTGTGGAATTTATGATAAATCATGATACTTAATCAACCGATGATGCGCTCGGTCAGTATATCGTTTGAAGGACTACAATGGGTCCATATTCGAGCTTGAATCCAGGACAACTCCTCATTTGATAATCGAACCAAGCGAATGGAGTGAATCGTAATAACAAAATGCAAAATAGCGTGACCGGATCATAAAATGTTAACGCTGTTCCAAACGATTTATGTCTTTTGCATATTTCAGTTTGGCCTCCGGTTCTTTAAATAAAAACAGATTTAATTAACAAACATGGTCAGGATTCAATTTAACCCCATGCCTCTTCGCATAAATTCGACGAAAGGTCAAGTCCACTTGTCAGATACTATTTTTATCGGAATTTCGATTGAAATATGGCCATGAAAATACAAAAAAAAAATGGCAACACACCCAAAAACGCCATTAATTATTTTCCGGACAATTGACGTAATTCACACGGTTTCATTACCCAAAATCCACTCCGCCGATATGGAGCTATGGCCATGGACGAAAGCATTAAAACGTAATGTATCTTTTATTTCGCCATGCGAGATTCTGTCCGTAATGATATTCCTGGAATCGATGGCTCCGAATGATATTCTATGATGTGGTCATGGTGTGTGATAAAGCGGTAACGCGATACGCAATCGCTAAATTGCTTCGTATCAGAAGTTGCTAAGCAGTATCGGAAGATCTTCGATAAGAGCCTACTGCTTTCGCCATTATCTGCTCATCATTATTGCTAGGACGTATCGTTTATCATAGATGATATGTATTTGTGGTAAATTTAGTCTAATATATTTGGACTTTGTATGAATGCAGAGTTGCATTGCGTGCTCGACAGTAATGTTGGAAAATCATGCAAATAGATCAGCGTTTTAAACGAGTTCATAGCCAGGGTCATTGCTGTGTTTTAAATGTTATGCGACGAATTATATTTATAAATAAACCCAATTAGATCGTGTCAAAATCACAGTTCAAGGCAGTATTATGGAGTGGGTTTTTGGAAAAAAAATGGGTTTTAACCCTTCTGTCAATGAATGTTTCTATTACTTCCCGTCAATGAAAGTGGTCTGGCTGGAGCCTAATACATTCTGTATGGAAATGGATGAAAACTTTGGCTTTGGCTTGCATTTCTTACATACAAATCGGACTTTTCTTTGGAGTTTGTCGTTCCTCGGCCAATTCTGCACCACCATTTTTAACATATTCATTTCTATGTTCATCTTTTCTTCTACATTTAGTATCACCAGCTGATATGTTTTTGGCGAACATGGTGGGCGTTTTTAGTCAACTAACCCTACTAGCTTGAAAATCAGCCTTGGTCTGCCATTTGTATATATACTCCTCAAGCATCTGCTCCATAACGTCAACATCTCCCCTATACTTGTTGTCAAATAACATTATTTGTGACTTTTTGGCTTCTCCAACGATTTCTGTATCATAATGGACAGTTGATAGTGGGATACCAGTTTTTCTAGTCTCAACCAAAGCAAGCCCTGCCTGATGGAGTTTTTCCACGACATAAAAAGTTGTGAAATAGTTATCAGCAATAAGCGTCCTTTCACTTCCTTTGTATTTGCCAGTTAATTCCAGTCCATTTTCACTTAAGTTTACTGCTTTTTGGCTTCCTTCTTCTTTTCCAATATACAGGATACCTTTACAAGGATATCCGTTTCGTTAATCACAGACTCACCGTCTGGTTTTTACAAACATATGGTGCAAAAACCTTTTCTGCAGCACAAGTAAAAGAAAAATATATGATGCGAAAGGATTTCTTACTTTTTTGCGCCCATAGATAAATCCACCATTGTTTAGGTTATCTCTTCTTATATAGTTGCTATATACTTAGACTGGGTCTACCAGATTTCAGTTGGTTTCCTAGTTTTATATACTAGAGAGGGTGTTTTGTTGCAACTAAAGAGGGTGTTTTGGCGTGCAACACAACTAGGTGGGAATTCCAATTTTAATATAACTTGTGATAAGTGAAAATGCAGATCAATATGTGAAATATGTTAAAATACTTTAATTAAAATCTCCTTACGGAATATGAAGAAAAACGTGATTTCTCATACAAATTCTATGAAAAAAAATCTGGGTCTTGCCAGACCATCTAATTGACCGAAGGTTTAACGTCGGTTGTTTGATTTGAACCAAATCTCCGCCTTTTGTATCGTTTTGAATTCATCGAACTGGAAGAGCGAATCTTTCTATTTTAAGTCATAAAGGGAAGGTCTACAATTCCATTACAAGTGTAGGAATAATTTTCTTCCTAGTCCTTGAATGATCCTAGTAGGAGACCATCAGCGATGTATGATGAACTTAGGTATAGATGTCTGTTACTGCTGTAAAAAAAATATTATGATAGAAAGTGTTAGTTAGCTAGACACTACGTTGCTTCCGTGATCGTACAGATCATAGAAAATGTCGTAAAAAGTCCTAAAAAAGGACAGAGTGGCCATAAGGTTTGTATGCTCAATCGGTCCACTTTTCGGATCGCTGATGTGACGAATGAACGACTCGCGATCGGATGTTTCAAGTATGTTTGAACATAACGATAATGCGTAAAAGAGGAATTAGACAACTAAGTATATATTATAAAAATGGACAGAGTCAATCTAGAATTTCGATAAAATACGAGCATTTGAAAGTTGTAATACTTCGATCAAGTTCTCGCGCTATAGTTTTGGCCACATCTCCCGAATCCCTAACCACCTTGTATCGAAAGTAGACGACGTTTGTATAACAATAATTAATGTTAAGTACTTGTAGACAAAAGAGCTGCTTTGTAGATTTTAATTTAATGCCGATAAATGTTCTTCACTTTCATAATTGATCGTTCGAAATCATTATCATCAATACTGGTTTTTCCAAATAGATTCGCTTTCGACTTGTGTCTCTATAATACGATGCTAATTAAATCATATGGCGAATGGTTTTCCTGTGTCATTTAAGTAGATTTCGCATGCCGAATCAACGCGGCTCGTGCTATTTATGCGCATAAATATGAAACCGCGCAAATAAAGGCTCCATTGTGTTGAGAATATTTTAGAGCGATGATTCGGCATTATCCGAAGAATGCATCCGATTCATTTCGAATTGCCCCATAATTATATATCTCCATCCGAATCCCGCAGCCAAGCGAAAGAATTTCGAAATTCAACAGTGCCTTTTAGAGTAATTTGTGAGATATGACGTTCTTTGGGACGTATCTATATAGCTTATCACTCCTAGGTGCCATTTCTATGGCGTCAATCGCTCTGCATTGTGATTTTGGAAAGTTCACCACCGCTCGACTTCCGGTCGCAGCTCCTCCGAAGCAATCCGATGTGACGTTGAAAACGCACAAGATCCACTCGTGCGGTGCAATCCTTGCATTGCATAAGTCCAGCACACCTGAAACGATCACAACATCATCTGCGTCGGATTTTACTGTTGTATAGTCGATTCTACTTGAGCAATCATGCCTGATAATGCGTCGGAAGAGCGGACAAATACATCAGTGATGATTTATGAACGCCTCAACTATTAATATTTTGGCGCTTCAATAGTTAAGGATGAGGCCGCCGAAGAGAAATTGAGACTCGATGGAATGCTTGGCCTCTTTCATCGGCAATTGAAATATAGGGCCATCCAAATGTGACGCCTATATGCTTATTGTGCGCCTTGTCGGATATAGACATCAGACACATCAATGCTCAACATTCATTGGTATCGCTCAGCATTCGTACTATACTATATTCTACTAAAACAAAATGGCTCATATCATTCCAAAATACGTCATTATACAGTGCCGATGTCTAGGCGTCACATTTGGATGACCTTTGATGAATTTTTACTTTTGATCGTCTCTGGATCGGCAAATTGGCGAGGTCGTGATTCTGGACGTATGATATTTTACTTTCTCGCCTTTGTATCCATTTTCAATTGGTTTGCGTCTATTGAAGAATAGAATAATGACTATTATTCTGCTGCGGTCTTGACCTCACTTTGCATCTTTATGGTATCTATGGAAGTCCTTTCTAAAAAATATTTCCAGCGAAATGAGCCCCCAAATTGGCGAAAGCAATTTTTCACTCTGGCATTCAATCTGAATTTGTATCGTAATCTGCTTTATGAGATAAATTGTATTTTTTTTTGTTCGATTCAATGTATCTAATTTAATTTATTTTTGCATATTTTTAAAGTTTAGATTTGTAAAAATATATCCTCATGAGAAATTTTCAAAATTAAAATTATTTACGGAGTTGAAACTATTTTAGTGACACGGTTGACATGATATCTCAAGTTCTAATTGCCTAATTTATTTCAAATTGTGTACAAACCCTTTTAATATAACCCTTTATTGTTCTTACCAGATTTATGTTAAAATTGTATTTTTTACTATTTAAAAAAAAAACTGAAAAAATAAGGTCAAAAAATTTTAGTATATTTTTTAAACAGTACCCATTTTGTAAAAATATTTTTTTGGATATTCTGAAAATGTCAATAAATGTCTGGTAAAAGATTTAAAATTATTAATTAATATTTTAATCAATTTGTCAATATTTTAATCGCATAAAATATATATAATTACGTACCATTTAATCAATGCCTGTCCATATAATTCGCCTCAAAAATGTATCACTTTTTGCATTTCATCACGCTAATAAACGCACCACAGATTGAAAATCACTATTATATTGTAAATATATCGATGAATTAAACTATTTCGTAAATACTGCTGAAATTTCGTTTAAATCTATAAGCTGGTTTAAAAGTTATGTTAATTTCACGAAACAAGCAGATTTAGAACGAAAATCGCCCTGACTGTAAAATATTTTATTCTTTGGTTAAAAGCATCTTCTTCCTTGTTTTTTTAGAAGACTTTGACTAGAAGACTTGAAGATTTTTACAAATTCTGTCATTCGACCCTCGATATACGCGGTTTCCTATTACGATTTCCCTATTGCGCGGCATTAGAACAGAGAACGACCAAGTCGTTCGATTGAGGGTTGATATTTCACACTCGAATATTTCACAACGAATAGCAGCATTTATTATAAATGGATTTAAAAAATACTCTGATCCTGAAAATTAATCGTCCTGATTATCAGTCATAACTAAAAAGCAATAAAATCAAAAATCCAAGATGAACAATGATTAAATTCACATACGAACTAATTTTTGTTTATACGTTCTAATCTGCTCAAAGGCAGGGCTAACACTCATGCACTGATTAAATTATGAGTTCTGAACAATCTATATATGGTCGTTTCTCAGTGAACTGTTTAAGTAATCCTAAGAAAGTTATCCAGGCCTCTTTTTGGCTTATACATATATTGATCAAATCTTATTGAAGGAATAGGATATCTACCTGGTTAATGAAAAACCACAGTTTAACCGAAATATTTTCATTGCTTTGGGAAATATTGAACATTTTCTGAAAAATTGATACAGGTGACTGTTATCTATGTCAGGGGACTGTGTCTTTAAATGTCAAATACTATTTTAGTAACAATTTTTATTTTCTTTAAAAATATTAAAAAAATATTAAGCTTGCATACCTATTTTCCATATTTGACTTGTTATAGTACAGAGGACTGTTGCCTATTTAATTGGATTTCATTGCCAAAAATAATATAGCCCACATAAATCAATTCATCATAGTTGAATATGAACCAACCCTCTTGGACTTACCGACATATGTTCTAATCATTGGGTCAATTTTTTAATGGGGTGGAGTAGCAAGGCTAAAGTTTTACACCATCGTAGCAAAAATAATGACAGAAATTTCCCCCAGAAAGGTCAATTCTCTTCTCAATCTCTCATCTTGTCTATTTTGTTGCGAATTAAACGCTTCACAATGCTCGAGCACAAGACACAATGTTTGCATTTAATTGCTTTCATACTCTGCTTACCCAACTAAATCTACAACATAGTGGTTTCCACTCGTGTCGGGACATTATTCAAATGCCACGATTTGTTCCAAGACCACGCCGGCTAAATCTGTTTGCGATTTTCGTACAGTTGGAAAAAAAACGCATAACGGTCTACTTGGCCCGGGTACGACACAAAGACATGTTAGTTGGTCAAAGCGCTTGTGACTAATCCGCATGACTTTCTGTCATCATCAGCGCTAGAGTCTTCCACGCTTCCTAGACACTAATGTAACAGCCATTGTAGCATGATCTTATCTGGGGAGAAATCAAAGCGATTCATGTAATCAACATTTCGAATGTGTAAGATTTGCTGTCGAAAATGCATTAAGATTGGGACTGATGGTATATTTTGTCTTTTTTCAGGCTCTAGAGCAAGAGAAGCATCTGCTGAGGAGAAGACTGCAGACAACCGAAGAAGAAAATGAAGCGAGATTATTGGAGCTGCAGGGCGATGTTAGAGACCTGACAACGAAGCTCGATCAACGAGAAAACAACGTTAAACAGGTAAAATCAAATTTAAAACATTCAACAGCAATGTATGGGATAGTACAATATTGTAACACTCAATCATGGAATCATGTAATTATTTTAACCAAAGGAAGCAAGAGTCAATAAGTACATAATGCATCAATTAAAAACGACATTTGGACCAGGAAGTTTCGAATGTAGAACCACAGTCGGTACATTTCGAAGCAGCCTGTTACCGAAGCACAATAATGAACGTCGGATGCGTTGCTTAACCGTACCTAATCGGAAGTAGTTCTACACAGAGCAAGCTCAAACAGTCTAATTGCGCCATTTAGGTTGCCAAACGGTCTGCTTCTGTTCTTAAAGTCAATTTAGCAATAATTAAAGATCGTCTTTGGCAACTGCATGACCAAGATATGGACACCGCCGAGGAATAATTTGCGCAACTTCTTCTGACGGCCGTGACTCGCCGTTTCATTATCATTCCAATACGCCCAATTTCGTCGTCGATTTCCTGACAATCGATCTGATCATCAGTACATAATGCGGATAACAAGCGTTCATTATATTTGTGCAACGCGTTGTTCAACAGTTCATCCTAGCCAATGTAATAAGACACGAAGACTACCGCGTAACAGGCCGGAGATGATCAATCAAAATAGTTGTATGTTCAAACAAGACGGTATTGAATTCCAACAGGGAAAAAATCAGGCAATCATGGTAAATAACGCACTGTTACAATTAATCAGACGTTTACCTTCATTGCTGAGGATTGTGACCCACTAGAAGTATCCTGTTGTACATCCCGATATAAATCACTATCAAATAAATCATTGCTATGGGATTGTTTTCCAGACTTAATAATTAAACTGATATCTCCTATACTGTTTGTGTTATTCGTTTTTAAAATAAGGTAATTTCCCTGCCGCACCATATATCCAAATATAAAGTCATGCACGATTTCTAGCTCGTGATGCATTTTTCCAGTTGCAATTCCATTTGCTCCAATTGTGATACGTCTTTATAAATTCGTGATACACCCATTTCTTCTTTATATGCTTCTCCGATGCTAATCGAATTCGTGATATTTTTACTTTAAACGCCTTATTTTTTTGTTTTTTATGCTATCTAAGTCTATGGAATAATTATTCTTATGGTATCAAATCAATAAGAAGTCGTCTGTTTTAATTGATGTGGTCCGTTCGATTACCGGTGATCTTCAAGAATGGGAGGACTGCGAGACTTTGATGTCGAACCTTGCTATCAAGCATGGCCGCGACTGACATGCCTTGATGCTGCTGGACGAATGGATGGGAATAGACGGGCGTCGAATAGAAAGACTCTCTTTTTTAGATAACTATTTATTCCACGTGAGAGAAAAAGAGAGAAATATCTGGCTGTAGGAGGGACGACTTCTCGCAACCAAGGCTAACCGACGACCCTCTCTAACTCCCGCCTCCTGCGCATCACTACCCAATCGGCAACGATGCACGCGCAAGAAGCGATCAGTCAATATGCAGGTGCAATGTTTCCGCAGGGCTACAAGAGATGGCGCTGTTAAAATAACATATTGCACCTAAAGAGAGATGGAAGATGTCGCTGTTAACAGCGCTACTACTTGGGGATGGTAAATCGCTCACGCTACAGGAAGAAAGAACGCGATCTCGACCCCTCCAGGATTTATCCTTGAAAGCCGCATCGTGCAAAAGAACATTTTTAAGTCATACTTTGCTATATTTCAATAAGATTTTTTTCCAAATAATGGTTTTCCAAAGAACAGAAATTATATTAGGTATTGATACACGTTCTTTCTCGCCTACACGTCATTTTCTTTTAATTTATCTCTCAATATTGGATCGCACAAGATTTCGATTGACTCAAAAATGTATACACCCATACCTCGTTTTACGGCCTAGATATGTTCGGGGAAAATTGGCCGTAAAACGAAAGGCCGTATAATGGAGAAGTTAAGATCGGACAGACAGTGACTTAGTGGTATGTTTGACTCTTGACATACGAAAGGAGGTGAGTTTGAAGGGGGGTACAAAGTCCATTGGCTCAGGGGTTCGACTATTACCCACGAGCGTAGGATTGCCCCTCTTCCCCAAGGTTTTATAGGTGGACACCGTAGAGCGAAACAACCAACCAGGATATAATGGAGAAACTGAAACTAAGCCGTATAAGGAAACATTATGGGCCGAAAATCGAAAAAGTGCCATAATTAAAGAAGACCATTATAGCGAAGCCGTACGAGCTGCCAAAACGAACATCGCAGTCCAAATAAGGTGACCACACCAGAAATGGTGAAGAAAATCCACAAAATGGATATTGGAAGACCATCGACTGGATGCGCGTAAACTGGCAGATATGGTAGACATTTCAAAAAATGCTGTACATCACATATTGACTGAAAATTTGCACATGAGAAAGCTGTGCGCAAGATGGGCGCCGCGTTTGCCCGCAATAAAACAAAAACAGCGTTGTGAGGATTTTTAACAACAATAAAGCCGAGTTTTATCGCCGATTCATAACTATGGATGAAACATGAATCCATCACTACACACCTGATAAAAAAAAAAAAAAAAAAAAAAAAACAGTCAAAAAAATCCCTGTTTTTATAATCCAAGCTTTTGTAAGCAACGATTTTATTAATGCCCATGCATCCCAATACAAAACAACCGATTGGCTTCTCACGATGTTTGTCCACAATCCTCTTATTTAGGCCATGGTCATATGGCAACTTTCTCAGATTTTTCAATGTCTTCCATATTGTAATTTTTGCGGTTTGGTATTCTTGACTATCACGCAAGGTACATCTCATGAAAGTCGTTTCCTTTTACGGAACTGATCGACAAGAACAAATTTGCCAAATCTTTCTTCGCATGTTCGTAGCATAAATATGGTATTTTTCTAAACAAATAAAAAAAATGGTAGTCGATTAGTCGTCAATTATAGAATCGGAGCGTTTTTCGCAAGAGCCTTATCTCTATTTGGGTCATCAGCTCCGCCAGAACGGTTCCGATTTTCCAGCTCTTTCGCAACCAGATGGAACCAAACGGCCAGCAATCTAAGTTTTGCGAAACCACCCAAACGACGATTCTTGAGATCGAAACGAAGAGGTTTTGTAAATACGTCCAGCGCGAAAATCGGCAGCAACAGACAGACTAATTAGAGTCAAATTAAAATGTATTCTTGGCAGTTAATTAGCGTTTATATAACAATTTCCCGTTAAGAGCTTTTTGGCTGGACGTGCGCAATTTGGAATGATTAGACTCTGTATAAACACGTCGGCCTAAAATTAGATCTAAAGCGATAAGCAACGGATGCATCGAGATTTTGTACATATCAACTCAATTAGTTTAATTGAAGCTAAAAATAATGGTTTTAATGGCGCAAGATATTGATGAATTGAATCATATACCAATATAGACCTAAATGCGTCATCCGTCTCTCTTCTGTCATTGTGTCTTCCGTGGAAAAGCTCTTTGACTATCTTAGTGCCGAACTAAGAACTGCCGAACTGTCTAAACTGCTTGGTGGAACAGTTTTTTTAGGCCACGTGTCTAGTACCGACTTGGGTCCTTATAATATTCACAGGAGTGCGCACAACAACTCCCTAAAGTTTGATCGCAATCTGATCAATGGTATAGGAACGCATACTGAACAAACAAACAAACATTCATTCATATATAGATGATGATCCATCAAAGCTATGTATGAATGAAATAAACGAACCAAAAAAACCGACTAACGTCCTTCGTCACATTGTCGTTTCGCATCAGTGTTGCTCTTTAATGTTTGGCGCTTTAAAGTCCCGTTTCAGGCCAACAAGATCACATCATCATTATCGGATAACAGGATTATAATTTAATAAGATTATTCGATACCGTGATTTACGTTTCGGTTCTTCAGGCCCGTTAATAATAGGCTTATGTTAACAGGCTAAAAATATTATTACGTCCATTTGGCTGTATCCAATTAGGCCGTCTGCGCCTCCGATAGTCCGCCGCGAAGATAATTGTTATTACGGAATGAGTTGATTTTCGACGTATCCATAACGACGGTATTGAACGCAATCGGAATTGAAGCGGTGACATTGAAATGTCTTCGGATAATCGATTTTTTTTTTACGTAACCCTCTATTACGTTTTTATTTCAATTGGACTCGTGTGGGGTTAACGTGTTGCCGTTAGAACGGTTGATGAATTTTGTATGAACGCTCGATTGGTCTGCGACCGCTGGGAGGGGCGATAATTATTTCCAGACAGACATACAACCCCTCCAATATATATTTATAAAGCTGGATTGAAGATTTCTACTCGGGGTCATACGGCAGCCAAATAAAATCTACCCCTTATTATGTATACGTCATGGCGTGATCGTCGGCCATTTTTTTCAGTCACAGTAAATTCTTCCGATGGAGAGGTCGTCGCGCACTCCTGCTACCTCCCGCCCGCGCGAGATCCATGCAGTCATCCATTTTTTGACTTTTCTGAACAATACCGCCGCTAATATCCATCGGAAGCTCGTGAAGGTTTATGGTAGTAATGTGATGAGTCGACAGCATGTCATGAAGTTAGGATGTTCAGGGAAAGCCGTACTCACAACGAGGCAAGGATTGGAAGACCATCAATATGTGCAATAAATTAAAGAAAAAGTGCGAAACGACCACCGTGTGACGCTTGATAACCTTCAAAAAGAATTTCCTGATATTTCTTGAAGTCTTTTTGGTGAAATTGTGTCGAAAAAACTTGGTTATAAGAATTTACGTGCGATACGAATACCCAGAATGCTAATTTTTAATCATTTTGCACAGGAGGAAGAATCCAATTCAATATCCATTCATAGGAAGGAGTTATATCCATCGTATCTATATCAGTAATCACCTCCTTGTTCGCTCGATATTGAAGATAGCATGACCTCCTAGTTTCATTTAGAACGCTCACCCAGCAAGCCACCTGGATGAAAGTATCGAAAAACGCTTTCATGTCCGTTTCGATAGAGTGTGTGGGGAAGTTAGAAAAGACTAAGCAGCAACTTCTCAAGACAACCTTGCTGATTTTACTGGAATTGTCTTTCCTGAAGTAAAAAAGTCCTCGTAAGGGCATTACCGAGCTAGGGTGAAGTCCTTCGTGATATTTAAGTACATCTGGGACTCGCTCCCACACCAACTGAAGGTGTTTCTTTATCCATGTGACGCCATGAACTGGGTAGTTTCCTATTTCAGGTTGATAATCCTAGTTTGGCAATTTCAAAGTGATATAGAAATCAACAGAAGATGATGTTGTAATTCATTAATTAAACAGCCGATTACAGTAGTTGGTGAAGACTGTGTCAAAGGCTCGCCACTATCCTCAACAGCCTAAGCAAACAGGGGAGAACAGTTTTAGGCTTTTCGAACGGGGACTCGTCTCCGTGGCTAGGTAATACAAATGATCGAACCGATAAGGCCCGATCCACACTATGGTGCTAGTAACGGTTCGATCTCGCTCCGGTCTCGGTCCGATCAAATATTCTTACACAAGAAACAATCAGAGTATTCACACTATCGGATCGTTCCAATCCCGTTTTTTGTATGAGAATATTTGAGCGGACCGAGAGCGAGAGCGAGATCGAACCGTTACCGGCACCATAGTGTGGATCAGGCCTAAGAGTACCATGGGGGAATGGGTAGCCCCTGCAGTTCGTCATCTGCTGCAGCCTCCTTCAAACTGAGGTTGGACTCGTGGTAGCAGTAAACCCGCGGTAGTAATCGCTTTGAACGCTTAGCTTGAACATCTGTCCTTCCTCCTCGGGTACACTGGTCTGAAGCTGGCTTTTCCTGCAGAAACCTCGCCTCCTCTGGAGGGTGCAGATCAAAAGGAGTGAGCGCCTGGACGCTCTGCGCGTAACGTTTCTTACGAGGTCAAAAGATCAGTGACACTGTCTGTGTGGCTAGTCTAGGGTAACCCGGAACAGACCATACAACAGCGCAGGAAATGGGATCGCACTTTTTATGATCCTCACATCCAGTTAGTTGCTGTTTATCGTTTGTCATGTCCCTTTTCCAGGTCGTCTGCTTATTTTTCTTCTCATGCTTGTTCTGCTCATTTAATCCAACCAAGCTCCATACGTTATACCCTATTGGTTATTTGTGTATCGGCGTCTCTTCTCCGGTTCGATGGTCGAAAGCAAGGCTGGAAAGCTTGTTAAATCAAGACTTCAGATAATATTGCTATCAGCCCAAATTTCATCTTGCAATCTTAAGTCATTATTATATGTTTGGTTTAGCTTATTTTTCCATATATATTTGCTATGTACTCAGAATGGGACTCCCATATTTCAATTTGTTTCCTAGTGTTATATACTTTAAGCTGGGATTCCCGAACTTCCAGCAAAGCATCAATTCAGTATCCTTTCGTTTATTCATTAATAATTATGTAATGATTTTTTATAAAGCCGAAAAAATGTGTACATTCAGGGGATGCACCGCATCCACAGCATCCATGGAATTATAAAATCCAATAATTGAATCCCTTGGTCATACGTCTGATTTCTTATTATTATACAATGGTTTCTTGTGATGATTTTTCAGTTTATTTTTGTTGTTTTCAGACCGAGCGTGAAAAGACGTCGTTGATAACAGAACTCACCGCCCAAAACAATCGGTTGACCAATCAACTGAAAGAGGCATCCGCCCAAGAGATCACCCTAACGGCGCAGCTGCAAGGACTTCGAGACCAATGTTCCATGAGGAAGACCAGTCTTCAGGTAATTTCAACCGGTTGAGAAATAATTGCGTTCATGCTGCAGGATTTGCAGAAGAATGAGCATCGGACGCAACGGCAATGTGTTGCGCGACAAATTGCCGTATCGCTTTTTTCGATATGTTGGGATTAGCCAACGCCATTTATGTTTGGTCCAATTGAATTGGAATGGTAAAAAACCTTGAAAGTCGAGAAGCAATGTGTCTCGAGGTGCTGAAACTGCAAAAAGCGATGCTAAAAAATGATCGGAGATTAGAATGTCAACGCATATTACTTGAGGATTTCCGCTAAAGATTTCAAGGTTCCAGTGTCAGTGAACGGAAGACCATTGTAAAGCAGTAAATCTTTTTTTTCTGTGCGTCACTAATGTTGTAATTGGATTTCGGAATTAAGCTATTAGGGCAATGTCAAAGTTCTCACGAAAACGTGAGGAATGCTTTTAAAAACAGCAATTGAGGACTTATTTATGTGTCATCTTTTTTAACAGGATCATGTCACCAGCTTGGAAACATTGCGCGAAGAGCTCCAAATACTTTCCGATAAGAAGACAGAACTCGAGAAGAGACTCCAAGCTGCCCTCAGCGACAGGGAGACGATGTCTTCGCAGCTCGAAGAAGCCAACGACAGGACGATGCTCCTCGAGCGACACGTCAGAGAACAGGTAAATTCTGATCGCCTCGAAGCAATGATGCATCATTGCTTGAGCTGTTCTAAGAATGCATCCAATGCTTTGCAGGAGTTGAAGTACCAGAAGTCATTGACCGATATGGAGCGCCTTCAACGCGAAAATACCACTCTCTCGGAGCGGCTGGGAGGCGGTGGATTGGCCGTTGGACCCAATGGCAATCTCCGCAGGTCGCTGCAATCCGAGATGGATGGCGGAAATGGACCTGATGGTGCAATACCACTGCCAGCCCTGCATGCTGAAGCCATGCATGTCTACAGGCAGCTGCGTGCACTCTGTCAACACTTGAGATCTACGCACGATGACGACTCAGGTATGACCATTTCATGCCATAATCTCCCTATTTATCTGATGCGTGTCTATTTTTGAAGCGATGGTCAGAAGCATCCTCTTTCCAGACTTGTGGTCTATGTTGATATCATCTCATTCATATGTAATGCATCAATCTTCTATAATTAACGTGGCTAATTGAATGCCAAACGTACTACCTTTAATGGTAAACTTCCTTCATTATAAGTCCTGATCACTGGATAATGACATTTATCATGTCTAGGTGTTAACACCCTCTTATTGCCGGACAGCGACAACAGCGCACATGTTGCGGGTAAAACTGAATAATTATAAGGGTTTCTTTCCGCCGGCAACTATTTATGACTCAACCTAATATATACATAAAACATACTGCAATTATTTCGGTCGGTACTAAAAGGGTTAAGAAATCTGCATTGAATATGCATTACAGGTTGTTTAGTATTCTCATTTAATTATCAATTGGCAATTTAAGCATAAATTATCATCGAAGTAAATCATTTAACATATCACTCAATAAGTGCGTAGGATAACAGAATAGTCCACAAAATAGTTTAGGCCGATCGTAAATTAAAGTTGCATTAAATAGGTAGTGCATTCACCAATTTATATCAACAATTTTCAATGAGAAAGCTCTGTTCGAAACAAAAACGACAACGCGTCCACAATTCGGAGCGCTGTTTGGAGCTGTTTCAGCCCAAAAAAAAAAATTTTTTTCATGCGGTGCGTGACAATGGATAAAACATGGATCCTTCGTGGACAGCAATCGACGAAAGCAACGATCCCAAACGAAGTAGAAAATTGTATAAAAACAAAAAAATCCTACGAACTTATTGAGTGATGTGTTCCATTAGCATTAAATGTAACTATTGGGTTTTCAATGGATTTCTTCTGCAAAGTATGCCGATTTTTCAACGTGTATTCAGCCAGCGTATCCGGGGTAGATCTCATGATTGGGTGCCGAGCGAAGAGTTGAGCAACAGGACAATAAAGCGGCTCTCGCAACAATGTGTTTTGTTATCTTCATGGCTTGGTCCACTTATCACGACGATAAAGAAGCCATAAATTTGCTCGGAAATGCTGCACATGTACGTGCAATTTGAGCTATTCTATTCTCGTTCCAAAGAAGTGGAACGCATTTTCAGCTTTAATTAGGCTTGTATAATCAGGCGAGGATCCCGTCTTTTATTGTTACAAGAATTCTTGCTATCGGTCCGAGACAAGACTTCCTGCTGAGAGCGCAAGCCTTTATGCAACTGTCGGCAATTAGTGCGTGGCGCAATGCATCGACGCAGCACGCTATTATTCGGGATTTGATAACCTGGAGTGTTTCAGGATGGCGTCGTCGTGACGCAATTTTCGGATTGGGGTTTCGAAAGTTTATGGCGAATGATTGTTTGGTTTGCTCCAGTAGTACCAGACACGGCATATCGCCACCCTATCGTCTCCCGGCTGTTCCCTTGCCGATTCTTGATTCAATCCCCGAAATTGATGGCCTCGCCGTCTGTATAATAACCGTGGCTCTTGGACAGGTTGTTATTTATTCTAGTTTTATTGATCGCCAGTTAAGAACAACACGGTGGCTATGATTTTAGCTTGTGTACTTTGGATTCGAACTCCGAAGAAATCAATTTCCTTGACGTAAGACACGGTAGCATATCGAATCAATCATTTTGTTATCGTAATTTCTTGTTTTATAATGTCAAAATTGGTTGCACCACGTTTTCTTTCCTTGTTATATGAATCTGTTAATTCGATTATGGCATTGTCGTCAATCCCTACACAAAATTGCGTCGAAATACTATTCAATTTAGGCTTCCTATTTGTATTTTTAAGTACAAATCCATAAGTAACAGTCAAGCAGTGAGTCTTCTTCGACATCTTTATTAATATGAAGGTAGTCCCAGAAGTATCCGACCTGACATAGACGATTGCTGTTTAAAAAAAAATACTATGATAGAAAGTACCTACCTTATAAGGCTTAAATTTAAAGTTCTAAGACGCTACGTTATTTAGTATTTGTTTGGCAGCCAACAACAGTGAACCTTCTTAGTGAATTTGTAAACATGGAGTAACACCATAGACCAAATGAGGTGACCACGCTAGATATGGTATGGAAAATCCACAAAATGGTATTAGCGACCTAAATTAGTCTCTGAGGGGGCTTCCGTGGTCGTACAGATCAAAGAAAATGTTGCAAAACGCCCTAAAAAAGGACATAGTGGTCTGTACGTCCAATCGGTCCGCTTTTCGAACCGCTGATATGACGAATGAGCCCCTCGCGATCGGATGTCATACCTACAGAACGATTAAAAACTCTCATAATAAAACGAATTTGTCAGAAGAAGACTGATCGGGTGCGTTGTTTAAATTTTACTATCGGTCGAAGATATTGTTGTATTTATTTATTGCGGGCTTATGCCGGCTAGGTTGGCCCATTTTTTAAGCGATAGCGAAGAAAAGAGGGATTAGACAACTCAGCATATATTATAAAAATAGACAGAGTCAATCAGTGTTGATTTGTGTAAAGCAGAATGGTCATGTAAATTAAAAACCATGTGCAACTCTCGACTGGATCGGTATTCTTCGTTTTGCGCCCCAAACCCAGTTGCGCCCGTGGCGGGCGCCCGCTTTGCCACTCCCTTGTTACGGCCCTGCTAGCAGACTTGAAAGGCATTTCAAAAAATGCTATACATCACATATTGACTGAAATTTGAAATTTTCAAACAATACTCTCTTCCAAATATCCTTGAGATCTTATATGTTTTTAATAATGTAGGGCAAATGATCGAAACTTTTAGATCGGTGGTAGTTAGCCTGGTCCCTACCGCCCACCAGTGGACACCCAAGCTCTCATGGTAGGGTTTTTATCACGTTGTACATCTATGAAAGATGATATAACTACAGAGGAGTCTGAATATTTCCGAAAGAGTAGACCTTCGTTTGTTCCTTACGAAAATTGAGACAGTTTTCAAATATTTGTTTTCGTAGCATCAGTCTCAAGGATCACATTATAAATTAATTTAATGTAATTTCGTTATGTACTCCGAATAAGAGTTATGTACCCCAAGCTGGGACTCCCAATCTTCTAGCCAATAAGCATTAAGACAATACCCTTTCATTTGAAAATTGCGGTAAGGAAACTTTCTTATTTTAAACGCGCACTCTGAATGCGACAGGTGTTCTAAATTATGCTGGAAAAACCCTAATTTTTCCCGGAACGAAATCCGAAAAAATAACGTTTTAAATCCCCTGTACAAAAATGAGCAGTAGGAATAAAAAGGTTGATTGTCGTTTGGATGAATGAACTCCTCTCTCCCGTGAGCAGAGGTTAACCGCCGTGTTACGCGCGCGTCCTTCTTCTAGTCCCCGCGGGTTCACTTTATCAGACCAATATGCGCCAAAATGGTGCATCCGTTAAACGACTCGCAAAACAAATTCCGCGCACAAACAATAGTTGTGCTTATCCAAAAACCATCTTGGATATGCGCCCAATAACTGATCAAAGTTGCATTACAATCCGATAAATGGTATAGGAGCGTATATAACACATACATACATTTTATCAAATATGATATTTGACTTTGAGTCAGTGTATGTTATGCTATATTATTCATCGTTTTCATGAGTCTACTACTTGTGTTTAGCGGTGGCGATCGTTACAACAGTCGTATTGATCAATTTCTTATTGATTTTTGCATCATGATAATTGAATTTATTATGTTCCAATGCAACGATGACACAGCAAGAGTCCGCTTATTAATTTGAACAGCGTGGGTCCAAGTGTGGGTCTTGCTGTTTCAATTGTGTAGTTCCGCATTATGGTCCTGTTTGTCTAACATGATTGAAAGCGGCTATTATTTTTGTAGGTCTACAATCGGACCTGTCCATCAGCTCTTTGGACGGGACTGATCAAGGCGTGACCCTGAAGGCAGGTGTGCTGGCCGAGGTCGCCGAAGACCTGGCGATCCTCGTCTCCGGACTGGAAGGAGTCCGCTTCAAGGATATGCTGGAGAAGCTGTCGCAGAAGCTGCACGAGCGCGACACCGACCTGCAAATCAAGAACGATCTTATTTTGGAGCTCCAGACGAAGGTATCGATCTTTCAATGTTCTTGCGTGCTAAATCGGAGTCGTCTTTATAACACATGCTCGCGATTGTCGCTAATGCGATTGTATGTAATCAGAATCCATAGGAATGAGCATTTTATTTTTATTTATTCATTTGCACCGACGTTTGTCGTATTTACACAATGAAACGAAACAACAGCACTCATATTTAAACCGAGGAAAGTCTCGACGTTTTAATGAATTTAGCCACGGCTGTTGCATGGACGTAATTTGTTATTTTTATGACGAGGCATAAAGTAGCAAAAATAAATTTGTACGTTTTATAGGATACAAAATCTCAAATTGAGTTAGTACATCGCCCACGATAATAAAATGCCGGCTATTAACAGTCTGCTAAATTTAGACTTCGATGTACACTATCGACAATAAGTTTGGAAACGCTCAATATTTGGCAAAAAACTTAATATACCTCATCGTTTGTTATAATATCTATACATATTGTTAAACATATCCTCCTTAACACGATCATACACAAGGAGCGTCCAAAATAAGGGAAAAAATGCTTTTAACTAAATTTTTCCAATACAATATCACCGAGGAGACTTCGAAAAATGCCAGGATATTATTTATTCCATTTCGCATTTGTTCTTCATTTTTTTGCACAAGTTCATCAGAAATGACTGATGGTCTCCCAATCCTTGTCTCGTTACGGGTATCACTAAGGATTTCTTTGAACAACCTAACCCACTTCATGACGTGTTGTCGACTCATCACATCACTACCATAAACTTTCACGAGTCGTACTTTTACAGGGCATTTCAGAATATATTAGTCTGGGATGTGGGCGTTATTTCTGCATTAAAATATTTAATACACACTTTTAACTAAACAATTTTCATATTTTTGTGCCCTGATCAGTATATTAGATCTGTTTAAGTTGGGTTTAATTGGGTAATTTGGGTTGTCCTCGGCATGCGTAATAAATTTTGGGCGGTCCGGTCTTTTCCTGTCTACCAAAGTCCTAATCCCCTGGTGTCTGCTAACGGTATTATGCACCCCCTTTATTTTTTAAGCAATTCTCTGATTGAAAACTTATTTTCGGTAGTGTATATAAGATTTTTTTAATAATTAAATGCTGCAGTCAAACTGCAATGTATTATCTTTTTGCGCGTGTTAAATTTTTCATGAATATTTGATGAAGTGATGATGACCAAAATCCACACTATAATTCATCCAACTGTTCATAAAACTATGAAGAAGACCATGCCATGGTACTGATGATGTGCATATGTCATTGATCTGGTCGATCCACATTGCAAGAAGATTATTGTGATGCTATTGTCCATTGTCATTAATCCCTTCCGTTGGTTATGTAACCAAGAGTGGTCATAGTTTATTTAGTTATTTGTAGCGGATTAGTGACACGCCATTTCTACGGAAGCCAATCGATTCCATACAGTCGACGACGTTTGAGCACGTTAAGTGTTCTACATTGAAATTCTTTCATTGGAAATACAAAGAACTTAGTATCGAAACCATGTGCCTTCAATATCGAACGCATGAGGAGGCAAATGAGCGCTATTAATTATAAAAATGAAATTCGTCAGATCAACAGCAACAGCGACATGTACGGATAGCCTTGGCGGCGGGAATATATATTCTTCCCGCGGGCTCGTTTGTAGTCTCGCGACTGTAAACACTCTTCGTATCGAATAAATATAATTATTAAGACGAGCGCGTTTCTATCATCACCTAATCACCTCGACTTCAAATGCCTGAAAGCAGAACGGCAATTTCAGTCGTAAAAATAAATTCACCCATCTTGCCCCGTACATTTTGTTGAAATATTTATTTTCACCCGAGAGAATTCCGGTGTTAAAATAAACGCTCCGTAGCTTTATTTTTCTGGAGTACCGATTTTATGTCTTATTTATGCCCTTTACAAGAAATTGTGTCTCCCCTGCGGATACGTGGGACCATCCTGGCATATTTATTTGTCCGGCAGCGTCAGTCGGGATAGTCGTGCTTCAGGGATACAAGTGGAGTTTATTATTTAAAATCGATATATCTGCGTTGAAGAGTCTTTAGTCGAATCGTTCGATGTTAAATAAAGCGCTCAATGACTGAGGAGCGCTTATGAAATATTCATATCGGTGTCTTCCGCCGTCGGCATCAATATTTTAACATGGGATCCAGACTGCAGGAAGTTGATACGTCTCCTTCCATGTTTGTTGGATATAAAATGCCAAAATGAAATATTGAAAGTGTTCGCGTGACCCAATTCCTGTTTGCGGAACAAATATCATATTTGCGACCATGGGGATTATATTATGTAAAGCACGTGGATGAAAATTGTAAATCAGATACGACCCAATCTATATTGCGACCTCGTTCTGGATGTCATCCATTACTTATTATCGTATAATGAAAAGTGCATGCAAAATGCGAGTGCTTCTCATCCCACGGCATTCGGAAGAATGGAAACTTCTTGCAGTGCTTCGGAGGCGCCCATTAGAGGCATCGTCTTAATTGATTCATTGTTTGACACACGAGGAAGTGCTTGTTGAAGAAGACATTCTTGAAGTTTGAACTTCGAATTTTAATGCGAAAAACTCGCGTGTCTTTCTCATCGACGTCGAAATAAAAAGTGCCTTTGAAAATTGAAGTCTGAAACGATTTTCATTCATTGGATGTTGCATGCAACATGAGACAATCTGATGTCAGCTTTATTTTGAAATATATGAGACTTGTGCCATCTACGAAGTAGTCCCAGAATCAGCCGAACTGAAATATAGACTACCAAGTTGAATATCGCTGTGTGAAAAAGTCCACAAAATTATATTGGATGACCGTCGACTGAAAGTACGCGAGCTTTCAGATACGTTATGCATTTCAAAAAATTGTTGTAAATCGCACATTAACTAAAAATTTGGACATGCGAAAGCTGTGCGCGAAGATGGGTGCCACGTTTGAGGTGAAGTGTGGGTGGGGGGAAGTTTAATCTCGCTTGCAACCTCATTTGGCGCGAGCCACCTATGTAAATTAGCCTCTGGAGGGGGCTTTCATGGTCGTAGATCACAGAATGACCAGAAAATTTGGCAAAAAGCCTTAAAAGAGGAAGTAGAGGAGTGTGTCCAACCGGTCCACTTCTCGAACTGCTGACACGACGAGGACTGGAATGTCCAATAATCCAGAACGATCCAGCGACATCTCAGGCGACAAAAGAACAATGACAGACGACAGACAGTGACTGACAAGCATGCAGGTCTGTAATCGATCTGTTCTGGGTTTCCCCGGACTGGCCACACAAACGGGAACGCTACGCATGGGAAACACTACGCACAGAGCGTCCAGATGCCCACCCATTTTGCTCCGCACCCTCCAAAGGAAGCAAGGTTCCCGTAGGAAGACCAGCTTCAGACCACGTGCACTCGAAGGTGCATTGGAGGAGGAAGGACACAGGTTACGCTAAATTCAAAGGACACTATCTAGCAGGGTCACTGCCACTACGAGTCCAACCTCAGTTTGAAGGGGGTCTGCAGCAAATGACGGACTGCAAGATGTACCCCTTCCCCTTGGTACTCCTATTTTTTTTTTTCTATGGGAGGGGAATTTTCCATAAGACACCCTGGGTTTGATCCCAGGGTAGTGTCAGATTCTTACTGACTAAACCCCTCATTTGTCCTTCTCTATCCCCCTGGTATTATTTATCACATTGCTTCAGGAGGGCAGGTAGCCTTAAGTAGCTGGCCCTATTCTAGTGTTGGAGAGCAGCTCTGTGTATCTCTCTCTCTCACTGCCTTCTTTGGCACTCATGATTTCTTCAACGAGATCTCGCCAAAGGTCCCAGTTTTTCTTGCTCACCATCATGCTGTGGACCATGCTCTCAGCGTTAAGCTCGGCTACCCCGAGTGCTTGTTTCAACGCGTTTCTCTTGGGTGTCCAAGCCTCACAATTATTGATGGTGTGTTCTGCATCATCAACCTCCGCTTGGCAGTGGTGGCACGCCACGGATGCTTCTTTAAGGTACTCTTTTTATGGTACTCCTATCAGTTCCCCGTTCTCCCTGTATGCCTAGGCTGCAACAGACAAGTGGTATGCCTTTGGCACAGACTCCACTAACTTCTGAATTCAACAGTTCCACACATCCCTTTACAGCACAGGGTGGCCTGCGTACCCAACTCATATTAGCTGGACTACCCCAGCAGCGATTCATAAGCAAACCGACGAGACTGCTTTCGCGCACTTCTACTCCACATCATTATCCTAGGGGTTCAACTGTTGCCCACAAGCATAGGGTTGGCTCCCCCCTGAGGTTTTATAGGTGGGCATCGTGGAGTCTAACACCCACCCGAAGATAAAGGAACAGTCAAAATATTGAACTGAAAGGGGAGAATCAACTCCAAATGAGGCAGGGGTGGGTACTTGAACTATGATAGAATTGCTTTTGATGGACAGCTTTGAACAATTTTAATCCTTTGGCGAGTATAAACTCACATGCTGAGTGTGAGATCCAGAGAGTATGCCCGCACATGTGGCGTGCAGCGTTTATTATCATCAAATTATCATATCAAACATTACATTTATCAACTGTATTTTTACATTTCAATTAAATCTCCAACGTCATTACAACTATTAACAACATTAAAAAATATATTACAAAATAAATTCCATTAATAGAATTTATTTTAAAGCATCTTACTTTAAAAAATACATTATTTATTTGAATTTGTATGTGGATTTTTTAATTTTTTGTGAATGTCAAGCAATGAAATATATTTTATAAATGTATTGTCTTCATTAATTTATTAATCAATGATGTAAATTTTACAGGTTTCTGTATATGAGGTAGAATTGAGTAGCGCTCGTGAAGAATTGGGCAGCGCACGAGCCGATGCTGCCGGAGGCGAACTCGCTAGAGATGCAGCCGTATCCGAAGCGCGTTCAGCACGAGACGCTGCTCATACCAGACGTACCAAAGCTGAAGCTGAACTCGCACGTGCTCGCGTTGAGCTTGTACAAGCCGGTAGTCAATTACTCGAGGCCGTCCGCCAAAAGGTTGAACTGAGCCAACAACTCGACCAGTGGCAGGTTTGTATTCATTTCATCAAATCAATGACGGTATTACCAAATGAACACTTTAATAAAAATAATTTCAATTTATTCAGATGGACATGCAAGAGCTCATCGAGGAACAGATGAAGAACAAGCTGTCTTCGCAGGAGAGGAAGCGCAAAGTCGAAGACACAAATCGCTCCGAGCCCACGCGCACTAGTAAAATCCTCGGCTTTTTCCAACGATGACATTTTTTAAAATAAGCATTTAAACCAGACGAATGCTACGCTATGTGATCATTATTTAAAAAAAGAATAGACACTCAATAAAGACTTTTAAAAATAATTTTTACATTTATAATAAACAATATTTAGATAGCGAAAATTACAAACAATTTTATAAAATAAAGTGTTTTCAATGTGTATAACAAGTTATAATTAATCGGCATTTAGATAAACAATGCAGCGACGCTTTTAACCATGCTTTTATTATATACACGTTAGATGATTAATTATACGACAAAGAATATTTTTATGATTCCATAGGATATATTAAACATTGCTGATGATAGTCGTAGGCGTTTGTAGAGCGGAGATTAGGTCATATAGTATAGGCTTGATCTCGTAGAAGATTCACCATCGTCGTTTCGATAGTATTTTTATCAGTTATACTGCCGATCCTGTGATGTGCTGTGCAAAAATATACATACAGTGCGATGGTGCGTTTCCAAGATCAGCTTATAACGATGCCTTCGACGCTTTTAAAAAGACGTATTCATTAGAAATTCGTGCCTTGTCATTTTAATACACAAACAACCGGATACGTGTACATTTATTTAAAACAAAGTGACCTTAAATCCTCAAATGTTCGTTGAATTTTTGCACGTTTTATATGTTTATCAGACGTTTTACATTGATAATTTTATATTCCAAGTGTAAATTCCAATAATATGGCAGTGACGTTGTATAAAATTGCTCATACGAATTTGTCATAATCAAATCATCTTTATTTTGTACTTAATGAATTAAATCTAGAACACTATTTGTAATTTTTATATCGAACATTGTCAAAGCGTGTTTTATGTGATGTACTTAAGATTTTAACTGTAACGTAACATTTGATTTGTTGCTAATTTTAGTGCTTAGATTGTAATGTATTTTAAGAATATCAATTCAATGTATGTAAATCCGTAGAATAAATAACTGCAACAATTATATCTATCGATGAAAATTTCAATATCAAAATAACACACTTTTATTTATATTTATATATATTTTTAATGATTTTATATTTATATAAATTGACTTTAGCTTAACCAAATTATTTAACTTGACTGTGATTTATGTCGTTTCATTTTTTAAATGCAATACTATTTATTCACCGTGCTTATTTATTCCACGATATTAACGTATACTAAAAAAAAATCTAATAAATGGTATCAATTCAAGTTCACAGATATTCCATATCATCATCGGGCTGGTTCCGATATACTATTTACATTCACGGATATTAAACTTATATTTTTATACATTCTCTAGCACAATTTTAAACAAACCGTGAAGTTCCTCAACGTCAACGAAAATCAAACATATATATATTAAATACATATATTATTGTTATTTTGTAAATATCAAAATATAATATATATATCTATATATATTCTAACTCAACTATTAAACAAGTGTGCTTTATAATAGTTAAAAAGTAATGTTATGTATTATACTAATTTAAATGTATAGTTTATTTTTATTGTAAAAGATATATTAAAATATATAATAAAGTAACACTTCAGTACATTATTTTATTAATGCAAATCAAACCCCCGTAATAAATTATTTCCCAATACTAATACATTATTAGGACTAAATCAAAATATATAATATAATAGACATAACGACCTTATCCTAATTGCAAACTAAATTGTAATGAAGAGGAATCTTAGCATTTAGTGAGTCTGTAAACAAGTGTTACAGACTCAGTAAGACAAGATGGTTGGTGGTGATTGGTTCCAGATATATAAGAAAAGACGAGGAAAACCATTCAAGAGATGGAGTGTTAATATCGCCGTAACAGCTGAAGCATTATGTCCAAGATTGGCAAAATTGGGTAAATTTGAAGGAGTATTTCAACCCTTATTTATTTACATGAATGTAATGGATAAATAAGGCTAAATATATCAATGTTAGTTCAGACGGGCGTGCAGATTCACTCCCGGATATCTCACGTAAGGTTTCCAGGGGATCTGGCAAGCTCCAAGCGTAAAACGCAATGTTCAATGGTGCCATCTTTGGGATGTCACGTAAGAATATGTTAAACAGGTGGGATCCAAGGATGCTACCCTGGGGGATTCTTGCAGGAGCGAGAAACGGGGAGTATTAATAAATAAAACTCGAAGATCTTGCTACTGTAATGTAGAGGGAAAGTGTAATGCCTCATCTGACCCAATCTGTGAAATTTGGGAGCATTCCAACGCGCTGGTGGACATGCAAAACCATGTCCACGAGGGTACGCTTTCTCCACTTCTTGCGACCACTTGCACTCTGAATGTGCTAAATATTCTAATTTAACTAAGAATTTTTAGACTAAGATAAATATATATTGATATATTTTCCCCAAAACTCTTACAGAAAGCCGCAAAATTAGCCACGAAGTTTCTGTGTCCAACCGGTCCGAATTTCAGACTGCTGAAACGTCGAAAGAATGCCTCACGATCGGACACTATGCCTGAACATCAACAAGGACCTTAACCGTCTATGGCATGTGAGGAACTAAGACGTCCTATGATCTGAAATGACCCAGCAACGCCTATGTCAATCTGTCTGTGTGTTGAACAGTTACAATTTGGCATAGTACTTAGTTTATATAATATAGAGCATGATGAATCTTACTGGATGGAAGCCAAGAAGCTTTAGGAACAGAACAAGGACAAGAACATCAAATGGACGGCCTTGAGGAGAGGCATATAAAGAGCTTCACTTTGCAATGTTAAAAGCACTGTCTTCCGTTGCCTACTATATCGTTTTGAAATCGCCAAACTGAGAGGGTCAACCTGAAATAGAAAACCACTGTATTGAATTCGTTTGGGTAAGTTACACGTGGACAGGGAGACACCCTCAGTTGGTGTAGGAGCGAATCCAAGATGCACTTCAGCGTCACGATGTCTTCACCCTAGTCCGGCAGAAAACTACTCTGTCTTCTCCCACTCTCCCTATCCATCTTGAAGCGTTCCTCACTTGTCCATCTTGAAGCGTTCCTTCGCTCTACCCTCCTCATACTACAGGAGACAGTGACTGAAATTTGGCACCCATTTCTACAGAGCTAATTTTTGTTTCAGCCAGCGTTCGAAAACTGAATAATTGTACATACCGGCATTAAATTTAAGTCTACAAGGCTGCTTTTTTGTCTACAAACAATTTATGTTAATTATTATTAAATAAATATCATCTATTTTCGATACAAGGTGGCTAGGACTTCAAGAGACATGGCTTAAATTGTTGCACTGAATCTTGATTGAAGTATTGCCTTATTAAGTACACATAATTGCAGTAGATTGCCGTTTTGTTTATTTACAATATCAAAACAACAAAATACAGAAGGTGACATTTCATTCATATATTGAATTTAACAGGAAATAAATGGATAAAATGATATTCTGCATTGTGGATTCAGGACATATTGTAAACAGCAGAAAAAGATAGATTACTCCATGGGCTAAGAAATAAAAACAAGAAACATATTATTAAAAAATCCATTTATTTCAATCAAAAAATAAATCTTGCGTCAAACAATCCCTTCAAATCCTGTGTATTAATATTTAATGGAAAAAAGTCCCGTCTTTGGTACTATCTCAATAATAACAACAACAAAAACATTTGAGAAGTTTTGTACTACATTCTGAGCCCATAGAAATACGGCTCGATAAATTGAAACGAATTGAATAAAACAAGATCGGTACAGACTAAGATGAGAATCTAACAAAAATGAATGTTTACACATAAATATAACAATTTAAGAGCGAAAAGTTAATAATTATCAAATCGTGACAAATCTTAGAACAAGATACCAAGTAGCGCGACAGAAAAACGGTATGTATTATATACATTTTTAAGAGATCATGTGATTCCTCTCTCGCATTAAAATAAAACAGTCATTAGATAAAAAATCAACAAACTATGTATGCAAAAAGAAAAAAACAAAGCAGGACCTCAAGAGACTGCACGGCGCATTTGGTACAATTATTAACACAAATCCATAATATTAAATAAACCACCTTAAGATCTAATAAAATTTATATTATCATCTTTTAAGAATCTAATAATTAAACTACAATATATTTTTGTGGTTACATCATATTTTTTATGACGCGCTTACACTCACATGCTCGCGTGCGCGTCCCAACATAAAAACATCCTTGATTAAATTTGGTAACATGAGGCACATATTTTCAGACCACTTGCAATTCGCTTCTTGTACATTTAAATTCATAGCAAAATTATAGGGTGCACGGTGCAGAAAAATTATGCCTAATTAACAATTTTAAAATTTATCATAAGACCTAATTAAAAAGAGAAAAAAGTTTTTAAGAGAACCGAGAACGTACCGTCAAAAAATACATACGTCGGAAATAAAATACGCAAGACTACAATCTAAGGCTTTCCAATTCTAAATTGTTTCATTCGTCGTCGTAGACAAATATAAAAGAATCCAAAATAATCGTAATAACGTTTGGCTTTTTTAAAACGATATATATAACCATTCACATATATAAATCTATATATATATATTTAATTTTATCTGTCTTTTGTACAAATATAATGCATCTTTTTATATATATTTTTCATTGATCATAAGGCAAATATGGGAAGGAAGATTTATATACTTACGTTTTAGAGTTTGTCAATTTTAACGCATCTCGTGAAAGCAAATTTCAATGTAGTCGATGATATTCATCGAACGTCCAGTGTAGTCGTCGGTACCCGTACATTCGCGTTTAATTTACATAGATTATACAACACGTGCGCGCAAACAAATCCAAGCAACGTGAATTCGTCAACAATAAAACTAGAGTATTCGACATAAATACGGAAATAAATATAGAATTCAAGAAATTGCACGAGTAAAATTGCCACGGATGGGTACCGACTGTGTCAATTTATATATTTTACGATGAAAAACATTATTTTTAAATGACTCCTATAGCGTCCACTTCATTTGCGGCATCTTTTACGTAAGCAACGCATAAAATCAATGCTCCGTCACGCGTATTGGTCACTTGCACTTGTTGATAAAATAAACAAATTTTGCATGGGTGCATAACTTTCTATAACGTGGTCTCGTCGCTATAGGAGGGTGGACCGTATATTAGGGATACCGGTAAGTCCTTGCCGATTTTGATAAGACGTTTGTGTCCAGACGTGGTAAAGACAGCGTCTCCGTAAAAAAATTGTTTAAGAACTAGTCAAAAAGTTCAAGAACAGGTAGAAATACAAGCACAAGAGTAAGATACATTTGTGTGCAAAAGAATTATTAAGCATAGCATACATTTTTAATGAAGTCTTATTAAAAATTATGGAAACTATGGATGTCTCATTAGATGAGGAAGCAGCCAATCTCGTTCAGAAGCAAGACGTTATAGTTTTAAATCAAATCAACGCAGCAGCGAATGTCTGGAGCTTGCTGTCCAAAAAACAGAGGCCCACTTTTTCACAAGACGCAGGAAGCTTGCGCCCCCACCCCTGAGGATTGGGGGTTGCGAGATTAAATACTCACTTCAATGTTAACAGACGCTAGGACATGCATGGTGCAAATACACATGTGCTATGTGGAGGAAGGAAGATGTTGAACATACAAGACGACAAACAACAGCAGAAAAATGACATTCGGAAAGAGATAAATGGAGAACCCGTAAGGGACACATCGCTGCCACTCTTGTGCAATACTTAATTAGTAGCCGAATGGCAGCCGAAGAGGTGGGTATCAGAAGTATTTTACAAAATAGGAATCAAAAAACTCAAAAACCTGTGGAAAATAGTAGATAGTAATTAATTTACATTAAATCTTTCATCGTTAAACAATCGGCAAAGGCTTTTCGGTACCCCTAATAAAATGAACGCAATGAAAATAAATACGCCCATAACAAAAAATGGCAAAATCTATAACAATCCGTAAACAACAGGATCGTCGAAAATATCCAATAGATTTAATCTAAATTGCCACATTTTACGCGGGATTTATGCATACACGTCTAATTGCTAAAACAACATTTGACTCGTCTAAATAAAATAGTTTTGAATTGTGCATTTAAAAAAATAACATGAGCAGCAATTATATTTACGCATAAGGAATGGCATCAAATTTTACACGTATAAGAATCTGTAAATAGATAATAACCTTAATAAAATATATAAAGATACAATATTATTGGTCCATAGTGAACATCCTGGTAAATAACCTATCCGTACGGAGATAGGGGACGCTGAAATAATTTGAAATTCAAGTGCAATCAATTGTACTTGAAAAATATCCAGGAACGTTTGAAATATTTATACCAACAACTATTATAACGTACAATATGACTTGTGTGCACTTTCACCGAGACGACTATATTTAGTAACTTAATTAGGGTCGGAGACGGCATTACAAACAAAACAACGTTTCTAAAACTTAAAAGAGAAACAGGTAGTTCACATCATCACAAAAGACTTCGCGCTCGTCTCTCTGTCGGATTAAAAATATACGCGTAAAGCACAAATAAAAACATTAAATGTGGAACGATTTGAGCGTTCAAATATATTAGGTAAACTCCGTATTAAATGCCTCATCAACAGGGAAAAATGTGTCTGTCGGAATAACATTTGCAGAGAAAAAAAGACATCAAGGTCGCGTGGAAAAGGACGGCGTAGTCAAATGGATGATGTGGTCCTAAAAACTCAAATCGAATAAAATTCAACTATTGGCGAATTATCAAAGACCGGTGTATCCTGGTCCGGCATTCAAAGACGCCTGAAAAATATAGGCAAGGTTCACAGACGAGGCGTTTGGGTCTGGCGATGAAAAATGGGTATAGATAATAACAGAAATTACTATTAAAATCCGACATTTATATTGGGTTTATCTAATATAAGAAATGAGCATTCATAATGACATATCATTAACGCAATCATTCCCGCTGTTGTTGGAGTAAATACAGAACATAGTGGTCAATTTTTTAAACTTAACAAAACATCTAATTCCATGTCGGCATTGCAAAGAAACGCTACAATAACATCTTTGATATTTTCAATATACACAAGTCAACACAAAATGAATTACGTAATTTTGAGAATTCGGCGGACTATGTTCTCGGCTTGGGACTAGAATGAAAAGTCTTTTCGATAGCTTCAAGAAATACGTCACCAAGGAAAACGTGGGATCGATGAAACGCACGTAAATTAACAAAATAATATGGCTTTGATGACACAAATCATCCGTATGCATGTTAGACATTCATTAGATGTAATATTTCAAGTTCTACTTTTCAACACTCTTAACTAACATTTATCCTTTTTATAAACGCTTAATATAATCAATTCATGTCATCTTCGTAATTAAATTCGGATCCCTACTATATTCGCTACAAAACAATTAAAACAAAGCATCAAATCCATCTCGTTAAGATCGAATCAAATCTATCCGTGCAAACAAATTTAATTAAATAATCCTTTTGTGAACGCGTCGTCATTTCTTCCGACATTTTTATCCATCGTCGCACATCAAAATCCGAACAAAACACATCAATGTTTCATTTATAAAAAGTATCCAAAATAAAAATGCATTAGAAATCTTACGACTATTCTCAAACACATATATTCCCAACATATAAATATACTAACGCTATATCATCCATAATAAAACTTTGAAATTTTCATATAGGTAAAAACAATTTCCTCGCACTATATCCTCTTTTATAAGAAAATATTTTTTCTCTTTGTTAAATAGTAAAAGGTACACAAATAACATTTGACACGCTGTCACAAGACACTTAAGAAATTCATAAATTCCCCATTTTTTTCAATCTGTTGCCCCCGATACATCGTCTCCGTCTATATAAACTCTATTATAAAATTTTGGATTCAAGTAAACATTGTACAGTGTGTTTCACATAAACGACTCGTGTAAGGCATTGCATAATATAAAATATGAATAGAAAAAGTATATGAAATATTCAATGTGTTTTTTTTTTTAATATAGATACTCCACAAAAAATCGTAAACCCTCTCGTTACATTTTCTAAGAACCGCAATATTAGATATCTATATTGTTTTTATTTTTTTTAATCGAATAAAACGAAATGATAAAATTATTCAGTGATTAACATAAACTATATAAACATTTCAGGTATCGATTATTTTGTAGTTAACCTCTTACGTAAATTATGGCGCAACGACTGCGGCCATTGGATGCGGCGGCGAGCCGTGCCTCTCGAAGGTAATGTTCCGACGCTGTTCCTCGTTCTGAGAATCGGTCTGCATTCTTTTTCCGTCGAATCCGTACTGCCGTTTGTCGAACGCAGGACTCTCTTATCGCCGCTCTTCAGCTCGCTCAGTTTTTTATCGGTCAGTTGTAGACCGTCGGGTCTCGGCCGCAATGCTCGCATTACTAAATCCGTTCCGTTCTTGCACAACGTATCGCTTTCCAAATGCAAAGTAGTCGAATGCACTTCACCGGCTATATTGTCGCTTGTCATCTCCGACTTCTCAGATTTAATGACCTTAGAGTCTTTTTTGTTTTTTGGCTTCAGCTTTTGTGTCAAATCCGCAGTCAAGTCTGCGGACTCTTCCACGTTAGGAACACAACGTTCGTTGGATGATTCGGGAATGCAATTGTGATCAATGTTACATACGGGCAAACCTAACATAAACCCTGATTCCTTTAAAGATTCAGTTGAAGTGACGTCCTCGTGTTGTTCTTGCTTTTCGGTTTTCTGTCGTTTATCACCTAATCGAGTGCGGCGTTTTTCCTTGGGCTCTAATTCGACGGTTCCCCCTCCGCTGTTTCTCCGTTTGACTGATTTTAAAGATCCGGCTCTAACGTTTGAATTGATCGGTGTGACCATATTTTCCTTGCAGCACTCTGAATTGCCTTCTAAGTTTTGATCCGAACTGCGTCCTTTAATAGAGCCTCCTATTCCTTTTGGGGTACAAAATGTCAGCACGTTACTCGTTTTATGGCGAGTAACGATACTCGTCCGCAAAAAATCCTTTGACTTTTCAACGGGGGTATTGCTTATTAAGGATTTGCTCGACTCAGGACTTGAAGGAAATTTTTTGGACGCACTAGAACTATCCTTAATTGTCTTTAAAAGAACATCGGCAGATGGAAGTTGATTATCCTTTGATCTAGTAACTCTTGTATTAGGAGTGTTTACTGCAGGTTCACTGACACTTTTGGTAGGCAATATTTTAGTTTTGTTCTCTACTTTATCAATCTGCTTAGTATTATTAGTGGAAGATTTTTGTATTTTAATATTCTTGTCGACGACCTTTTTATCTGATTTAGCAGACTGGGCTTGTTTTCCAATCACAGAAGGTGATATGGATAATTTAGGTTTAGGTTGAAGTACAACTATTTTTCCAGACTGTAAAGTTGGTTTAGAAGTATGAACTGGTACAGGCACTTTAGATTCACAATGTTTTCTTTGATTACTCTGTACACTGGAAGCAATACAACTAAGGCGATTTTTGTCAGCATTTAAACGAGTCTGTGGTCGTATAGGTGTTTGCAGAGCATCGTGCGATCTCAAATTTCTTACGGGAAATTGAGCATTAGGTGTTCCAAATTTTGACAGTCCCTTGTATTTTCTCTTTCTCGGTTTAGGAGGCGAATCTACGGGTGAGCTGGATGATACTTCATTAATTTGAATAGATTCTTGTTCATTAGCAGGATTTAAAGACTTTTCCAAAATTTCTGGCTGTGGTTCTTCTTCAACTTTTTCCTTTTCTTCAGATTTAACCTCGGTTTCTTTTGTAGAATCGTCTGTTGTTTCTTCCGGCGCATTTACTTCTTCTTCGGGAACAACTGGAGAAACAGGATGTGTTGTTGGGGAAGAAGGTTTCTTAGACAATTTATTTTCCAAAATATTGTTGTTGTTATTCACAAGCTCTTCGGATTCCTGAATTTTATTCGGTTGTTCCAAGTTAGACTTCATGATTTCATCATAGACATGTTGTAAAGAATTTTTTATTTGAGTCTTATTAAGCAAACGTGCTATAAAATAAGAATCTGCAGGATTGCCATAATTTGAGGTATAATTATGTTCTTCTTCGTCATCTTTAAATGTAGGGTTATTCATAGGCGAGGACAGTCGACACGCTTGAGAATATTGAGGTATATTTGTCACAGGCGGTAGCGGAGCAATGGAATTTGGTGCAGGTAAACTCGGAGGCATCATTCTAGATAATTCTTGATGGTTTCGATTGTCAAAAGAATTTTCACCAGTTGCAGGTTCAGACATAGCTGGCATCGGAGAATCTAATTTTTGTGAACTTCCAGCTTGATCCGCAACTAAAAAACATATTTTTTAAGTCAAAAAAGAAGCAAATTTACATATTTAAAATTTAATAAATCGTTAAATATTCTTTACATTATCGTAAAAACCTTTTTTTATCTAGTACAGGGCTCTTAAACCTGGATTCCACAAAACCCTAAGGTTTCATTGTAATATTCATACTTTAACGTAGTCAAAGTCATACAATTGCTAAATTTCATTTTACAATAATTATAATTTTATATAGTGATAAATATACTATCTCCAATTACGAGAGGTCCTTTAGAAACACTATCAGATAGATTCCAAAGGCAACAAAAGGCTAAAGAACCCTGATATAAAGAAAATGCTAACAAACACTCTAAGCGTTACCATTTAGAATAATTTTTAAGGTTTTAATTGTTAAAAAAAACTACTGATAAAATATATACCTGGTTTAGGACGAACCATCGGAGGAGGGTGAGGTGCCCGGCTACGAGGAGGTCCTGGTGGATCCATCATTACAGTCACTACTGAAGTGTTATCAGCTCTAACTTTGGTATTTGCCCATCTAAAAAATATTAAATATTGAAAGTGCATTAATTGACAAAAATATTTTTTTCTGATCTTCAACTTAAATCGAAAAAAATAAATAAGATCACTCAATAAGTTTTTAGGATGATATATAACTGGCGCTACAATTGATAACATTTGTCAATTGCATTGAAATGAACGCATCACTTTTAAAGAAGACTATGATGATAAATAATCCTATGAACTTATTAAGCGTATAAAATTACATTGTATAAATAAGATTTTACCTATCGATTGCATTATCAACGAGGATTTTTGAAGGATTTTGCCATGAATCAGGAGATTGAACGCCGATCGCGGCTAGTTCATTGTGTTTTTGAGCCTGTTGCACCAATTCCACGGCATTTTTCGGCGAAATCATATTCCACAAGCCGTCCGTACCAAATATTAAGCACCTGCAATGAATTTAAATGAGAGTGAAAGTAGCGATAAAAATATGTATTTAGTTATACAGCATTTGAATAAAGTGCATAAGTATTTCATAAATAATTCAAGTGAACATTCACTTATATTACCTAAATCTTGCGGGATCAATAGCAAGCACTCCAACGTCGGGGTCGGGACTGACTACGAATTCATCGGTGCTGGTGTTGTAACTCCAATGATCTCCTAAACTGCGCGCAATAGCCAAAAACGGAACTTGTTCCGGACCCTTTCCGGCTACGTGTCTATTCCAAACGACTCTAGGTACGCCCGATTTTGCCATAACCTACGATACCAAAATACGATACATTTAAAAAAGTCATACATTAATATCAGCGACATGTTTTTGATTTATCAAACAAAGTTCTTTACATAAATAACATTTATTTATCTCTGTGGTCACCATCATGTGACCTTTGGGTAACTTGAAGTCTTAAAGACTCTTTGGCAAGCTTATCAACTTAATACTAAAGCTAGATATAAACATTTGCCATATATTGACTTATAATATTATATTAAAATATTTCAATAGCATGTCAAACCTTGCCGCCACTGGATTGAATTCGTTGCATTTCCGCTTCTGATTCTGGTTTATGATCCATGGTCAATGGCATTGCGCTCCATTCCTCTTTTCCTAGAATATTATTAAAAACATATACGCATTACATTCTTAACGTTCCACATTAATTTATTTACGGATTACTGATGAACATAATTATTGTCATGAAATAAAATATACCTTCTACTTGATATCCGAGCACAATTGCAGAGTCACCTACATGACCGATGTATATTTTCCCACGGCGTATGAATGCAACGCTGGCAGTAGTACCTGCCGTACTTGGCAAACCGTATATCACCTTTGGCCACTTTTCTATAAATAAAACACACGTATAATGAATTTCGTATTCTTTTCAGAAACCTTTTTTCTATAGTACGCATGTAAATGAATGCAAACATTTGAATTAAATTTTTGCCTAATTGCACCGCTTGAGGAATCATATTTTAATCAAAACGCTGGAACAACGATGGTCTTTTACAAATTTATCAAACATATCGACGTTTTCAATACAAAGTATGTTAAATAAAATGACAATAAAATTGAGCTTTAATGGTTAAACGTAAGCGTTATAACACTATAAATATTATAGTTCAGTATCAGCTTTCGCGTTCGGAATTAAACAAGAGATTGGAATGCGGCCGTGTCCAATTCATGGAACCAGGGTACCTGAATCTTGAAGAGTTGACGGGCCTAAGATTTCTATGAAAGATAAGGAATCTGTGTCAAAACATTTGGTGCATTTTTGGACGCCAGAGTCTTGGGGATATGGAGTTAAAATGCCGTCCACCCCAGAAGGCTCTCTAGTTGCCGGATCTCATAGGATCGACATCTCTTCGTGGACTAGATCCTCGGGATTTTTAGATGTAGTCAATTGCCATTTGGAGCCGCCCTGTACATCATCGTACTGCGGTCGTCACATCACATACAATAAATTTAATCACCAGAAAGAAAACAATACTTGGTGATAATTTGCGCCCTCATAAAGCCAAAGTTACACTGGATAAAATCTTTACAAAATTGCAGCGAGAGAAATTTAATATTTAATGAGTATTTAATTATTGAATATGAAATGATTATAACTTCTGGAATGCAATTTAAAATTGGTGATTTTGAAGTATCTGAATAAGTAAACACTGTTTATCCAGTCAATGAATTGGATGAAACGCATTCAAAGTCCACGTCAAATATAGATTTAATTACGAGAAAATATCTCCGAGACTAATAATAATCGATATCAATTATGATATAAAATGAAAAACAAAATACTGAAAACGATTCCATTGCAAAGCACATTTATAGTGAATATGACAAATTCTTCGCAGGATATTATAATACGACCTCAAGTTCATAAATGCATAAGAATAAGCTGATAGAAGCAAAACATACTATAGATAAATAGTGTTCAACGATCCCTCAAATTATATATATATATGTATATGAATAGATCAAACTATTAAATACTTTTCTTGATTAAGTTAGTTCTGCTGTTAAGCGGTCGAACTTCAGAATCTTCAGGATGTCTAGCTGGTGACTACATTTTTATATTAGTTATAAAAACCCATGTAAAAAATGGTTGGCTTTCCAAATATAAAAAAAACATGTTTTCTCAAACTTCATGGCATATAAAAGCGCAACATTTAAACATTATTTTATAAAATTTTCAGTACCAGTAAGACTTGAAGATACACGAAGATTTGCGCGTGAAATCATTTCCATATTTGGGAGTACTTATCGGTGTAAGCAGTTATTTTCGCTTATGAAAGGAAATAAGTCTCGGATCCAGAATAAATGAAGCTAACCTTGGGTCAGTTTTAAAGGTAATCACTGCTAGCAAATGTCAAGTGTCAGGAAGAAAACATTAAATTGTCCTTGTCCTTTTTATTTCTGCATGTTTTGTTCCTATGTCTTTAAGAAAAAAGGATTTTTTTTGTGACCCATATTATCCATTGAGTTTGACGCCCCTGATCTACATTAACACCTTAAAAACCTCCAGACCTGAACATGTACCACGTTTAGTCCCACGATTAAACGGATATTGTAACGTAGATCTTTTGCTGACACAAGGCAGTCGGCTATCTTCGCCGTTGCGATTTTTTAACCGTGTTCTTCAGACGCAAGATTCGTACCGGAGAGATGCTCAAAACCGCGAGTGATCGCTCGAAATACGACCGCAGTACGGTGATATAAAGAACGGCTCTAAATATTGGTTGGGCTCTGATTAACAATGGAGGTCAAGATTCATTATAAATTTCGGTGATGGGATTCAGCAACAGGAGCTCCGCAGGGAGATTAAATTGAGAGACAGAATGCTGGCGCAATGCATGTATTTATTAAAATAAGCGAAATAGACACCATTTATGAGTGACCACGAAGCTTTGCATGGCATGTCCCTATAATAACAGTGGAAGCTTAAAGGGCGGATCGAAGAAAACCTTCAAGACGTAAGTCGTGAGGATTTAATCGAAGAGATGTTATCCCACAAGACCCTATAATGAACTGCTGAAGACATTCCGTATGCTTCGGCATCTAAAAATGCATCAATCAGACGTCTTGGCGAGGATTTTCGTATTAATATTCGGGCTAGGACCATCAACCCTCCAGGGTTTAGGTAGCCCCGGTTCCACAAATTGACCACGGCCGCATTCCAAACACTATTGTTCTTAGATAAGATCGCTCTTAAATGTTTTCATGCTGCGAAATACTGTAGTTTGCCACAAACACGATGATTTTATGTTTGTAATTTAATAACCATCCACTACGTCTTAGTCCTCTAAGTTACTATGTCCATTGGGGAGATCCGCCGGGTGAGAATTCCGAATAAAACATGATCTACGAATAACATGTTTCAAAACTATTCTATTACATAAAGGATGTTGTCTTTTGAATGGTTATAAATTGAAGCTAATCCATCTCAAAATGGATGGACGTCAACCAATCAACTGTGAAGAAGCATCTGCAGCGCATAGGAACGGTTTCTCGGTACGACGTTTTGACGCCTCATCCAATATAACGAACTGTGTTGAAACACATATTTCTTTGAGCGCTAGACAAAAACGTGAACCTTTTTTGCACCGATTAGTAACGCGAGACGAGTCATGCATAATATGGATATGTCAGCAATCAGAGAAACTTAACCCTGCCCTCTAAAAAAATAGATCTTATTTAATCAATAAGGCAGATCAATTAAACAAGTGAAAACAACTCTTAATTCGTTTTTACATCAATCACAGGACTTTTATTTTAGAGGAATAAATACACTGATATATAGACGGGAGAAGGTTATATTAAATTATATTATTGATGAATTAATAAAAATAAAAAATGTTTTCATTTCATACTAAAAAACGTCAAAACTTTCACATGAACCCAATATATAGTATAAATTATGTATTTATTCTGAGAAGTGTTTCTTAAGATAATGAAACCTTTGAATAACATTATGGTCCTTATCCTTTTGGATATTGTTTCTCTACAACAATGTCAATAAAGCTACAAAAATACGCATCAATAATACTCCATTTTTATTTTGAAATGTTTGCTAAGATGTGATTGTTAATGTGTATATGTAATCAATATTGGTGGATGTAAATATTGAATAAGTGACAGGAGAGGTGTGGGAGGGGAAGAATATAAGGGAGAGGCGGTGAGGAGGCGCTTACCGAGCTCTTTCCACATATTCATGTGAGTCATCATGTATCCGTTGCGGATGGCGCGCAGCACGTCTGCGTCGTCGTCGGACCAAAAATGCTTCTGACGCACGATGGCCTCCATTAGATGATCCTTGGCGTAGGCCGCCGCCTCGGCTCCCCCGTGTCCATCGAAAATGCCGAAATAGGCGTACTCCAAGTCGCGCTCGTCCTCCGTCTGCTGATAGGCGACGGAAAACTTGTCCTCCATGTGCTTACGGCCGCCCTGGCTGTAGTGGCCGGTGACGCGCATGTTGACGCCGATGGAGGCCGGCATGGCGACTTCTCGGAGAAAGTCACAGCAGCCGTCACCCGCACTGCCGCCCGCCACCCGCCGCCCGCGCTCTTACGGACCCGACACGCTCGCCGCGTTCGCGAACGCAACTAAACCGCACTTTACGAACACACCCTCTTACATAAATCCTTTGTTTCCGACCAACCGACCGACGAACGACCTTCGACTAAATTTAACGAATAATTATCCTCTTATAAAACATATTTATATTTTTTTAATAAAACCAACATTTGAATATCAATTGTATCTAATTTGTAGATAATTTAAAATTTGTCTGAATATTTTTCATAATTTAAAATAAAATTATAATATTTTCATAAAGCGAATTTAAATGCATTCTTCTTTCAAAAATTAACTACGGAGATTTTATATTTTTAACAGACATAAAATGAAATAAATTATATTTTTTTTAAACCGACCGTATATAATCCGAATATTAAATTACAAAATATTTTGTGAAATTCAAAACATTGATTGAACAGAATCAAAATAAAAATATATATTGTGGCATGCAGGGCCGTAACTAGGGTATGATGCGCCCGTGGCAAAAATCAAAATTGCGCCCCCCCCCCCCAAATTTTCGGACGGATATTTTCAATACATTTTTTAAAGGTGATAAAATAATGTTTAATATTTTGACATTATTTTATTACAACATTGCTACATTAAAAAAAGTGCTAATGTTAGTTATAAACAAAATGGCGTCGTTATAAGATATTTCATTAGACTTTTTTTTTATTGATATCAAGAATTTGTCGGATTTTTTCTATTGATCTGAAAACAATTTTTTTTAATTTCTATTATGTGCAGGAGCAGAATATACCTATAAAAGTATATAATTAAAAACTAAGTAGTTTTTTTAATTAAACTTTTATATATTCTTGACAAATTTTACCCACAATTTTACAATATTATATTGAGAAACCACCTAAAACTTCAGCCGGGTCAGTGAAAAACAGCCGTTTTTGAAAATGCAGTTTCGAGAAAATGTCATTTAACCCATCGATGCACAGTTACCGTCAAATACCGTCATGTGTTAGCAGATAATACTTGCTTATTGCGCCAGAATAAATTCATGCATACCGTCTTCGCCGACACTTCAAATCTTATCTCACACCGACGAAACTCATCAAAATGAAAACAAACTTAGGTGGCTCAAAAACTCTCAAACTTCTCAAAATAAGATAAATTAATTTTGATAAATAATTTGATTTTTGCGATATACCGACTTGAAGTACATACATATTATAAACATCAAGTACTAAAGTAGTAAAAGTTTTATCGCATTCTACTTCCAATATATTTTACTTTGGTCTGTTTTTATGCAGATCTTTTTTATGCGATTTTGATATTATGCCATTTTAAAAAATAATGGAACTTATCCCTCATTTTTCTATAAAGAACAAAGCTTTTTTATGCTAATACGCATAAAAAAGTCTAAAATTGTCGGAAAAATATATTTGGGAAGAAATGACTATCGGCGAAAACGAAGAATTAAATTTACAAAACATTAATACTTTACAGTCCGTGCGTTTCGCGCTAAGCTTCGCTGAAAGTCCGGGCGATTTCGTAAGAAATTCATGAAACTCTACTTCTTTCGTAAAATTGATATAATTCTTAAACCAGCTAATAGATTGAAACGAAATTTTAGTCGTGCCTACAAAAGAGCTTACTGCACAGATATATTTAAACAAAACAGAGGTTTTCAATGTATGGTGCGTGTATCAGCGCGACAAAATGCAAAAAGTAACTTTTTGATTTGAATTATATAAAAAGGCATTTATCAAATGACACCCAAACACATGAACAAAAAATAAAGGCAATATTCAGTTAGTTCATCGTTCTATTTAAAAATTATATTTGAATTGTGTATTTTAACACTGAAAATTGGCAACTAAATTGAAATAAATTAAAATTGTAGCAACAGTACCAGACTTTTAGAGAAAAAGATGATGAATAATATCATCAAAGCTTCAGTTTGAAATGGAAAGAAGATGTGTCCCAATTATTCCGACTGATATGCTATTTGAATTGAAGCGCGTGCAGTTTCCGGTGCGAGCATCAACAGAGTACAGGGAAACACAGGGCATGCGTGCATGCTTCTCACATGGACAGCTGTATGTGGGCTGCTCACGCCCAAATCATTTATTACCAGACGCTACGCACCATACGGAATTTTTTTAAGCATCCAAGAGCACTTCATTAGCACGACATGAACGCGATCTTTAGGACGAGAAAAAAGATAGGAAGCCTCCTATTCGACAAAAAGAAAAAAGTGAAAAACGAAAATCAGGGGGTTTACGAGATCGAATGCGCAGCCTGCATCATGTCGTACATTGAACAAACCAATAGATAGATCGCCCACAGGGTGAGAGGATATCAGAAAGCAGTTTTGCAATTGGATTACAAATTAGCAATAACCGAATATGTTACGAAGAACGATCATCACATCAATTTTGCGGCACATAAACTATAGCAACAGTCAAAAACGTCAGCATCAAAATTACAAGAGATCAAAAAACGAAGAAACTCTGCAATCAACAGACGATATGACGGCACTAGCATTCCTAGATTTTAGCTACCAATTTTACCGAAAATTAAAGCACCAATGACCAGCTAAAAGATCTGAAAGTGTAAACAATCTCCAATAAAGACCGCAAAGCAACGGCAATGGACGAAGGATGCTCACAAGGAGCACAGAAGTCAGGCATTTATTTTAATAATTAACGAGCACCATTCTTATCGCTGACCATTTTTTTTATTCCCCCTTTCTACTTCTTCAAAAGTAAACTGACAGATTTGCACAGCAACTCATTCCTTTTATTTTCGCAACACAATAATAGGCAAAAATAATTAAGCAACAGCAAGCAGATGCTATGCATGTTGGACATAAGAAATTGAACATTTTTTTATTAATTTTTTTTATTAATTTGGACTTATGTATTATGTTTTAATGCACCTATATCTTGAGTCATATAAAAGCAATTCAAACAGAATACTCGCGCGCTAGTGCAACCATCACGACGAGCGCGTGGGAGCGGGGCGCCGCCCGGGGGCTCTGCCCCGAGAGCGCCCCCGCTCCGACGCTTTACATCAAGAGAAGCCAACTTTGGTGAATAGAAGCACTATTATTTTCCAGCACGATAACGCGCGACCTCTGTTAACGAAATTGAAAAAAATTGCATTGAGAAAAAAACCGCAATAAATTGTAAGAACATCTAATATTGACATAATTTACATTTACTTACTTATTAGTGTTTCTCGTGTATTTTTCGTTTGGACGAAAATGAGGCAGGGGCGCACTGGCCGAGGGGCGCACTGGCCGAGGGGCGCACTGGCCGAGGGGCGCACTGGCCGAGGGGCGCACTGGCCGAGGGGCGCACTGGCCGAAGGGCGTAGGTGGTGTTGGTGCTGATGAAGCAATATAAGGAGATGATACAACGAGCGCCGAAACACTTTTTTTCGGGTATCCAAAAATGACTAATCGGGTCGACACTTAAAATTCTTACGAGCTTCATCGGGAACACTGATTATCCATAAAATTGGATCACCGTTAAAGTGGAGATAAAGCATCGCTAATCAATTATTATATCATGTTGCTTTGAATTCATGACATCGATGGTGTTATCTATCTCGAGCCAATTATGAGTAATGAAGCAAGTATGTACATATTATCTCCAAACGAAGAATCGGGAACCCCATGAGAGATATCGAAAATGACTCATTGCGAATCTTATGTCAATTTATGTGTTAATGCATTTAGAGTAAAATGGTCAAGTAAAATAAAAATCACGTACAACTCTCTCAATCGGGTCGGTATCCTGCGTTTTGCGCCCCAATCCCTGCTGCGCCCGTGGCAGGCGCCTGCTTTGCCACGCTCTAGTTACGACCCTGGTGGCATGGACCAAAATATTCTGCCGTTGACAGTTTCGTCGGCTTAAAGCGGGACTAATGTTTTATTGTTAAGACCTCCGGTATTTGGCTGGAAAGCGTCGAATTTGTCGAACGCGCGCATTCAAGTGACAGTTATTACGAAAAGAACGTGGTGGCGCTCATTCGAAAAAGCGGAACCAGACGTTTTCTGTCCTGTAAGTTTATTGACAATCATACAGCGAACTGTCTTTAAATGTTGCTCTGTAACATGAAAAAAGAATTAAACTGATATCTCGTATACTTTTCGTGTTATTCATTTTTTAAATAAAGTAGTTTCCCTGCCGCACCCTATATTATAATTACTATTATAACTATTATTTTCATTTTTGTATTTTCTTCGGGAAACAATGACAAACCACTCGAGACGACCTTGTTGATTATTGTTAACGCATTAAATATGGGAAACATATTAATATTTTCTATATCAGCTGATGTTTATGTACGATAAACATATTTTTATGAATTACGCCATGTTTTAACATTTTTTGCCATTACTCATGTTATCGAGGATTTGCTGAAACTATATTTTTTAAATTGAACGCCTTCATCAATCAGCAGGCTTCTAGATCGACGATGAAGACTTATGTAGATAGCATTGGAGTGTGGTGTCCTGCAAATAACTAGATACATCCGCAAAAGGAGAAATAAGTTTGACAAATGCTTGTTGGCTTAATAATTTTAATTTGGTTTACTTCGAGGAATTTTTTCATTTTCTGAGATCGGTGATGAAAAATACTCTATATCTAAATATGTAAAACAAAACATTTTTCTTTGGAAATCCTTTATTTTCTTTTGAATCTATAATAATACATTAAATGTGAGATGAATTAATTAATGAGTATTTAAATGAGATCATTACAGTCGACTTACAATAGTGATATTTTTTCAATGAACGACGATTGTCACACACATTATTCTGTCAGGTGAATTCGACACATCATCATAAATAAACATATCAATTTAATAATTACACTAAGCGTATTTTTTAAAAACATTGTAAAGCTGTATTTCCATTGCCGATTAACATAAATATATTATCTTCACAAAGCAACAGCGATTTAATTAAATTTGAACTATAAAATCTTTGGTTTTTTTTTAAATAATTCTATATAATTAGCTAAAACACACTATATACCTAAATTATAAATAAAATTAGTTCAATACTCTCGCAATAAACTTCATAACTATAAAATAAATAATAATTTCAATTGTAAAATTAGACTAGAATGTGATCAGGTAATTTTTACTTTTATATGATAAAAAGATGACCACAGCGTCACAGACACACAAATAAATAAAATACGATCGAATACTGCAATCAATATTTATTCGCGTAATGACGATGATTCGATACGAGAGCTCAATTTTTGGCATTAAAAAACATATAAAAACTATGAAAACATTTCAATACAATTAGATAAATAGGAAACATCATGCAAAACGCACACATTAAAGATTTTGTACATTTAATTTATAAGAATATATGATTTACAATGATTTTTCATAGGGGAAAACAAAAACGATCTGAACTTCGTCGACGTTATGCTTAACATTAGTATGAAGCAAAATATTTAATGGAATACGACAGTAGTCCCAAACGTACCCGAAAATTATCTTTATTTCTTGACATAGTCTCGTAGCCTTCTTTGGAGCTGATTCTTCCCTTTCAGTTCATTGTTTTGATTGTTCCTTTGTTTCAGGTATGAAGTAAAGCTCTTGCTGTCGTGGTGAACGGACGTGCCATCCTGGGTGCTCCGATCTAGTGGACGCTCCGCCCTGAATCGAAGATAGCAAGGAGCTGGAATCAGCTCGGTGACCCACATTGCTGAGCCCCACCCTGATAGGTGGTTACAAGTACTTTTCCCTGGGTTATCTCTGAGGAGAAGTTTTCCTGGGTTTCCCTCTCTCCGATATGGCTGACACTGACCTTAAATATGAGGTAAGCCCGGAAGACAGCTATATAGTTTGCAAGGAGATATATGGGACCGAAGCAGCGAAGAGAGAGGAAAAGGCGTTTGAAGTCCTTTGGAACGCTATCGCTAAGTTGAAGGACATGGTTAAATCAAAGGAAAACCTCTGCGAAGAGGTGAGGACTGCCATCGTTGAGACTCGAATCGCCTGCACTGCAATGGATTCGGCGCAAATCGACAACCACCGAGAGGTGGCAAGGGTGTACCTGAGGCAAAAGGCAAGGATTGAGCAGCAACAGGAAAAGATAAAACAGCTGCAGCAGCAGCTAGAACAATTGGGCACCGAGCAGAAGGCTCAAGAGAGAGTGGCCGATATACCATCCTCCGCATCCTTGCAGCAGCAGCCCGAGCGCCCGGAAGGATGGAAGACGGCCACGAGTAAGAACAGGAAGAAGAGAAGGAAGAATCACAAGAAGTGCGAATGTCAGAAGCCTCCACCTCAGCTGCTTCAACCGCCGCCACAGCGGCAGCAGCGACAACAACAGCAGCAACAGCAGGAGAGGAGGCCAAGATTCGAGAGAATCATCCTTGGGCCCGCAGAAAAACTGTCGTATGCTGAAGTATTGCGCCAGGTGCATGCCCGGTCTGATGAGGGGGTTGACGTCGCCGTGGTCCAGTCGGTTAGGAAGACGGCCCAGGGAGAGTTGGTCCTGAAACTCCACTCGGGGGATTCCGGCGCACAAGCGCTGCGTGATCTCGTTGACGAGATTGCGGGACCTTCCTTCTGGGTGCGGCACGAAGCTCCAAGACGGACGGTCATTATCCGTGACTTGTACGAGGGGGCCGAAGGGTCCGAAAATGTAATCGGTGCCCTATGTAGGGCATTGGGTGATATCCGACGCAAAAACGTGAAGGTGCTATCGGTCAAACCGGCGTACAACGGCACATTCACGTGTATCGCGGAGGTGCCATGGAGCAGCGAGTCTGATCGGATCCTGAAGGAGGGCAGGATCCGCGTTGGCATCGTTATGTGCCGCATCCACGATCGGGTGAAGGTGCGTCGATGCTTCCGTTGCCTCAGCTACGGGCACATAGCAGCAAACTGCAAGGGTCAATCCACAAAGCGTGCCGACAAGCATGATCAGTGCACAAAATGTTGGGAGGGAGGCTACAAATCGACTGCATGTAAGGCACCTGAGACACGATGTGCACCATGCAAGAATGCAGGGATGGAGGACCAACACCAGTGCGGGGTCTTTATAGACGCCCTCAAAAAGCAGAGAGGTTTTTATTCCTCCTTGCAACAGTCAATATGCGATGTACAGAACTTTTTGAAATGCCTACCATGTCTGCTAACTCGCACACTTTCAGTCGACAGTCATTCAATACCATTTTGTGGATTTTCTTCACCATTTCTGGCGTAGTCACCTCATTTGGTTAATCACTGCGATGTTCTTCTTGGCAGCTCGTAAGGCCTCGTTCAAACTCTCCCACCCAATATTTTATTATTGTAAACAGAGGAGCAGTCTCCCCCAGAGTAGAATTTATGGCTGGCTGCCATGCAAATACTAAACAACGTAGCGTCTTCAAACATGAAACCTAAGCTTTATAAAGAAGGTCTTTTTTACCATAATAATTAAAATAACAACCGCCATTTATACGTCAGATCAGATACCTCTAGGACTACCCTCGTATGTTCGTTAGAATAAATTTCTATGATTGAAATCTATATCTCAAAGCGACAAATATGATTTTAGCAGCATGTTGATTTGGAATCTGTTTAATTTCTTTCAATTTTATTATTGTCCGACAATACGTTTCAAAGACAAAGCACTATTAATGAAATTAATCTAACTACTACGTCGTCTGCATTTAATATCCTCCGTCAAATGTGAAAGTGATAGATTGAATAACTCTAAGGTGAATGAATGGTGATTGCACTTTTAAAATACATAATTTATGAACTATCTCTTATGCGCTCGATATTTTATAGAATATTAGAATTACAGTAAAACCCAATATGAGCAGTTAGTATAAAAACTTGTGTAAATATTAAATTTAGAGTTGGCATATTCGATTTTGGATTAGAGAGAAACTGTATAATTCAGATTCATTTTTTCATCTCGATTGTTTGACCGAAACGTTTTATTATTTTATATAAATACTATCGTTAATACTATGTATACTAATGAAATAGTTTTATAGCGAATAACACAACCGATTACTGAGCATTCACAATATATCTGATGGGAATAGGAATTAAAGCTTTCAATTGGTATTTCATTTCGAGCTGAAATATTTGATCTTCGTTATGTTTTTTTACATTTGAAATTCATTGGCTCTTTCGCAACGGGGGATTCGTATGCAAGTCTTTTGACCCTTCTGACAGTCTGGCCAGACTTTTTAAAAGTACAATCTGTGCATCTCTTCTGTTTTGATATGAAGAAGATCCGTTTTCGTAGCGAATTGTAACTTGAGACAAGAAGTGGGTGCTATATAATAATGTTATATGAAAAATACAATGACTTTCTTCCAGATAAGTACCTGTTCCAATCCCTCGATCAACATTAACAATAAAGAAAGTCCTTCGGTGGTATTTTTCTGGAGTTATTTATTATGCATTTGTCAGATAAATAAGGGAGCTTGGATTGGAAATTCTACCTCATCCAGTCTATTCACCAGATATCGCACCATCGAATTACTACCTTTTCAGATCGTTAGAGCATAAGTTATGATGTAAAAAAATTAGCAATGTTGGTAGAGTAAAAATGCAGTTATATAAGTTTCTTTTTGTTAATTGTTTTTGTATTTAAGATTTTTTTAATAAAATTTTTTTTTCACCATAAAAAAAAATGTTTGATTACCTTTCACTTTGTCTAATATTTTTACAAAAACGTTTAAGTTAATAAAAAAATATTATTAAAGTCAAGAAAACAAAAAAAACATAATTTTCCATGCAAAATGTATGAAGGTCCAGCCAGACTTATTTCATTGACGGAAGGATATTAATACTTTCATTGACAGAAGGGTTAAAATATTTAATGAATAAATTCGCCTCGTTACAGTAGTTATTTTTGACAATATCTGAGCCCGTTGCGTAAGAGTTATTATTGGAATTTTAAAACATAAACTCCACATTTTATTTGTATAAATATTTGAAATCCCTTTCAAATATCAAAGAATACAACTGACAAATGATTATTACGATTTACAGAAATCACCGATCCAGATAAAATATTATCTCTGTAAACCGATACCAAGGTATGCACATTAGGGATTTTACTGTAAATTGCATTTCAAACTAAGACATGACCTATCTGGCTAATATACCCAGTGATGTTTTCATAAGGGAATTATCGGGCAGTGTTAGAGCCCACTTTCTAAGTCCTACTAATAGAACCGACGACAGAACGAGAATCGCTCCAAGAATAGAAAATTTATTTGGTACTTCGTTAAAAAACATGACTTGCCAAATGAAGGCAAACACTATATCGGCAGACCTGGCAATGGCTATGGGACCGGCTTGTTCCAGCTGAAGGGACATAGTCAATAAAATTTGGCCACTAAAACTAAACAAAGCAAGACACAGTACTAGCAATCTGTCCATTCCGCATTGCGGTATACAAAGAGCTCCAATTAGCCAAGTAACAAATAGTGTTTGCACCAAAGCGAAGCATCCGAAATTTGTCATTATCACTGAGAAATGCAACCCTTTCAATGCTCGTAATAGGATGTAAACATTGGCACCGAACAGGGTGGATCCAAAAGCTGCCGCAGCGCCCCACGGATTAGACCCACTTTTTCCATCTAAAACTTCCGCTGTGACACTACCGAATAACAATGGTGGACGGGTAATCAATATAACACCGATTAAAGTTAAAACGATTGATATCACATTAAAAATACCACATGGTTCCTTAAGAAATATTCTAGCAAAAATGGAAACAAAAACAGGTACCGAAAATACTATGACCGATGCGTCGGCAAGCGGCATGTGTCTGAATGCGTAAAAACTTAGCATCAAACCGGTGGTTCCGACAAACGACCTAAACATGAGCATCGTTCGTCTACCTTCAGGAAATATAGGCTCTCCTTTCCATATTACGACCGGGATTGTCGGCAGTAATACGCCGACGAAGCGAAAAGCCGCCAGTTCCATCGGATCGACGTTGACCAATCCCTTTACTATGACAGAGCAAAGAGAGAAAAATAACGACGATAACGTGGCCAACATTAGCCCCAAAAACGGACATCGCTTCAATAGAGGTCTTCTATTCTCGTACAGATTCAGAGACATATCTGTTCCATCTCCTCTTCCGTTCGAAATTTCCACGAGGTGTTGAAGCTCCAAATGCTCAGGCATGATGGGTTTACATCAAGAAACCTTAAAAACATTTAAAATTTACATCACATCACAAATCGAACTGAGATTAATTAATTTTTCATGTTTTTTGTTTATGTGTCAATTGAATATGATCTGTAAAATGTCATTCGTTTCAGCATTAGCGAGAATGTCAGTGCGTGATGAAAGAGTGCATAATTTATCTGAAATTATTCATACCAAAGCTAATCAGTTTCCATAGTCAGGCATGAGACGTCATGCGGCGTCGGAAATATTCACCACAAGGACGCACCGCCCCCGGCATGACGTCCAGCACTTTGACGTAACAGCTTTTAAAAATAAAAATATGCCATAACGCTTTTAATTATGACCATGTCTAAAATATATTTTTAGCCATAAATTTGTTCGCTTTTCGACATGAATTTATATTATTTCGCCAAATTATTTTCAATAATGAATTATTAAAGGTTTTAAAAATGTTTGAAAATAATCATATTTCATTTAAATGTTAATGCGATTTTATAAGCGTAATAAATAGTTTTTATTCTTGAATAAATGGTTTTTTTATACTTTAAATATTGAAAATCAGTTAAAATAATTAAACTGTTGAATATTTAAAATAACCATGATTTTTTATTGTCAAACTAGGATATCTGCAACGCTTAAATGCCGCTTTGATGGAATAAAGATGAGAAAAACGAGAAGCAATTGGGGCAAAAATTGCCTTTTATTATTTCAATTAATACAATGTATTCATATTAGTTCAATTGTTTCAATATAAGATGGTATTTACAAGTCCTATCGAAGAAAAAAAAAACAGGATTCAAATCGAGTTCATAAATTAAGTTATATTTTAAGAAATACTTATTAAGATTAGTATAAAAACATATTTTATTCAGTATTCAGTAAAATGCAAATCTCCACGCGCATCTCAATCATAAATACATATAGGCTTCTTTACACAAACTCGTATATATACCGTCTTTCACAATATAAAATGAGAGAATACTAACAGAGTCTATATAAATACTTATATTTAACAATTCACATTTAAATCGATATTCAGATGTTACAATTTGCAAAGAACTCTCCAAAATAAAATACGAAATTGTATCACTATTTTTATGTGCATTTCACTTAACGTATGACAAATCACAGCTAAAATATCAATTAATTCAATACAGTTCGAACCAAAACACGTAACCGATTTGGGACTATATCGACTATTGACGATAAATGTGATTTTCGTTATAAAAAATAAATATTTCATATAATTATGCTCAAATAAATAACACCATTTATGCTTATTTTACATGTTTCATTAACAGAATTCATTGATCGACTGAATAAACGTGTCTTTTTATGAGTATTGAAATGTGGAATCACACGTTGTCAACTGAACGGCATTTCAATTATCATAAAATGTATCATACTATACAAAAAATATACGAAATCAACACTACATGATGGTCCCAATACCTAAAATCAGGAAATATAATATATCCAGTTAACAAAATGAAAAATATAAGCTACGAAAAACTGGCGAAAAATGCACAAATTTATTTTTCATAACGCGTCGATAAATATATATTTTTCCTTTAACTGTAATAATAGCAATCTATGACATTGAAATTAGGTTGCGTTATGATATTCAATCGTAATAGGCCCTAAAATACATAGATGTATCCTAAAATTGCATCGTTTTAAAAAATATCCTGATAGAATACGGGAATATATAATTTATAACGACGACAGAATTTATAAAATCTCCGATTAACGCGATGGATCCAATTTAAATTGTACGCGTTTTCCTACGAAACGCTCATTCGTCGAATTAAAAAATATTCATACTAAATAAATCATATTTTGTTAGTTGACAACGGTGTTGACGTCAATATTGATCGATAAATTAAGAGGTTCGAAGAGAAATCGAAACGTTCATTCCGCGTCTATTTTATTGCCCGTTGTGAAATCAATTATGTGTGTCTCTTATGGTATTACGATGAAATTACGCGTAAAATGCAAAATGTGCGCTTCATTTTAAAACACCGCATCGAATTTGTATCATGGCAATCGAATAAACTGATTATATTGACTTTGAATGATCATTGGCACGGTTTTATCCGTTTGGATAAATTTTTTCCGACGCATCGTCTTTGTTTTATGCATCGAAATGTATTTAACTCATTCGCCTTAATTTAAATAAATAAAGCCGTGTTATCGTTTCGTATTAATACAGTTTCTCGCGTATTTAACCGTAGATCACTAATCATTAGTCTCGCAGACTACGGACTTGAAATGTATGCACGTTTCCGCATCGTCTGCGCTCAGTGCCTTTTAAATACGCAAATTAGTGATCTAGGGTCGATAATAGAATTTACGTTGATCAATAATTGGATAGCTACAACAATGTGCATCTCGTTTCAAATACAATCTCAAATAAGCTTATAATAACTACAAATATAAACATCTATCTTTTTGTATGACTTATTTATTTATCCTGAGGCATACGGCTAATAATACATATATTTAGATTTATCTTCGAAAATTGATATTTTAAATAAAATAATGAGTATTTTGAAAAAATATTTTATTTTTGACACACATTTGATGTTAAATTTTCATGGCGAGATAAAACTCAATATTCTCATATTTATTCTTGAATTTCAGTAGTATACTTACAACTATAAAATTTATTAGATAACTGTCAGTTTGAATTAAAAATTCAGGTCATAAAAGGTCACCGAGGTAAGCGTGCGCGCGCATACCTCACGTTCCTGTTATGCAGGTACAAGACTTCATTATAGCATACAATAAATGTTGAACTTTCCGTCAAAAAAGTTGTAAATATTTAACACATTCGGTTTTAGGAACGGACGTTAACATCCCTCTTTAAAAGAAAAAAATTAATGGTTGAAATTAAATCGATTTGGCTTAAGGCATTTTAGTCGTAAATCTAAAATTGCGTGTAAAATATTGTTTTTTAAATTAAATAAAACATGTTTGCGTTGTAAATTGATATGAGAAAATGAAGCGTAAAAATTCAGACATTGAGAAAAAAACAAATGGGATTTTGTCTCCGGAAATCTTTGATAAACGGCATTAAAACATATTGTTTTTGGCAAATTTTACGGATCAATAATTTAAAGTTTAAAATAACATCACAACGGTTACAATTTTTTATTATTTGGATTTATAAACGTATTAGCGAGTTGCCTACGCTCATCTGGATTCCACGTAAAATGTACGTTATTGTATTTAATAATTTATTTTCAACTTAAAAGTAATCACTAAATCAAAAGTATCACATTCACTATGCATATTGAGTGCAGCAAATAAATTGTCAATTAAATTACTTATAAACTAAATTGTCCTGTCTATTTTTAAATATACAATAAGAACTTAAACAAATATTAACTTTTGACAAACTACTAATTTTTAAAAAAAAAATCATTCCTCACTATGAGAACATTACAAAATTAGCAAAGTATATACAATATACATTTGTATATAAATAAATTTGGTACTGCACAACACCGCCTACAAATTTGCAATAACAAAATGCCAATAACAAATAAGTAAACAATTCAGTTTTTGTACAGTTCTTTCGTTTCGGATTTATTTTGATCAAAAAAATAAATCGGTTATACACACCAAAACTCATTTTATGTTTACACATGTTAAAATTAATATTAAACAATCAAAAGTATTTCGCACCTAATCTAGAGACTTAAAAACAAAATATGACTTTTGTCTAATAAAAAAAAATCCACAAACACAAAAGAGATCTCACAAATGTTGTACTCATTATATCTTCAAGCTATGCAAATAAATATTTTACCAGTCGAACCATTAAGTCGGAGACAAGCTGTTGTTGGGAAATATGATCGAAATTAAAAATGACTTCACTATTCCACGATACAATTACAAAACTAGTAGCTTTACAAATGCTTTCTTCGCATAAACACGCAAATAACTTTTGCCGGATACAAAATCTATTCAAGGAACTTTTCGAATCATCTCACTGCAATGTCTTTTCATAATCCTGGAATGGGCTAGGTACTTCCAAGAACTTTAAAAATAAATCCTATTAATTGTCGATTTCGTCAACATTTTCAGCATCAACTGATAGCGCCTCTTTCAGTGCATCTACACAATTTTTGGGAATAAGCGTGCCTGCAATAAAACATTTATTTAAGAATATCATCTAATAAGTACAGATAAAAGTCAATATTAACACTCAGAGACCTGCTCCCGCGGCAATGCAAAATTATATATACAAGACAAAAAATATATTTCATTCAAAAATTACAAACAGATTTAAAAAAATTGTATTAAAATACACATTTTTGTTTGATTTTGACAACGAGCCTAATTCTCAGAAGTCTAATAACAATAAATGCTTTATTTGTTTTATACTCAGTCTTTAGCTGCGTAATACGCAATGTATTGTATTTTCGAAGCATTTCGTAAAAAAATGTCCACAGTTTATGAATCGCTCCCAACAACGTACAGAAAGTGTCCCAAAAGTTATGAAATATATTTTTTTGCCACCATCATCATCATAGTGTCGCCACATTCAATATCCATTCACAGGAAGGGGTTACATCCATCTCGTCTGTATCATACATTCACCTCCTCATTCGCTCGATATTGAAGGTAGTTGGCTACTAAGGTAATAGCTTTCTGGAATGCAGAGTCCAATCCCTCCTTTCCTCACTAGGGCGTTTCCAGACTAAGGTGAAGACATGTGTGACGTTTAAGTGCATCTCGGATTCGCTCCTACACCAACTGAGGATGTTTCCCCGTCCACGTGCAACTTACACGAGCAAATTCTATTTCAGCTTGACCCTCCCAAGCGTTCAGCAATTTCAAAATTATGCGAGGCACCACTGTATATATTTTTATAAACAACTCAAAGTACTCGCTCCCATGCCCGGTACGCCCTCTCGAAGGCCTCAATGAGAACTCGTGCTGTCGCCAAGGCCACTTGGATAGCGCCAATGCTGTTAAAACGGCATCTTTCGACCCTTGGGAACAAAACAAAAAGTTGGCCAGAAATATTCGGCTAGAGATTGTTCCATATTACACTACAAGAGTGCTCTTTCTGAATAGTGGAGGGGGTTACGGAGGGTCATCGTAATTACTCCCGTAGGGGTTAAAGGCAATAAAGTGCATGTATAAATGAGGAAGTAAATCAAATAAACAAGCAATTGAGTTATGTCGAATAAATGATAAGCCCTTGTATAGAAGATAGGTTGTCATATGTAATGCTTATGTCAATTTAATGTTGTTATGAAGTTATATTTAACATACACGAATCCAGAAAATAAGATGTAAGTATCATACATATACTTATGCTTTTGCCACCGCTTTCATTGGAAAAGTTACTGTTGTGCATTCGATTGTTGTTGTTTTGATATTATTTTGGAGACCCGAGTATGTTGTAATCAGATCACATGTATTTTGTGAGAATATTGAATTAAGTATGTAGTGTCATCCGCGATACTCAAAGGAGTACTAGCTCTTAACCTGTAACTGCTGCAGTTGGGTTATTCGCGTAGACGACGAACCGGAAGTTCGATGTCTTGGTGAAGAAAACGACATCAAGCAACCGGACCAATGATTCCGTGTTGAAGGAGGATCAAGTGAGACCTCGGAGAAAATAAAAGGAGGGTGGCTGCGGCAGCATTGCCACATTGTGAAGTACAAATTTTTTGTAGACCATAGCCCTTGGTGTCAAAAGACAATCAACTTTTTCAATTTTGGGGTATGCAGAGATGTGCCATTCGGCACTTTGTAGACTTGCTTAGGCAATTCATGAATTTCGACAGCTTTTTTGTTGATTTTTGTGCAATATTAGATCGTCCAACGTTATTCAGAAGCTGATTCTAATGACGCTTGCAGCAGACTGAACTTTGATGCGATGTAAAGCTAACGGTCCCCCCACCTCACCTAACCAGTTCTAGCACGCTATGACCAAGAATAGTGTGGCAAAAAATTATATTTCATGACTTTTGGGACACATCCCGTATAAATACTAATGCATTATATAACACTTCTTATCTTAATAAATTAGCATTAATACAAAACAAGTTTTTGTGAAAGCCATGTGGAATAAAAGGCCGCAAGAAATGCGCGCAGGATTACACGGTATCGTTCTTCCTAATTTAGCGGGACCTTGAGTGTTAATAATTTTTAGATTCGAAGGTAGATTTCTTACCAACTATTTTAAGACCTTCAGTAGTTTTTAAACGAATGACTTGCATTTTGTTGAGGGAAGATCTAGAACTTAAAACATTTTCAACTCTAGCCCAAACGGACAAAACTGAACCAGACAATACATGATAACTTCTTCGTCGAAGTCCAATCTGAAATAGAAATATTCTTGATAATATACAAACATAATTGGTTGAATATTACAAAACATATTTATAGAACCGATTGATTACCTCACACTCTAATCCAATGGAAACATTTCGACAATTTGCACGCCAATACGCGTGAGAGCAAGTGGCTAAACTTGCATCATATTGAGCACCCCACGGTTGTTCAGCTTCCGCCGAAGTTACTTTTTTGTATTTCTTTTCGATTTCAGCTAATGATTCGTTACGAATTTGAAGTCCCGTATTTGGTCTACAAAGCATTGAACAAACATTGCAATATTAAATTCCGTACACGTAATAAAATCAACATATTTAACTTGAATTACCTGTATATTTGATACATTTGATCTTTCTTTGAAACCTTTTCCATTTTTTTCGAAGACGAAATTTCAAGCGCAATCGCTAAAATAGCAGTTTGTTTTCCATTTCGCACTTGATGAGACAAATAAAAACCTTCACGTGACCCGGTCAATTCGGACCACTTTTCCGTAGCCTCCTGCCAGCTCATACCACGCTAAAATATCAACATTATGTTAGACATGCGTCGAAATAAAAATTATAAATATTGATTTAAGAAAAATTACCTCAACGTGTACGAGATGAAGTTCAGTAGGAGCGACACCCGTAGCATGTTTTCGCATAAATCTAACGCGTTTCACCCTTTTCACGCATTCACCGGCAGCGCCTAAATCTAAAATACCTAAATCAAAGCGGCCAGTACGACGAGCCTGACCTATAATGGCTTGTAGCGTGTCAGTGAAATATTTAAATAGCCTATTTTGCAGTTCGACAGGCATACCCAATATGCGATTCAAAAATTTACTTATATTATTGTAATCCTGAAATATAAAAACGTTAACGATAAGTTTCTGGTGTATAAAATTTATAGTTGCGTATGTTTTATATAAAAGTAAGCTTTACCTTATCTAATGATAAATGTCCAGGGGAAACTTCATTATTCACAATCAGTCCCACACCGACAAGCGCATTTGCAACATCCTGGAAGAAATTACCCTGATAATCCTGAGGAGGAGGAACAATTGGTCTCTCAGTATGCATTATAGCTTTCATAGTGGCCTCGAGAGCATTTCTACCATATTTATTGTCAATATTAAACTGAGACAAATCTCTTGTTTCAGTCGCTCGTCGATCTCCATGTGTTAAAGCTCCCAGTGATTCCAATCTTTTGGCTACTGTTGAAGCGAATCTCCTTTCTCCAGCCAAATCAGATATAAGGAAAATATATTCTGGGGCATTCACTTGATTTGATCTATGCGTTCTTCCTAAATTGGGGATATAAAAAATAGGAATGTTATTTACAAACTATTTTAAATTAATATGAAATAAATTGAGTCGAAATTCTACGTCTACTATTAAATAAAGAAACAAAAATTTGCATGTACAGGATATGTCCCAAATGTCATGAAATTTTATTTTTAAAGAAGCATAAATGTAACATATTTCGAAATCAAACTGAAATATATTGTTACCGTTATGCGAAATTCAGCAAATGTTATTATATCAACAAAATAAATATATAGTAAAAAAATTGATTCATACCAAATTGCTGGATAGCACGATCAGCTGACCATGGCAATTCTAAAGTTATATGAACCCTCCGTCTTTGGTTACGAGCTCTAAAAATAAAACAACATATTTAATAAAAAACAAGGAAAATAAATCGATCCAATTCGTTAAGCAAATCATCGGTTTTTTTAAATACCTGCGATCACTCTGTAATGAAATACCACTACTGGCGGCCTCAGATATAATAGCGACGTCCTTTTCCCCGTCCATAAAACGCTGTTTCTCTGTCAAATTGAGCGTTTCCAAGGGAGCGTCACCTTCAGAACGACTTTCGTATAAAATTTGACCGTCTTCAGTTTGTATAACACGTCCTTTTCTACCAGTCATCTATAAAATACATTTAAAAAAACTTTTAATATGTTGGATAAACTGAATTTTAACATATGACTAATTGATTTGCTAACCTCGGCGACATTTTCTGGTCCGCCAAGTTCATCAATTAATTGATCGAGCGTATTTGCGGGTAATTTTTCACCAAGTTTTTCAATCGCTTCCAATAATTCCTCTTTCATAGAACAAGCCCTCTCAATGGAATCTTTCGGTGGCGGTGGTGGCTTCTGAGGTCCAAGATATACACCATTTGTTCCGACTGGAGTACCTATTACACTACCGGTAGACGTTTTTACTACAATTCTTTTAGGATTATTGGTGTCATTTGATTTACGTTCTATTATTTCTTGAATTTTATCTTGGGTAGTTGTCGGTTTCTTCTTAGAAGGGGTAGGTTTTTTTGTTTTCTTATTTACTTTCTTTTTTCTTCCTAGCCATGGGTCTAAAAACACAAATAAAACATAAGGAAAGAAAAAAACAACAATAAAATAATGTCTTTGGAATCAATTTTTAAGTATTTACCATCATCACTGTCGCTTCCGTTACAAAATGGATTAAAATCACTACTTCTATCACTGCCAGAATCATTATCATGGAAACTTTCAGCATCGTCAGAATCTGATATTGCAATGGGAGATGGAGAGCGTACAGGTGATGGTGGTGCCGATTCAGAAGACGAGGAATATCTACGAGGTTTTTTAACTGCACGTCCTGATGATCGACTTGAATTCGATGGCGCTAAAATAAAATAAATAAATAAATAAACACACTGTATGAAAAATAAATAGATAAAATATTATTTTTAAGTACATACATGGTTTTCGTTTTCCTGCTCCGCTTCCAGCTTCTTGGCCATTATTGTTTTTGTGAGAACTATTACTGGATCCTTTTTTCGGAGGTTCTATGCCTAACAATTTGTGAACCCTGTCACGATCAGGAGCTGGAAAATGTTTTTCTACAAGTGATTGAATCACCCCTCTAAAAAAAAATTAATAGAGTTATATTATTAAAAGCATGATTTTTTAATGCTATGAAACTAAAAATAATAATAGTTTAACATACTTGGCTGTTGACACAAAATCGTTCAATTCACCATCATCTCTTTCCAGCTGTTCCAAAGTTCTAGCTTCCCCGGTACTTTGAAGACCAATAACAACACATTTTCCACATTTAACAGCTTCACGGGCTACAATTACTGCATGATTTACCTATAATATGCAACAAAAATACAATGAATAATCCATTCGTTTATAAGCCTAATAAATGCTACTGAAGATTAAGAAAATTTGAACAAAATACACTCAACGGCACGGAATGTGGCCCAAACATAAACAGCGATATAATGCAACTATGATCAATTTCCTTTTTAAATTTAGTAATTTGAAACTGAATTATACCTTAGCAGCGATGCATAGATATTTAAAGAATCTTTGATGTGAAGACCAAAACTGACCCCACATGGTTTTCTTCATTCTGTTTTCAGCATTTATCAGTTCTGCAGCTTCAGTAAACTTTTGCATTGCTTCCACCCACTGATGAAAAATTGAGTTTTTAAAAAACATTTCAAATCAACACATATTAAAATAATATGTACGAAAATGAGCGTCATACCAATGCCACAGACTTGTCATAAACTTCACGAAATGCCTTTGAAAGAGGAACTTCCTCAATCTTAAAAGTGACTCCATGAAATGAAAGTTGTCTAGCGATGTACATCCCGCGCAATTTCATATCCATTGCGACTATTTCCATGGCACCGACTCCTCTAAAGAATTTAAGTTAATATGAAAAAATGCATATTTAAGATGTTGATATATTAATTGCAATCAGCGTAATAAAACCACACCAACCTTTTTTCAACTGCAGATATAAAGTCCATGAAGTTAGGGAATGGTGTACCATCACCCCACATCCCTAATCTCACCATGTAAGCCATATTTCGAGGCTCAGAAGCACCTGTAGCGGAAGCATAAACAACCCTCGCTTTTGGCAGTTTATTTTGTAGCTCTAATGCTGTAAGTCCAGTCTTTGTCGGCTTAGATGAACCAACAGGACAGAGATTTTTGGCTTTATGACATTCATCAAATACAATCTGTTGTGAAAGCGAGTTAAGAAAATACGCATATACAATATTTTAAACATATTACAATGACTAAAAATCTGATTCGAAATATGAACAAAAAGGATACACATCCATCAAAATCTTCTCCGCACCATTGGAGCAATTGTTTGAGTCGAGTTTTATATTTGCCTCCGAATGTTTGTGACTCGCCAATCAATGCAGAATACGTTGCAAATATTACACCTTTCTTAACATTGCCATTTATGGGCGATGATATTTTGGCATACTTGAACTAAAAAAATATTGACGTTATATTTTCATACATTCTATATAAGATTTAATAATGAATTTTAGTAATTTCTACCTTATTTAAGGGATGAACTTCGATTTTTACAGCTCCGATATCTTTTAAGTCTCTTTCTGCATCATACTTGAGATCATTTGAAACGGATATCCATATAGCACGCTTTCTACCTCTTATATAATTTTCGTATATAATTCCAGCAATCGTTCTACCCTTGCCCACACCAGCACCATCACCTATTAAAAAAATGCATGATTAATCTACATACATAAAATAGATGAAAAACATTTTTTTGACATAAATAATAGATCACCAATTAAAAATCCAGCTCGAGATCCGTCAGGCAATAAATGAGAGTGTGCTTGTGCAGCGTAAACTATGGCTTCTAGCTGAAGAGCGCTTAGACGACCCGAGTTAATAGTTTCATCAGGTAAAACAACTTTATAAAATACATCCGTCGGTTCAACAGATGATAACGAGGCTGTTTCGACAACAGGGTCTGGATGTTTTATTCCAAGCTTCACTGCAAAAACAAAAATTATTAAGCAATTTATCCATATCATAAGATAAAAAGTGAAAGCGGAAAAATAAACTAACGTTTAGTAGGCATATAGTCAGCATAAGTTTCTGCAACACCCATTTCTTCATCGTCTACTTCTTCTTCTTCGCCAACTACTTGCTATAGGATTTAAAAAAATGTATTATTAAAAAAATATTGTAAATATTGGTTGTGTGAATAAATTCTTGCCGTTTCCCATGAAAATATATCTTTTATTTTAATAAAGTAATAAAAAATCAAGTCGATCATAATATTGCCCATCGCTAGCCACTACTTTTGACCATCTTTCTGACATGTCTTTTAAGACTATCATCATAAGAAGTAAAATGCTGCTCAGCCAGACCATGAGTCATCGATCAGAATTGGTAATTAGAAGGAACAATGTCAGAAGAATACGGCGGGTGGAGTAAAACGTCCCATTTCATCGGTTTCCGTAGGTTTTAACCGCTGATGACATGTGGCTTAGCGTTGTCATGCTGCAAAATCACCTTGTCGTATTTTTCGGCATATTGTGACCGCTTTTGCTTCAATGCTCAGCTCAAACGGATCAATCGCTCTCAGCAGATTTCCTGTGACGGTTTGGTTGGGTTGGAGCAGCTCATAATACACTACACCTAGTTGATCCCAACAAATACAGAGCATGAACTTGGAATCATGGATATTCCGCTTTGACGTCGATGCTACTGCTTGGCCTGACGCTTGGGATTATCATGTGTACGCCTTTCCACGTCTCTTGGCTTCAAGTCACAAGGCTCCTCGCAAGGTTTTAAAACCATTATTCGATCGACTTCTAATGATTCTGTAAGTTCAAATTGCGTTTAACACGAATCTTCATCAAACAATTCTTCGTCTTTAACTGCGTTCTCATTAAAATCATTATTTTTAAAGCAATCAAACCAATTTCTGCATGTTCTTTCCGCCAGAACATGATCATCATAGATCTCCATTCTATGTGCTTCAGCTGCAGATTTCTTTAGAATAAAGTAGTGCAATAAAATTCATGCCCTAAAGCTAGGTTACAATACTTCAATATAGATGTGTCACCACTTAAGCTACACACGCACACAATTGTTTTACCACCATCTGACGATAAAACGGCAGGAACTTATTCACACACCCAATATTTAAAAAAAATACTTCATGATTTTATAAGAAGATATTTTACCATTACCTTTTGGTCGCCACCCCACATTTGTTTTGTATTTACCATTCCTTGACCCCAAGCCATTCCTGCGAGGTTTCCTGGCATCCCAACTCCCATGTTTCCGCCCAGCATTCCAGCTCCCATGGGACTAGCGAGAATTTGGTTCAAATTTTGCAAAAGAAACGGATTCATTCCTAATCCCATTCCTGCCATTTCCACTAAAAGCAATTTAGTGGAAGGATTAGAGTATTATCGTAAATAAGAGCGAAATAAAATGATGAAAATTGAACATAATGCATCAAAGATGATTTAAAACAAACTGAAAGCTCATATTTCAGAATATATGAATACGACCATGTGAAGAAAAATCATAATCAACCACTTGGTCCTTTAAAAATATATTTCAAGCTGAAAAATAATTTAGTATTTGCATCATAAAATACACATTTTTTATATAGTAATATTAAAATAGATAAAAGTGCAATAAGTATGTGAGATTATCAACTTTTTTTAGTATACATAGTTCTGTATATAGAGTTCAAACTTATAAATATAGCATAATTCATATAAAAGTAATGCCAAAAATGCATGCAATCCAATACAAATGATGAAAGTTGTTAATGAAGCCTTAAGAGATTTTATAGAGACAAATTATCCATTGACGATAAAGCAAATCCAAAAATGTTTTCCACTTCCGATTAAATTGTGTCAATATCTATATATTACACCAGCGTCGCAATAATATAAGCTTTCTTAAATTAAAAAGCAACGGAATAACGTAAATTGTGGCCAAAAATCAATCATGGCGTGTGCTTGCCATGAAAACAATCAAAATAATACTCGGCTGATCAATAAGCATATTCTTGGCAAATATGGCAAGAAACGCCATACCAAAAAAAAAATGATAAATCATTATTTTAATACATAAACGACAGCTCTGAATGCTTGCAAATATGCAAAGAGTGGATAATACCAAAAAATGTATTTAACGCATTATACGCATAACTAGTTCTAATAAATTTATTATACACGTATGAACGTCCCACTCCCAAAAAATAAAATATCAAAACATATGCCTTGCTGCTCCTCTATAAAAATCTTCACTACTCGGTAGATAAAATGTGTTTAAGTGCTTTTAAAAATAATAAAACTCGTGAACTTTTGACACTACTTAATAAATTTGTTGTTAGCTCTTGATTATTTAAGCTTTAACGCTGATAGAACAACAGCTTACTACGGTGCATGCACTTAAATGCGAGAATAAAATGTGCATCATTTTTCCAAAAGACGATTGGCATGATTCTAATTAATTTAAATCTTTAAGTTCTTGTCAAACAGATTGTTTCTTTTTTTATTCGCATAACTTTGTAAAATAAATTGACACCGTCTTAAACAGCGCATTTGCTTTTATTAAACTATCTCCACAATATAATCGTTGGTCAATTGTTAACAACAACCAGTGTAAGAAAAGGCTTTCTGGTGTTAAGGTGTTTTTATATAATATACATGAGTGGTAGTCAACCTGGTCCCAAGCCCCTTAAGTGGGCGTCCAAGCTCTCACGATAGACGGCTCCAAAGGTTTACATTATTAACCCTAGATCACTAAACATTAGTCTCAAACTACAGACTGGGAATACATTCTAAGTGTATGAAAATTCACGAGATCTCATCAATAATATAATTGCAATAGACTTTTATGTATGCAAAATATAAATTTAACTATATATTTTTACTAAACCTCCACTCAAAATTTACAATTGCGTTAAATCACCAAGTGACCACAAAATGTACTACTTTACAGAGATACAAAAGTGGGCGATCGGAATAAGAAGGATGACTACCCCTGACATGCATTAAAAAGGTTAAATAAAACCAAATGCATTTTCATACATTTCGAATAAGACTCAGTTTATTTGGTTTTGATATTAAGTTTTTAGCTTATTTATAGTCTCAATAACTTAAGGAAAATGTTAGTAAATATTAAATAATGTTGTAGATAATATAATCAGCAAGTAGAGATTAAAACTACATGAGTTTGTCTAATGCAAATCTGTGACAAATAATACTAAATATTTTTTAAATAAATATTGCTTATCTACAGATAAATTTTGCCACGGACCAAATAGCTACCTAACATATTCTAAGCTTTCGCATACCATAATAAATCATATATTAAACTATATAATAGATCAATGATTCAAAAAAGTTTCATACACTCTCAATAATTCAAACGAATAATTGCTAATTGGCAAAATACAAACATGTCTCTCAAATTTATATTATTAAGATTATTTTACATTACTTTTATGTTTCGAGTCCACTGAATTTTTCCATTGTGTGCTGAACGAACGAAAACTATGTAACCACATTCTTAATAAATTCAAATATTTATATACAGGCTGCGTTCAATAAGTAATGCATTCCAATTTAATCCAAACACTAAGATACACTGCAGCGTATTCCAACCTGCTGATTGAGGGTTAGCTTTTAATCGCGCTCTTTAAAAGTCACCTCTGAACTGTTGGAGAATCAAGGTGTGCGTTCACGTGAACCTCTTTTTGAGGTATCAGTAACACGGCGTTCAATGGAGCAACTTGAGAAGTCCTCCACAGAAACATTTCTATTAATTCAGCAGGCACTTGGGAATGAATATTATAAAGCTGGTTTGATCACAATGTGCATATAATTATATAAAGAGAAACTAAGAAATCAGACGAAACCAAGAAAAAGGAAATATTTAAGACAACAAAAATTTAGCTCAAAATTTCAAGCGTTTTACACACAATAATCAAAATTCAGTTAAACACATGTTTTATCAAAGAAATTTATGATGCGTCTTAATGTTCGTTTTTCCGTTATAATTCCGTTAATAATTTACAACTTATTTAGCATCATGCAAGCTTTTGAAAGAGAAAACATATAAAATACATGAGTCATTCTCATGTTTAGTTTTTTTAAAATTTGATTTATAATACCGACATGTTTATATCGTGCATATTTTAGTGTAAGCTATTAACGTGAAAATTAGTTCCAAAACGTCTCTAGTGTAAAGAAAAACTTAAAAATTACGATGCAAATAATTAAGAGATACAGAGTAGAAGTGTTGCCAGTTAAATCATTATTCTAATAGCAGAAAATATAGATGTACAAAATTCCAAATTTTTTTAAAGTAGTAAAAGTAAAATGCCAATTGAAAATAAACCAATGTGCAAATGCTACTGTGAAGGGGAACAAAGATAAATAGATTATCAAGCAAGTCCATCCTGAAGAATAATAGACTCACTCTGTGCGAGAAGAGATGCAGCGTTGTAGACAGATGGATTTTGCATGGGATTCTGTGGACCAGTCGGAAAGTAACCCCCATGTACACCCATCATCGGAGACATTCCCGGTGCACCTCCCAATCCAGCTGTATTGTATCATCACAGACCACAGTTCAAAACAAACGTCTTCTCCAAAACATATACTAATTTTTGAAGTTTAATCCTAACACAATGATAAAACGCGCCGTAGATAATAATCGCACTCCACTAACTGTAAGCCGCCAACATATATTTATGCTTTTATAAAAGCAACACACCGACGAAATAGGTCATTCAAAGTGACTATATCGGATGATTGAATACAGACAATATGATTGAGTACAAATAATTAAGGATTAATTACATATTTCCCAATTTTAATTGGCAAATATTATCACTCGTTCAATAAAATCATTTAATTAACAAAAAATACACATTTATCAACGTGTATTACACTCAATGTGATAAAAAATATATCACAAAAGTTACCACTCTTCATAAAATATATGGGAATATATGCAAATTTATTAACTTGAGTTGATTATTGACAATGAAAACATTGCTAAAAGATCAAATATTACCTTGGTTTACTTTGACAACTTCATATCCGGGCGTCATGTTACTTTTCGTGACCAATCCCGACGGTAGCTTGAAATTTTTGTACATAGATGACCCGGCGGATATTCCGACTGCTGTAAATATTAAAGCGTCCGTTAATAATTTGACACGTTTCAAATATAATTCGTTATGTTTATAAAAACATACTGCCGGGAAAGTTCGCGTTGACCGTATTATTTGCATTGTAGTTCAGCAATGATTGAGGTTCTTTTTTAGGCTTTTCGGGAAGTCCAGCTGCAGCAGCAAGCGTCTTGCCGCCACCTAATAAATACAATTTGATCGTTAAAAATAGTCAATAACGGTTTTAATACGTTTTTAAAACATTTATATAGGCACCTGGTACTTCTAAATTATCTGGATCGTCTTCTTCGTCGAAATCCGAGTCGTCCTCAGACCCAGGCGGAGGACTGTCTTCGTCAGAAGCGTATTTGTTCTTTTTAGGCTATAAAAATAATAGAGTTTTTAAGATCTATTCGATGTTTTTCGTAATTTATGCCGTATTCTAAACATATGACCCTAATATAAGTACTTAAAATACGACAGACGTGTGTAAGCAAATTTCTCTATCGCGTGATAGAAATATCCCATGAATCACACATAGTCGACTCGACGACTATTAGAATGAGTAAGAATCACATTTGAGATGGAGCACATTTTTTATATCGATGCAATTCAGCAAATATTAGCAAAGAATCCAGACAATTTAATGGTAATTTATACATTTAATTTAGCCGTTTTATTCTTCTCTCATTTACCCGCCGTTTGGATTAAGGCCAAATATCATAGAAATTAATAACAACGCGCTTTGGCTGTCGAGTTAATTAGTTAATTCTCTATTCATCACTCAGTTTTTGTCATTTGACTCGTATTCATTTGGAAATTTATAACATCTTTCACCATAGTACGTATAATAAACATAATCATTGATGAGAGAAAAATCATTGATCATCAGAATCAGGACCTGTGGACCGATCTTAGCACTGAAGCATTGTTTCAAAGAGGAATCGACAAAATCAAGATTCTGGAAGGGCTTCTGGTAACCGATGTTTTTGGAGAACGCGGCACATAAAGAAGACGTGAACGCCTCTTCCATCTCTCATCTGTATTTATTATACGAACTGCCGTTTCATACATTATTTATGTGCAATCTTCACATCTATTTATACTAAATATGCAGTCATTTAGTCTGTTTATAAATTATTTAGTATCTTCCGCAATAAAGAGAACCAACGTGTCCTTCGAGGTTCTCATCTCCTGTATTAGATACGCTCTGCGTATAACCTTTTGCACCCCAAAATTTTTTCCCTCAGGCTAACTAGCAACTCGAGACGGTTTTAGTTATATTAGGCATGTGTTTTACAAAACAAAATCCATTAAATATTACACTCTGTAATTAGTATTTGTGTGATATTTTATACAAAACAATCCTCAAGAAACATCGCACCACTAGCGCTTGGTCGAAGCATTTTATGTTCCTCTCTTGAGTAAACGCTAGCGAGCTTTGATATTTCGCTCTCGCATTAGTAAAATAGCCACTACGGCGTCATTCGAGTGATATGGCGGACAATACATACTCGAGCACCAACGGTTAAAATTGATAATCATCATATATAAGCTGCAGTTTTTGAGCATTCTTTAAAACACAGTTAGACTCCGCTGTCTCAGTATTGCGTGGTAGCATTGGTATAGCCGCAGGCGGTATTGATGTTCCCAGAAATTGCGCACAATTTATTTGCTTTGATACTCGCATGTTTGCTCTCGTAGTTAATTTATGAACACTCATGTTAAGTTTACCTTGTTTAGCATTGAAACTTATTGGAACATGTCCCGTGTTAATTTCTAATTTTTTTTGTTAGGGTGGCCTAAATATAAGTCCGAATCACCTCTTAAACAGGTTGTCGTTTATATGTCAATTCCTGTAATTTTATCTATTATATCATTTACAGTCTCGGACATATCTATATTCGTTCCAGCTTTTGTAGTCGTTTCTATATCAATTCCTTTTATATCCATTGTGATATCATTTATGATCATATTTATTTCAGTGTTTATATTCTCTCCAGTATCATTTTCTCTAGTTTTATCTATTTTGTCTTTTTCGTTTTCATCTCCAACAAAGTCTATACTGGGAATAGTTTCATTATCATTTTCTTGACTTTTATCATCTGCATCTCCATTGAATATTGTATTTGGTTCCATGGGGATTTCAATGGTATCATCATCTCCACTAGTATCTTCTTCTGTACTAATATATAGTTCAGTCAAAGCTGCTCTAACCAGAGCGTTCCATAACGAGAAGACGAAGCTGCAGCTCTATGAAGCTCAGAAATGCATCTATACAAGAACATTCCGGATGCACTTCAACTCCCGAACAGCCCAAATAATGCTCTATAACAATAGCATTTCACCTGGAGATAATTAAAGGTTAACTTATCAGAGCGTCAGGACATACAATCCCCCCCGTGAACCTCTTTTGGACGCAATGTGACACAGCGCAATGGATCGTCATTAAGGTTGGGTGTGTCCGCCCCCAAAACGTTTCTATTAATTCAGCAGGCCTTCGGGAGTGATCGCTTGTCCATATCACAAGTTCTCCGATGGCACAAATCATTCAAGGAGTGCCTGACGAATCTTGCAGTGGGCGTCCATCAATCTCCCGAATCAATGATAATTTTGAACTCTGATCGACGATTGAGCCTTCAATGGATAGTAATTCTAAACATGATGAAAATAAGCATTTATCACATTGTAACCTACGATATGTACACAAACACGCATGGAAAATTCGTTACGATAATGTGCCAAGTCACGGCATGGATCTGGCCAGGACCCGCACCCTAATGACACTGAACTGACATCCCCAGACGTATTTTGTTTCCTCATTTAAAAGGAATTCTGAAATGGACACGATTGAAACCATCCAAGCTCATGTTACATTGGCTCTAAAGAATATCCCGGAGACCATTCAGGATGCCTTCCAGACCTGACAACATCGCCTCTAGAAGTGTATCAACATAGGACGGTTCTATTTCGAAGTAAAAAACGTGTTCAATACATATTTTTTTATGAATTTGGATGCATTACTCTCTCAGAGCCTTGATTGAAGGCGCCAACAGAACCACGTCATCTGATGATGTAGTTCATGCACCCTCTGCCCACAAGACATCCAACTGCAATCTCTCTGAGTGCCGAATAGATTGTATAGGTATAGGTTAAAGAGGTCCAATGACATAGGGATCTTACTGTATTTTAAATGCATTTTTAAAAAAATCGTTGACTTGTGTTCATCGTTGACGATACATTCTTATATTTTCATTTATTCCGAGTAATTCATACTGTTGCGCATCATTTTAATATCAAATTATTTGCAATTAAACGGATTTTCATAAGCTCTCAAATGTTTTTGATTTTTGCAGTCACATCATGATCGACTTCCATCGGGAGCAATGTGTCTTATTTGGTTGTAAAATGTTTGTCTATTAATTCATATTGTATTGACACAAAGAAGTGCCTCGTGCATCTAATCATTGATGATGATTTATTATAAATCTTTGAAGAAACTGTATTTCAAGGCACATTTGCCATATAAATTTTATAGAAGTGAATACACATATGACATAGAAGTGTTGCCGGTTTATAAAATGACGTGAGTGTATTTAATATAAATTTAATGTCTTGTTAATGAAGAATTTATCAAATTTCAGATGAAACCTGAAAGATAATTTCTTATGCAATTGTGATGAAATTATACGTGCGTCGAATGTTAGAGAGAGATGGCGCCTCCTTTGAAATTATTATTGTTTTATTTGATTTGGTTCTTTTATAGGTTAGTCGTGCTATTCGAGTGAAGCGTGCAGTATTTTTGAGATATTCCCAGAAGGTTTCGAAATGATGTCGAAGAAGACGCTAGAAGGAAAGATGGCGAGATTTCGGCGCGGAAGGCGGACGGTGCGTCGGTCGGTCGGTGGTCCGGCACCGGAGACGGTCTCGGAAAATCGATAAAGCCACACCCTGCGGGGGCTCACGCGCCCCGAGGCACTTCGACGCCGATGACGGACGGAGCCCGCGCAGGCCCCCGGCTCTAACCTATCTTTTTTTGACATTTCTCGCGGGTGCATTTTTGACAGCGGAAAAAAAACCGAAAAAAATAAACGCGAAAAGAAAAAAAATGCACCAAAATAGCACGAGAACCCGGAGGATACTCCTCGGCTTTCGGCGGGAGACGGACTCGATCGGGATGAACGTCGCGAACGAAAACAAATAATAAAAAAATATCAAAACAAAAAAGTGAGGCCGGTCAATCACCATGATGAGGGCTTTCGCGAGTCAGCGGGAGCAGACAACGATCCGGGAAGAGTCGGCTGGAGGCTGCTGGCCCTGCGGGGCGAGACGGGGCGGGAAGGCGAGGCTCGCTTCACGTGCAGCTCCGCAACGCCGAGACCGCCGACACCACCGCGCGTACCGACGCCATCTTGCCGGCCGCGAGACCGACACTACACCCTTACACAAAAATCACTCACCCCTCGAAAAACCAACGTCTTCCACCAAAATATCCTCACACTCTACGAAAACAATTTTTAATTTTTAAACCTACACAATCAATTTAAATCACTACAAAACTATTTATAAACGCGAAACAAAACAAATAACATCCTTTTTTTAATTTGCCTACATTATCATGATTCATGCACAAGAAATGTAACCGAAATTGTACTTATAATCAGATTTTAATTAAGATTAAATGATAAAAAAGATAAAAATATTAAGCAGATAAGATGCTGATGTAGCCAGAATTTTCTCATGTTTTATCATACAAAGCTGATTTTCAATCATCTGCTATTTGAAATGCATTTACATGTTTTTATCAAAAATCTCTGAAACAAAAAAATCGAATTCTTCATTAAATCTTGGCATTTAAATTTGGTTAGAGATCTAACACAGTATTTTTTATGTCAAAACGCAAATAAATGCAATTAGATGTATTTCTCCATTTAAAATATTGGTATCCAAAGCTCAGGAGATTCGCGAAATATTTAGGTGAATCTTAGACATAAATAAGCAATATCGAATATATTACCTGTATATTGCTTTATTAAGTGACTAGATTATATCGTTAGAGCAGTTAATAAAATCAAAAGGAATGTGTTAAATGAAATTACAACCGACCCATGGTAATCCGGCCTCAGTTTAATCCGGCGTCCCTTGTAATCCAACATCTCAATACAATTATACTACATTTTTATATGGTAAAGCTTCTTCAATCTAAAAAAATGCAAAAGAGAAATTCTGAATCGTCTAAATTGAAATGAATCTCATAAAGAACCGCGAGAACATTCAAACATTCGTTCATCTCCAGAAATTGTGAGCCAAAGAAGAGGTAAACTCTCAAGAAAGCTAAATATCCAAAGACGAAGGAGGCTTTGTATGTAAGTTCTTCATGAAAGAAATCTATATCTGGATCAATATTGGCCATATTTTATAAGAAGATAACAAACAAGAAGACTTTGTAGCTAGCAAAAGATAGTTGTAACGCTTCAAAAATCGTCTCGGAATACGATTGATAACGATAATAGGCTTTTTATTTTTTGTAACTGCGATGGCCATTGTATTTATGAGGTTGCGTTATCTATGTATATTTCACAATTTTCATAATTTTTCGGATTACAAGTACTCTCTTCCAAAAAGTTTCAAACCAAAAGGGGTCAGAGACAATAGCCCGATAAATTGTACAATCTGACATTGATAGCTCTTCAATCTGTCCTCAGTCAAAGATCTGAGAACATTTTTTACTTGGTTATCTCCGTAGATCCACAAACTCATATGAATCATTATTTTAATATAGGAGCAATTTATTTAATATTCCAAAAATGAGGGGCTGAAATTTGATCTCAAAAACTATCAATTACTTTCCCGACTTCCTATTTAGTAGAAATGGATATAGGCATAAAGCTGAACATAAATAATTTTACATCATCCTACCACCTATTCATTGAAAATAAAAAAATATATATTTTTTGTATTTCAAAACAAACGTTATAATCTCAAATGCAAATATCATGTTTTTAAATTTAAATTTTATGTTTATAATCATTATTTATCATTAATGGCATCAAATTTAAATTTATAATTTTTCTACATAGTTATTTCACCAGTGTTCATGGTTAGGTATTTGCGATAAAAAGGAGTCCATGGGCATAGTGAATTTGGATACCACTGATTTAAAAGATCATTCCATTGGCCCCGTTTCAAATTTCAAATCAAACATAATTTACGATAAAAAATTATTTGTAATTTAAATATGTATACTGTTTTCATATATAATATAAGGAATAACAAAATTAATTCATCAGAAGATGTTGAAATATTATTCGATTTTCATTTTGTATGGCTTTTTAATATGCGCTTAAAGTGTTATTTACATGCGTTTAAACCTTTAGACGTCGTATTTTTTTCTTAATATAATCAATTTTATTGCAATCATCATTATCTAGTTGCAATGATAATTCTGATCATTCCTGAGCATATAATATAATATGCCCAAAATAGATGTGCTTTATGTACAAAAAATAAGGTAAAAATACTGAATACAAAGATAACGCAAGTAATTTTATCGTCTGAAATTTGAATTTCAAAGGAAATTTGATAGCTCAATTTGATGTTCAATAGCATCTACGATTATGTTCACACGATCTAATATTTGTATCCAAATTAATATGTTATTATTTTATAATTATTTATTTAAAATTATTCGCTGTGACAATAATATTGTTGGTAGATGATAAATTAAATATTGATTGGTATGAATAAATTAATACGTATTATAATTATGTCCTTCGAACTTTGTGATTCGGCCGCACCATTTTCCTTCAAAAATTAATTATGGGAATTTTCTTCGCGGCGCGTATGAATATTTTGGATCGCCCTGTAGTTTTCCGCGCATGTTCCGTAATCGATTTGTAGGTTATGTAAGAATACAACAAATGGAACATTTTTAGTTTCTACGGCTGCCGACAGAGTTTTTATATTTTTCACGGTAACTATGGTTATCATCCGTCTCTTTTGCTCGGCGGCTGTTGCAGCGAGTGAAAGTGAAAAAAGCGATTACCATAGAGAAACGTCTGAATAACGTCGATTTTCAACCAGGACTGTGAATATTGCATTGAGTGCTGTTTGGAAATATGCCTTCTTGCAAATATGCTCTCTTGCATCTATTATTAACCGAAATAGGGGTTTCCTGCGGATGCGATAATTTTATTCTAGAATTTATATTTAATCCGTGTTGTAAATTATAATTTCAACATGATAGCATTTAATGAATATTATTAAATCAAATGCGTTATTAAAAATAGTTATTTTATTAAAGAAATGCGGGAGTAGTTTGAATAAAAATATGGTATTAATAAAACAATTGTTTAAAATAAATCTAATATTTATATTTAAAAATATATTTGGATTTGACAAAATTCCAATATTGAAATAAAAATATAATTTTCGTTTTGGTTTAAATAAATATCCCGCGTTTTATATTGGAGTTATTTAATTTTTCATAAATTTATACATTCAATCGATAAATTTCACAACAGAAATCTGCATTATCTGCATGAATAAGTTATTTGTCTCGCTCTTATAGCTCATTTTGCGCTAGAAAAAGAGAGATAAGTATATTAACGTTCCGCAAAAGAAAATATGTAGATGTCGTTATAAATAAAAATATATACTAATCATATTTTTGCAATATAATACATTGCATTAATTATGTTTTTTAAGTGTTTAATTAGGATATTTTTGTTATTTAGTCTTATCTAACTAATTGAATGTATTGTAGTGAATCGATTGCATTATATCTCATTTGTTACGCCAAATAAAAAAATGTGGCATGGAATGTTTATACGAAATTATCAATTTATAAGGACACTCGATTTTGCAAAATGTACGTTTCAAAATATGATTGCATCTAAAAATTTATTTTTTTAGGATGGCCATTAGGTGAGGCGTTACGTTCATTTTTTGAGCTGACCAAATAATCAGCTGTTTGTTTCTATGCACCTTTCAATATTATGCTGGCTGTCAAATGAATTCGCAAGCGGTTCAAATTCAAATGTTGCCACACTAAAAAAATACTATTTGCAACGAACACGCAACGAATTTTATAATTAAAGAGGAGAAAAATATTGATTTAAAATGCGATCGATGATTTCTTAAAAATATTGCCTTATTATACTTTCTCTTGTTTTTAATTTAAAAAAAACAAGCATCATCACCGCTCATTATTTTAGCAATATCGTTTAACAATTTTAAATGAATGTTAATTGTTTTTAAAGATTGTACCACGCCTTCTTTGTAATGCATGCCTCATACCACGTAAGATACCAGATATAGATCACCGGAAGTCCATCTTGATAATTAAAGGCGTTTAAATTATTTTTTATCTTTATTCGCCCGTGAATCATTTCAGTGGAAATATTCGAATTTTAAAAAATAAAGAGCGCGTTGTCGATAGATAACAATATTTAGCGATTTTCTATAAAGTAATTGTCCGTATGAATATTCTGTCAATGTTAGATGAAGCGTGGCTTTTGACTGGACTCGGTTCAATTGTGTTGCACAAATAGTTGCGGTGGGTTCTAATCGACCATAAAAATAAATTATATTCACAATTCAGCTATGAAAAGTGGCTGTAAACTAGCAATTCATAGATCATTGTCTTTCAAAATGTCTAAATATCATCAATTAAGACACGACAGTGATGAAAACAAATAAAGAAAAATACAATGGCGTCCTATAAACACAGATCAAGATAACGCTTAAATATTCTGTTGACTCAATCCTCAGTAATATCGCAAATAAAAATGCTTTAAAAATATTAATCACCAATATAAAATGCGCATTTCGCTCGTGCAGAATGTCAATGGTCGTTATTTTAGTGATTAAAGTATTTGTCATTCGTTCAATCAACGCAGATTTTAATTTAAATATGGGGTCTTTCAATAGGGACACTCGAAATTAATTAGGTTACAGCAGCTATGTTGTTAAAGCAACATTTCTTAAATTTGTTGTAAATTATTCAGTAGGCAAGGCAAATCACCATGGAAGATTATAGCTTTGAGTAATGAGCTAATTTAAAATCATTATAATTTTAGATACTATATTTGCTTATCCGTCAATTATCATCCGTACAAATCAACTTATCTGTCAGGAACCTCGCAGCGTGTATGAAGCTTGTATATAAACAAAAAACACTGTCGATAGCACATAATATTCGGTCATTTCGTTGCGTAAATATAAACAATACACTTGAAATCGATTCATTATATAATTCACATATCGTTATTAATCCATAAATTTGTGTTAACAATCTATACAATCGTACGTTGTACGCAAGATATTCTCTTCGACTCTGTCTCCCGTTCACAATCTCTGATCTGCAAGATAATCTCTCCGTCTCTGTCTCTCTGAGCTCAATGTACAAGAGTGTTCTTTATGAATTACTGGAATTCGCTCGCAAATAAGCGACTGCACTAACATACGGGATAAAGTCATAAAATAGTCTTTCAAATAAATTTAAAAAAAATGTGTTACACAATTTATTTACATTTAAAACTGAACGAATTTGTATAATAAAAAAACCAAATAATCAATAAAATATTATTTTTTACATTCAATAAAAAAAAAAATTTGCATTGTTGCAATAAAATTTATCGTAATAAAAATTGCGTTCAATTGCAATTCGCATAAAATAAACCTTTTTAGTGCTATTTTTAAAGCGTATTTGCAATTAAGAAGAATTATTGTTTGGTCATAGTTTAATATAAAACATGTATTAAAAAGTATTTTGAAGAATTTGTGACAAAATAAATGTTGAAATGAAATAATTAGACATAACTAAATGATATACAGTATACTCGCGATTATCCGGTCTAGTGCTGGGAATTGAAAAACATGGATAATCCGAATCATAAAATTTTTACTTGGTTTCAAATATAATATATTTACAACAACCATTTTTTTAATATTTTAATACTCAGTATTTATTAAGAAAAACGCTTCACAATTACGTTTCAACATAATTCAACGCCATTTTATGACTAATATATTCACTGATATTTTATTCAATTATAGTGTCATTTTCATTTTCTTCCTTTTTTAGAAAAAAAAGAAACGATATTTGAATCATCCATGCGCTTAAAATTTGAATCATTTAATTCATGATAGAGCCACTCTTCGATGTTTTCCCTATGCACGTTTTATAAACATTTTAAATTGTCCAATTATCGCGCGGTAATCCGGCTTCAGTCTAATCCGGCGCCCCCTGTAATCCGACATCTTAATAAAGTATAGCACGATCCAGTTTGAATTGAGTTTTTCGTGAGAATTGAGAAGTTTTATAAAGACGGTGGACAGAAATGGGGAAGGTTTTAGGTACTTTTAAAGTTCAATTTCAAAACTTGGATGCAAAATGAAAGAAAAGATATTTGATAACATCCAAATTGGAAAACTTTAAATGGACGAAGCCTTTGAAACATAATTAAACAACATCAAGGTAATATTAATGTGATCACTTTAAGAAAAACAAAAAAGTCTATCTTTCTATTTCTCATCCTTCTTTCTATGACTAGAAATTGGATCTCAGCTTTTTTCTGAAATTAAATTGATAAAAGTCCTGCTTCATCTATTATATTTTGTTAGTTATGTGTCGTTAATGCCATTTGGTTTTTAAATTCAAAGATTATTTGATCCAAACCTTGTCTTTCTTATATTTAATAAGGCTGAATGGCAGCTCAGCAAAAAATATAACTGTAAATGCTAAAATCTATTATGATAATCCTATTTTTTTCCATAGATAGCGATTTGCGGAAGAGAAGAAGAAAGAAGAAATAACACAGCTACGAGTTTGAGGAGGATGGCAGAAAGAACACGTCTTCCCTTCTTCTCTCCGAGTTCGCATTTCCTAATTCACGCATTTGCACGTACGGAAAGACAGGAAGAGGTTACCGTTAATCAAGCAAATTGCGCCTGCACATAATGGCTTCACCCCCGTCCCAGATCTATCCAAGTTGATCTTATCTTGCATAAAGATATAAGATGGTTAAAAAGTAAAAGAGGTGATGTAGTAGACTTTTTTGACTGATATATGTGAAAAATTGAACAGTTTAAACTTGGATATCCAGGGAAAAAACAAACATTTTCCAAGGATGATAAAAGGAGTGCTTCGAACCGTTATTTTTCATTTTAGTTTTCGTTCCAGTTCAATTCAAAGCATTTATATCGGTTCGGTTATGACTATCGTTCCAGGGAAAATAATGAGTTTTTAGATTTCGATCAATGCAATGATCGTTTAAGGGTTGTAATAGCCTTTTTTCCACGCTCTAACTATTATTTTTGTTTTCTTCACGTTTGAATAGAAAATCTATTTCTCATCACCAGTTACTAAATCACGAAGAAATAGGTAAAATAGCAATTTTTCTTGCAAGGATCCACTGATGTTAAGCCGTTGTGATGCCGATCTAGCTCTTCTTCTTTAGGATCCTTTGAGTATTGGACAAGAATGAGACGTTAATTTCTGATAATTTTTCGATAGTCAGCATCGGATTGTCCTCGATTGTAGACTTCAGAACTGCTTCATATCCCCGGACAATTTGTCCGTTCTTAACTCAAACCACCAGATGATAGTTCTTGACATCCAATACTTCACCATAAATCTCGCAGATGTTCTTCGTAGCCTCTGTTGCTTTCTTTTTCATATGGTATTGAAAAAGTATACAGCTCCACAGATGTTGTTCTCTTCCATTGTCATTACCATGGGGGTCAATATTTTATGGAGACTATTTTGAACACATACGTATCAGCATAAAATTCAAACACATTATTTTTTGCGCAAGACGTGTACCGAACCGAAAAAACCGATATTTTCAATTTCAATTACAAAAAAAAACGATTCTTAAAGTTTTTCGGTTCAGTTCAAACACATTTATCATTTCATTCATTTTTTTTGGTATCTTCATAAGAATTGAAGTACTGTACAGCCAGGTTAGGAGTCATCAATCTTAAAAGTGATAATCAGGAGTAATGTCGGGAGAGTCTACGAAAACGAGAATTTTCGTGACCCGCTGCTAACGTGTTAAGATTGCGACACGGATCTTCATCAAGCAATGTTTCTAATTTTTGGTCTTCGAAGTTTTTTGGCGTGCTCACAGTATTCTCATCGAAGTCATTATTATGAAGCGATTAAACCAATTTCTGCGTGTTATTTTTTTCCGCCAGAGCATAACTACCGTAGGTGTTCGAGTTAGTTTAGAATTTTGGGAAAAATCCATTTTTTGCATGTTTTCAAAGTTTAGATCTCGAACACGTTAACCGCCATGTCAGCCACCGGTGGCCGACACTGAGCCACGCGCTCCGTGCAAAACTCTATTCATAATTTCCGATGCGGTTCTTTTCTGCATACCTGCAGTTTGGCCTTAGATTTTTTTATGGAAAAAAAATATGGTCGTTTATGTGAAAAATTTGTTGAATGATACTTTTTCATCTAGAAATCAAGCTTTATTGACGAATTAAAATAAATTATAATAAATAAACGACAAGTATAAATTTAAACTATAAAATGAAGCAAAGAAGAAAAACTAAATACATTGATGACAAAAGAAATACAATCAAAATACAAAAAAAAAAATGGAAAAACAATTAAAACAAAAGCCTTAAGTGCATTAATAATTGAAGCATGTTAGACAATAATAAGTTTTATTTGGATTTTATTTTATTATTTTATTTTATTAACTTTTGTTTAATATATATTTTACAAAAATAAACATATCTATATTATCCTAATTACTAAATTTTAACATATAATATATTTTAGTTGTCATAAGAATAATTATTTGGACTATTTGGACCATCTGAGCAATCTAAAGTTGTAACTCTGGCAGTTTTATTTCTTGCACAGTTTCTGCAATGCAGTTTCACGTTGTCAGAGTAACAACCTTTGCATTCATTTCTAGAGGTTCTAGCCAAACCTTCTTTTTCTTTAAGAACATGTTTTGGTCTTGAGATATTCATTTGATTCTGGAATCAACCATGGAAACGTTTTTTTGTAGTTATTTTATGCAAAATCTGGCCATTTACCGCTGCAGTGTTTAACATTAATTCAATAGCCAATTTTTGTACCACTTCGAGTTCTTTCGCAAAAGCGAAGAATACGCTGTCAATTGATCGAAGAGATCAATTGCTCCTTTCGTATGATTATAATCGACAACAATTTTAGGTTTATATTGACCGACGGGGTGGCCGACACGGCGCCACCTATAATATAATTCTATTGGCGCCGCGCCGTTCACCCGTGACCGACACATGGAAAACTCTATAAATTAACTTTCATCGAAGTAAATTTTAAAATATGCATTTGTATCTATTATATTAACTCTTATGTCAATAAGATGGTGTGGCCAGACCATTTTGCTTTTGCGATGAGTTTTTTTAGCAGTAGCTATGTATAGCCACTCTATGTGTGGCAAGTCTGGGGTAATCCGGAATAAATCATACAGTAGCGCAGGAAATAGGATCGATATTAAATGACCCTCTTATCCAGTCAGTCGTAGGGAATCCAATGCCTAAATTTCAATCACGGGATTTCGGAATTGCATTAGACCATCCCGGGATTTTCAATAGTTTAAGAATTGATGTTTCGTATAACACCGTCAATGTGACTGATAAAATTGCTGAGACACGGACTAAAACTCGCAAAATTCCCGATTTCCCGACAAATTATTTATTTCTGTCGCTGCAGATGAATACTCATATACTATAATAATTTGATGTGATTCGTAATTATATTACGGAGGAATGCAAAAATTCTAAGCCCCGTATCTATTATATTTCATATCGATATTCCCATTATTAGAATCGAGGTGTACTAAATACATCACCGGTAGGAAAAGGTTAAAATAACAACTTGAAAAACATATATGTACTGTATATATGTATACATAGATCTAGATCTAGGCATCGTCTAAGCTCGCCAATTAGGGGATTACGTTTACTAATTCCGGGATTCATGAGCTTTCCAATATTTCTTGGATGTCATGAATATCCATATCATCAAAACCTTCTCCGCCAATTTCAGGACGATTTTTTATTTATTTAGACGTAGTTTATAATCCAATCACATACAGATTGAATATTTTTTCCCTTCAAACCGTGTTGTAAAAAATATGCCACCATTTTTACAAACGTGCTATATAAAACCGTGTTATACGAGGTCCGTGTGTAAGATTATAATGACATCTCAACCAGGATACGCTCTACATAGCACCAGCCTTTATTTTTTTTGTGTGTTCTGAAAATGGGTCCAAAATTGCAAATTGCAAAACGGCAGGAACTTATTCACCCACCCTATATGTTATGAAGTTTTTATCTATTTTATGTGGTTTTTTTTTTAATTTTCCTGTTGTGGTTTGATATTTTTTGTGTCGTTTTATTGGTAAGAATTTCTCCAGAAATTCTGCTAAAAATAGGAATATTGAAGGTGATGTTTAGACATAGGAGCGCATCGGCTGAAGAGTGTAATGTTGCATCTCACTGCTTTCCGTACGGTGTATTGCGATTACACGACATTGACTTGCTCGCCACTACTCACTCGGCACTCGCCAGTTGGGCTGAGCCTTTGGCAGGCGTCGCTCGTGCAGTGTGTGGTGGTGCGCCGCGGTGTAGTGCGCATGCTCCCGGCTAACGTCAGATGCACGTCGATCTTCTCAATAACAACACCGCCCTTAAGCGACTCGCCGTCCGAATCGCAGCGAGCGATCATTTTTTTGCGGTGGCAACCCCGAGACGTGCTTATTTGGGCCGTTCAAATTTGACGTTTGGCGCTCAAGTCGCGCCCGGAAGTCGCTTCCTCGAATCGGCCGCAGCTTCCGATCCGAGAGTGTCATTGTGAGTGATCTGTCATCGCGGACGAAAAAATCGCGAGTGCTTCGTCGCAAGAGCGGAGGTTTCGCCCCGAGGTGAGTATCGATTTTGAAATTGGCATACTTACCCGAACAGCTGATCGTCGACTCGCGGTTTCCCTTTCGTTTGCGATTCGCGCATTAAAACATCCCCGGGACGAAATTATTCCGCGCGAGACGATCACAAATCGAAGGAGCGCCACACGGCTCAAAAACCGGGAGACCGGAATCCATCGGGATCCGACACGATCGATCGATTCGCGCTTCGTATGGCAGCACTGTATTTGAATCCGAACGGATCATAACACGCCGATCGAATGCTTGCGCAAATTCACCCCCGATTGACGAACACGCCGATATATTAACGACCGTTTTAAATTAAATATTTTTATAAACCATATCAAAATTGTCAAATGCAATTTTTAAACGCGCCGTGGGTCGATATATATATTTGCAACATTTTTGTATAATTTATTGTACGGAACATTGCGACCCACTTGGAGTCGCGATTCAGCGGTAGTGGGTTACGGCCCACCGGTTTAGAAAATAATCGAAAAATGGACAAAGAAGGACGTCGCGTCGAAAATGCGATACGCGAACATTTCGACGGCCAAATACGATCGATTTTTAAAATTAAATCGTATCGATTTTTCAAATTCCCGAAATGCGAGATTGCGCGCTCGCGAACGCAAATGATTCACGGGACTTGCCACATTCGTGATTCATACAACGTTTTGACTGCATTAAAAATCCCATAAATTCGGATTCGTGGCATCAATAAATAATACACATATTAATCGCACGATTCGAGACACATTGTAAGCTTCTATTTCTGCGGCAAAACCTTAGGAGACCTTGATGAATGATGAATGTGTATGCGAAAGTCGATTGATTAATAAAAATGTATGCAAACCAATCGATAGTAATGGAGAGCACAGATTTGTGCGGGCGGTATTCATAGGGTTATATGAAGCGACATGATAAAATGTCATACGCTCGAATCAAAATCGGCGACCTTCGTACTATGATTTTATGGCAAAAAATATGGCGATATTATTATTATACACGTATTTATGATCGATCGCCGATGACACCAGTACGCATTGATCTATTGCCCCCCCCCTTTAAATAAAAATCCTTTTAAAGCGTTGCCAATTGCAAATGCATTTAAATCTGCTTTTATTTTTTCGCTTTTGATACTTTCCCCTTTTTGGCACGACAAATAGACGACCCATTTCGATTTCATGGATTCGTTCGCTCTTTGTATTATTTTGTTTATGGCCCTGAATAACAATATAGTTTTCATTGCTTATTGTGTTTGTTGAGGTCCTCCCGAATAAAATGATGGAATTCGATACGACTATAATAAATCTGAAGTTTATGTCCTGTGGACGTGTCCGGACGCCATGTCAGCGGTCCGAAGAGCGGACCGGTTGAACACACAGACTTTGTGATCGCTTCCTCTTCGTTTAGGACTTTCTATACTCGATTGTAGAGGCCCCAATTGCAGTCGGGAATTCGTAGGTACGTAACATATGATCGCGAGCGAGATCACAAACCCGAGGTCAAAAGCGTTCAACGTTGAATGTATGCTGTGACGAATAATTATATTTATATATAAAACAAAAATGTGTGCTTTATATAAAATATAAATATGCAAAATGTTTAATATATCATTATCCTTAACATGACCACATTATATAAACATTTAGATAGTGACACAAATTGGTTTTGAAATGAGCTTTCATCAAAATATCCACCTTTGGTATTTATTATTGCAACGCATGTTTTAAATGTATTATTTGTGACAATTTAATTAAACAGTCACTTGATAATTTTTTCCAGTCATTCCATTGCATATTGGTACAAGTAGATAAAAGATTTTTCGATCGATCTAATCCCAATGGTGGGATTGTGGGGGCCAATTTTTCTTTTTTAAATGCCATACCGTTTTTTTTTATTCTTTCTTTCTTTGCCGATTAACAACGAAATAATTAACTTTTTAAAAATATTATTTACAAAATCCGTCCGGAGATACCGTCATAAGATATTGAAATACTAGTTCGAGTTGATAACCGCGTGAGCCCCCATTTTCATATAATACCATCAATGTGACTGATAAAATTCCTTTTCGCTGAGATACGGACTAAAACTCGCAAAATTCCCGATTTCTCGACAAATTATTTATTTCCGTCGTCGCAGATGAATGCTTATATACTATAATACGTTGATGTGATTCGTAATTATATTACGGAGGAATACAAAAATTCTGAACCCCGTATCTATCATATTTCATATCGATATTCCCATTATTAGCGTCGACGTGTAGTAAATACATCACCGGTAGGGAAAGGTTAATGTAACAATTTGAAAAACATATATGTACTGTATATATGTATACATAAATCTAGACCTAGGCATCGCCTAAGCTCGCCAATAAGTAGTTACGCCACTGTTCCCAATACCGGGATCCCGGTCAAAAATGTCGCCATCAAAACCTAAGAGTTGTCTTTCAGCTCAGTTACCCGGTTACCCGATTTATATTTTGAAAACCAAAATCGACACACTTCATCCTAATGCCGAATTTTGGGCTTTGACATTTTATCTTTAACAAAAACATCATTGTTTTTATTCATTAATATTGCTAACTAATAGTTCTTTAAAATAAAACTTACGAAGATGCTGTCTTCACTTTGTCTGGACAACTGGGGAACATTTTAGGTGTTTCCAAACTTATTGTCGGTAGCGTATATATTATATACAAAGTCCCTTAAGCTTCAACGGATTTCGTTTTTGTTTCTTTTCTGGGATCATTGATTTCGCTCGAGGATACTTGAGCACAGTAATGTTCTGGAATGTGTGAGGCCTTTCATCGCTTTTTTAATGTCGAAATCCGGTCTGGAAGAAAATGGAGAGTGTTGTGATGGATGACAGACCTTAGTCGGGCGTCTTGAGGCGCCTGCTTCGACTTGGATCGGTTCTTCGCGCCTCGTTTATAATTGCACCTAAAAATAAATGTGCACACTTTATGATCGGAGATCTCATCTGTTGGTCTGCGAGTCTGTGGGTCCGTGAGTCATTGAGTGACTTACCCGGCGGCGGCGGTAGTGAAGTGGCGGTGTGCGTGCCGGAATTGGCACAAGCCGTGAATAATTTTCTTATGGCCAGAGGTCTAGTGCCTACTTGTCCCATTTTAATGGCCAAACAATAAACGCATTAAACAAACAGAGACGCAACTTTCTCCCAGCTCTCTTAATTTCGTTCTCGCGCAAAAACCTAATTAGGCTACCGGAGAGTGCGTGTCTTTGTTGCCCACACGCACCCCAAAATGGAAGTTTGGATTTGGAAATCCGTTAATTCCATGTAATGTAACTTGTGACAACATTGTTGCATCCTCAGACTCTTTATTCGATTCGATTTCTCGGAATGGATGCGGCAAACATGCGACTCTTCCCTGTAATTGCGTACCCCACTTGAATCGGTAATCTTATTTTATTTTAGCAATCGACTGCTAAAATCGACCATTGTATACGGTAAAGTATTTGTATACATACAGACAAACATTGTCTACCATAGATCGATTATCGGCACGGCGGATAATTGAGACATAATATAAATTGATCCATTTATTGCGTTGCGGTGTATGTGATCATATCTTTCAGATGTTATATCTTTTCGTCAATACATTAAATATACATTGTCATGTGGTCTCCACATTAAAGCTCGACTATCGGAATCAAATTGAATCGATTTTAAGTCTTTTAGTGCTGGACAATGATATATTGTCGTTGGAAACACTTGCGGAAAGTGCGACGACGACGATATATCGTTGCGTATGCGACGTCGCCCCTAATATTCTCATCGTAAAACCACAAAACCTTTTTAATCACAAAATAAAAATGTTTAATTACTCATTACAAAACTTACGTCCCTCTTTTTTAATAACATTTCTAAATAGAAGTGTTAAAACGGCATGAATTTTTGGTACTACCGATATAAACTCAAAAGGCTCTTATCAATGCTATTGTTTATGGAAAGGATAAAAAACAACTTTATACAGTAAAATTTAATTGAAGTGTGACAAAAAAATAAAACTGTAAATGTAATGTTTGAGATGATAAGATGAATAAATAATATTCTATTAGAAATACAAGCACTGCATTGTAAATAAATACTCTATCTGGATCACTCAACGTGTGAGTGCGTACTCATCAAAGGGCTATTATAAAATATATATTTATTTCAAAGGCACATGAGATATTTAGATAAGTCTTATTTAGTATCATCGACTAAACAATGAATGAAACGTAGCGAAAAGAGTTTCAAAGATCAGGGCCATAACAATTGGGTTTGGGGCGCAAAACGCAAAATGCCGACCCGGTCGAGAGTTGTACATTGTTTTTATTTTACTTGATCATTCTACTTTACATGAATCAACACTGATTGGCTCTATCCGTTTTTTATAATATATACTAAGTTGTCTAATCTCTCTTTTCTTCGCTATCGCTTAGTCGATCAGCCTTTCATTTTGCCAGCCTTCAGATAATTTCGTATTATCATCTATCTTTAGACGTGTTCAGGTACGGCTTCCAACCGCAAGACCACGTCTATTCGTCATATCAGCAGTCCGAAAAGCGGACCGGTTGGATACATAGAGCTTGTGCTCACTGCATCCTCTTTTAGGGCTTGTTGCGACATTTTCGGATATAAATACGTACCTGAGTCCCGAATAGCGAGACCAATAAATAGCTCGGGTCAATGGAGGGTCCCCATTTTCTTTTGTCTTAGATATAGAAGTGATGGATCCATGTTTCATCCTAAATTGATGCAAAAACTCGGCCTTATCGCAGTGAAACATCGCCAAACACTCCATTGAAAACATCATCGCGTCGTTGTTTTTGTTTTCCAGTCAAAAATTAGCTGCAAATATCTGGATAATAGTGGGATAGATTTCAAACTGCTGTACATGTGCTGTTGAATTTCTGCTGTGCATGTGCTGGTGGCTTAAAAAATGACCCACCATGTATTCTAGGTACTAAAAAAATTGGGACACATTTCATACCACTGTGTCCCAAAGAGTTAATCCGGTATTTTATTATCCCTTTATTAAGCATAACACGTTCCCTTTTGATTTTGTTAATATCTATAAAAAAAATCTCAAACCTTATCAAATTACACCAAATTTGCTCAGCATTTTTCGCTTGGCACAGTTTTTTCGTTCGGCACTAAAAGGGTCAACCCGACGCAGGCCTGTTTCTTACGTTCAAAAAATTAAAAACGCATGTTTTGCACAAGCATCCGGGATGAAAAGGGGATTCATAAAAACCACATGCGCTCCGCTGATATTAAAAATGAAAAAAAAAAACGGGAACAGAAGTCGGCAGATAATATGTGGCCAAAAGTAAATTCTCCCAGTTCAAATATTACAGAGATAAAATGTCTCGTTGTTAAGAGCATGTAATCGATTACAACAACCCGAAAATTTGTGGTCGCCCCGGATGATCCTCCATCACGACCTGTCAATCGACGGACCCTTGTCAGTCAATATTATAATGTCTGGATGAGATTAATAATCGTCTCGGATGAGGTCAAATTCTGTTTTTTCAACATCATATCAATAACTCGCGTGAATCGAATTGAAAATCATGAAAAGCACTGTCGTCTTTTAATGCTGTTTGTTTGGCTTGATTTGCGAATTGTTTTTCTTTCGTTCGTCGATTATTTTCGCAATTCGTATAAATATTGATAGACAAATTCAAAATATTATCATGGACTCTGATGAATGCAAATTGACGCGCGTAATGAGCGCTTGTGTGCAAAATTGCGTTATTCGCAGAACGAAGACTTGATACGTGTATTTAAGCGATCATCGGGAGAGAGTGAAGTGTTTATAATGGCGATAGGCGGACTTGAAGTTAAACGGATTGATGATCAATGGATAATTACATTACTCAGTCCCCTGGACAAAAAAGAGACAATGGGAGTGGAAGCTAATTCCGTAATAGGCCTTCTTGGTTGATCCTTTTTTTTTGTTTGGATCTGATCTTGTTACTTTCTTGTGCTGGGCGTTTTTGTGAGAGATAGCTCCGGTGATGTGTGTGACTTGTGGTTTTTTTTAAATTTATTTTATATGGTCGACTCATAATCTGCTCGATGATTGTCGAAAAGCTCCAATGTTTATGTTACAAGTTGTCTGGAATTCATAAATATGCTCAATTCCGATAATGCGATGACTGTCGTGATGGGCTTTGCTCGTTTTAGACTGCTTGCGTGAAGTCATATGGAACGAAGAATTGGTCATGCATCGTATTTGATGATCATTCCATCTGAATTTAAACTCTTCTTCAATATTTAAAAACAATAATTAAGATTTTCTGAAAAATCGATACAGGGGACTGTCGTCTATGTCAGAGGGCTGTGTATTTAAATAAAACATACCGTTTTAATAGCTACATTGCCTCTGTGCAAATATAAATTGGCTGCCCCCTTCAAATTCATTTTTATTTAAATTTTAAATTAAATTATTAAATAGATATGAAAAGTTACAACCTTTTCATATTGAAAGAAAATAGATAGAATATATGAAATGAATAAATACTTTTTTATTTGAATATAACACTTTTCAGTCAATTTTCAGTTTTATATTGGTAATCACATTAAAATTATTTAATCTAAAACAATTTGGGTATTTATATAGAATGAATATCTATATAAATACCCATAAAAACATATAAAAATCAATGTTTGTTTGTTCGTATTTAATGCGCTGCCATATCGTTCATCCGATTGCGATAAAACTTTGTCAACTTACTGTTTACACTTGCAGAAATAACATAGGCATGGTAAAAATATTGTATGGATGCACCACGTTGGCGCACATTGAATGTGTAATATAAAAATTTTGTGTTCCGAGATTTATAAATAAGTTTGTTTGCTGAGTATACATTTCTATACCATTCATCCGATTGCGATGAAACTTTGGCGAGCTATTGAGCGTGTATCCAAGAAGGTTTTTATAATTTAAGTGCTAATGCACAACCATTGTTTGTGTGCTGAATTTGCTTTGCGAGACATTTAACGGATGCACCATATTGGCGCATATGGCGATAACAACAGCATGGCTATATTCTACATTTAGTATGTTATGGTGCAGGGACTGTTATTAGGGCATTATAAAGATTAGGTGATTATCTTTTAAATTTAACTGGGAAATATATTATTATTTATACAATGATCTGCAATAATAAATGTCAATGAGAAAACACCGATGGCTTTTATCTGATGTTAAATATGGCACCTCAAGAAGATGAAATCTAATTGCTTAATGCCTAATGGCTAATTGCTTAAATGCCTTCATTTGAATTTTGGTAGCGAAGACCTGTCACATCATCATCGTTTCAAGGTCACCACACTCGGAGCTGATTATCATATCGATCCATCTTAATTAAAAACACTTTCGACTATCAATTCATATTTTCGGGCAACATCTGAATCAACTCCAAAAACAAATATCCATCCATTTGATAATATTGATGCTCTAAATTGTTGAATGCGTTTATATTCAATATGCATATACTAATACAGTCAAACCTCCTATAGCATCTATTTCGTTTGCGTCATCAGCGGCGAATTTAACACGCACGAATTTTGTACGGCTGCCTAGCTTTCTATAGCGTTTTGATCTCTTTCTCGATACTATAGAAGGATTTAAAATTTCGATCCCGGGATTTCGGGATAGCATTAGTATCGTCATCGGATATTTAAATGCTAGTTCGAGTTGATGATCGCGTGAGATCTGCTGAGACAAGGACTAAAACTCGCAAAACTCCCAATTTCCCAACATTTTATTTTATTTCCGTCGCTGCAGATGAATATTTATACACTATAATACTTTGATGTAATTCGTAATTATATTACGGAGGAATACAAAATTTTTGAAGCCCGTATCTATCATATTTCATATCGATATTCCCATTATTAGAGTCGTGGTGTAGTAAATACATCACCGGTAGGGAAAGGTTGATATAACAATTTGAAAAACAAATATGTGTACATTCCCTAGCTCGAACTAGCTAATAGTGTTGTATAATATTGAATTATCTTAGCCGTTGCGTCTCATCACTTCGTTATTAGATATCGATCAATTTGTGATGATTGGACACGTTGTCGAAAAATGGAAAAATATCCTTATCTGAACTATTTATCAACGCGTCGCGTTTTTCGTGCTAATTGAGATTACAGGCATGCAACAGTTATTTCATAAATATTGTAAATTTTTTTACTAATTGCAATATTTTGAAGATTGGTACCAGTCGCTGGAATATCAAGGCCGCATTGCATTTTTGCATAGCACAAGGAGGATGTCGAACAATTGTGCAAATTTTAATATTCAATATCGATCGAATTCTTGGTACGCATGCAAAATTGTTGCTATATTACCATTCGTTGCGCAATTATCTGTATATTTATTACAGAAACTAGTGCTCGACTCTATCAAGATCCTTATCGGGGGAATATAAATGTGTTGTGAATTAATGATTTTGGTTGTGGAGTCGTGCTTGATTTACGGTTTGCATGGTCTCGTAGTGTCGGGCGAAGAACTTCTCGAGGAGTGCTCACCGCGATTTAACACCCTTGTGGAATTCAACCCTGTCATTGGCAAAAGAAAGGCATTTATCAAAAGCATTGTGCTCAATGATGGTCTATGCGTCACTGATAATAATTTAGTTTATCGGTATTTTGGACGCGTGCTTAAGTTAAATAATGGATTTTGCAATGCTAATTCTTTTTTCGGACATAACACCTTATAAGCCGCTTCAGTAATTTGAGCTCATTGTAACACGTAATGAAATTGTTTCTTAATGCCATTACGTTTCATGGCTTTTAGGCTAATTCGTTGCGATTAGGTAAATAATGTAGATGCAATTGCAGTTTTTGTTTGGCTTTTAGATGAAACGCCACTTGCTTAATTTTCGTTCATCATAATTTTCGTATGGGGGTTTGCACAATGGAGTGCACATCGTTAAGCCGAAACGCGATGAGAATCCAGCTAATTATTTATAATTTGTTCTTGCGAAAGATCGAATATCCGACACAAATATTTTCGTATGATTCAATCCGTTTTACCATACTATTTTTGAACTGGCTCGTTTATTTCGTCAGGAACATTTTTTGTGTGCGACTTCACGTATTTGCCGCGCTTTATGGGTTAATCACCACTCTGTAGACAAAACAAATTTTGAAATTGGGGAAAATTTGCTTCGATTTAAATCCACCAACAAAGCTTTTAATGTTTCGCTGATGTTTTTTTATTGTGTTTCTTTTATAAATGTTCCAATCGAGCGGTTGATGAACTCCTAGTAAAAATCGTCATCATATGATTCCATTTTGATTGTTATAATACATTTTTATTGGATCTTAACCCTTTGTGTGCCGGATTGCGATATATCGCCGTTGGCGAAACATGCGCAAAATGTCAATCTGACATTTAGTTTCAAATTTACAGTAGTTTTAGTGACATTAATTGTCCAAATTCCAGATCCGCAATTGTTCCAGGAAATATAAAAAAGTCCACAAAATAGTTTTAATCGATCGTCGCATGAGATAGTTGACGCATTGAAGATATCAGAATGCGGTATATTCACCATTTTGCATCAATATTTGTCCATGAGAAAGCTTTGCTCGAAGTGGGTGCCGCGTTTGCTCACACAAAAACAACATTACGTCGACAATTCAGAGCTTCAGAGCAATAAATAGGATTTTTTAAAATGGACGAAACATGGATTTGTTGCTACACTTCAGAATTAAATAGGCAGACCCCAAATGAAGAAGAAAAATATGCTCTTTCAACTAAACAATGCATCGTGTCACAAGTTGGGGAGGGTTGATTACACTACACTTTTTACGCGGAGTATTCAAATATAGTCTGGAATTTTGTTGTACAAATTTATTTCGGGTGGGTGTTAAACTCCACAATGTCCACCCATAAAACCCCAGGCAACCGTACACCCGTGGGCAACGGTTGAACTCCTGGGGCGATGATATGGATTAGAGTTGCGCGTAAGTAACCTCATCGGTTTGCTCATCAAACATTGCTGGAGTAGCCTAGCTAACATGAGTTGGGTACGCAGCTCACCCTGTGTAAGGGGGTGTGTGCAACTGCTGATTACAGAAGTTGGCGGAGTCTGTGTCAAAGGCATCACCATTATCCTCAACAGCCTAGTGCATGCAGGGGATAACCGATACGAGTACCATAAGAAAGGAGTAGCCCGTCGTCCTCCCTGGACGCGCTGCGCGTAGCGTTTTCCCGTAAGGCTAAAGATCAGTGGAAGACACTAATATATGCCAATAGGTTCGTCTGTCGTCTGTCAATTGTACACATTTATTAGTGAGCAGTGATTACCCGCCATGCGTTGCAATGCCACATCTCACATAACAAACTGCGTACACAAACAATATTTCTACTGTGCCTATGTTATTCCCGCAAGTGTAAACAATAAGTTGACAGAGTTTTATTGCAATCGGATGAACGGTATGGCAGCGCATTAAATACGGACAAACAAACATTGATTTTTATATATTAGACTATGCCAATGTTACTCGCGCAATCCTCAGCAATAAGTGATTTTGAGTGAGATTTAGCGTAATTTAGGAGCTGGCAATAGTATGTCATATTTACCATCAGTCCGTCATGTAAAAATCAATCAATTAAATACATTTCGAATGCCAAAATACTGTAGCCATCACTTTACACAAGAGGACTGTTTCTCAACTTTCAGACTTTCGCGAAAATTTTAGACCCAATCAAACACTCGGATCTTACTTGGAGTAGCATCATCACCCAAGTCTCCTAAAAAATTCACTTGATTTCACTCCTTCGTTTGCGGGATTATTAAAAATATGGGAAAAAAACGGGATATAATTAAAAAATGTTTAATGTGAATTTAAACCCGAAGCTTTGTAAGAAGAGTCTAGGAATGAATCCATTAACGCTTTAATTTTGAATGCATAAAAGCTTAATTATTCCATTTGGTAATATAAGGGTTTTTGCTCAAAGGAAATTTATGGTGTCTAATTTTTCGTCGCTTTTCCTTCCAATGCTCGAGGCTTGTTTTCCGGTACTTTGGTTGTTTCGCAAAGTTTCAGCACGCTCTCGCAAAATATGAAGAAATTGTTTGAATTACGGAACTTGAGCTCTTGAAAGGTCACCCAAATAAAAATCGGAACATGAACTAATCGCCGTAATAAATATTGAAAAACTCATTTTTTCCTACACATTGTCCGTATGCCATAACGGATTCATGTCGTACGAACGCTCATTTATTTTTCTATCAAGTCGCATAAACGAGCATGCTCGTTATTAATGACCTGTCCCGAGAGAAATGATGACATCATGTTAAGGTTAATTTTTGAATTTGTGAGTCCAAAAAAAAAATCATCGATCCGACGATGATGTTGTCGTCCCATTTTTGGTAATATACGCCGTTCGCACGGCACGATATAGTAATACATTAAGTTCGTAATGTTTTATTTATGGGAGTCGCACGAAGTGCTCTTTATCAACAGATGGAGTCCTTGTGGACCCGACGGGATGATATTTATAACTGCTTTCGTTGTAATTTCGCGAATTGATTCGCATTCCGAGAAGGAATTCGCGTTTGTCGGGTGTTAACCGAAATTAACTCGATGATGAGTGTTGTGGATTTTTTTATACGCGGATGAGTTTGGCGAAAGTCTTCTCGATGATGAGATTCACCTGCGAATTGTTGAATCACCGGATGAGATCAATTCATCGGTAATATGCTCCATTATGACCCCATTTCGTAGATTCATTTATATAATGCACAATGAAACGTAATCGCATTGATAATGCCAATGAAGAACACACTCGAGTTTCATTAAAAAACCCATAGCAGTGGGGGTTGATAATTTCGAGTGCTATGAGGAAAAGCTGATATTGACAATGTATGGATGATATAAATTATTTATTTAGCGGCATGTTGATTCGTGTTTGTCGCGATCAAACACGTCGAAATTCAATTAAATCCTAGACATTTGCTTTTCGATTGGTATTAAATTCTTGCGAATTTAATACTAAATCTATATTATTTGTTTGTACGCTTGACAATTTCGTGGATAAACGTTTTTGTCTTGTGGGTCATCGAATTCGTAAAGTCGTAGGGCATAATATGATCCGTTTCACCTTATGGTGCTGTAAACGGTTCGATCTCACTCCGGTCTCGGAATTGGAGCGATCCGATAGTGTGAAGAATATTTGACCGGACCAGGATCGAACCGAGACCGGAGTGAGATCGAACATTTCACGGCACCATAGTGTGAATCGGACCTAAAGCGTCATCCAAATGTGACCCAAAATATCATCTAACATTGTTTTGCATTCATAGTAACAGCATTTTCAGCGCCATATTCGAAGAAATGTGGTCCAATAATTCCATTTGACCAAAATGCACACCAAACAGTACCTTTTTTATGGGTTCAGACATCTGAATAACAAAATTTTGCTCGAAAAAAAATGGGTCTCCTGTTCGTTGTACTATTGTCTACTAAAACAAAATGATTTATGTTATTTGTAAAAACGTCATGTGGTAAACGCTGTACAGTGCTAATATCTATTACGTCGTATTTGGTGCATCTGGTAATATTCCTCTTATTTCGTCCTTTGAAATTTTTGCATGTTTGTTCAAGAACATCCCAAATTTGTTCAATAGGGTTAAAATCGAAAGACTGCGATGACATTACAATTTTCAGTAATCATATAAAGGTCAACGTGACATTTTTGCTTTGGATTGTTGTCTTGGTAGTGTTTAATCCCTTAAGTGGATATGACGTATATATCCGTCAAGACCAAAGTCCATGCAAAATGGGTATGACGGATATATCCGCATTATGAAAGTTAAGCAAACCTCAATAGAAAATTACGGATATGTCCGATTGCAATGTTGTATAGGTTAAATGTAAGGATGATTCATCTCGGGAACTGACTTGTTCGAATTTGATAATATACTATTTTCGTATACTGGATATGACGCGAAAAGATCGAAAAGGCGAAAATATCGCGTCACTACGGATGACACTTTTGACAGTGAATCAAAACGTTGAAGGGGTTAAAACTTTCGTTAATTACTTAACCACCAGCGACTCACCGGTGAGTCGCTATATTTTTTCGTATAAAAACAAATCTTTTTTAGACACCCTGGGGCTTGATCAGATTCCTACTCACTAAACCTCTTTCTTTCCCTTCTCTGTCCCCCCCGGTATTGTTTATCACATGAAAACTCTTGCATGAAAGCCTAAATTCGTACTCGTTACAAACGTTTCATCTTTTTGTACCATAGTTTTTTGAGCTTAATTTTTAAAAATAGTTACACAACGCGTTGTTGTAATGCGGTTAAACGTTAAAATTAAACTTGTTGTGTGAATACAAATTGATCGATTGTTTGTTCTTCTTTTCAGACTTGACCGACAAAGCGACGATTTATGCATTTTAACAAGAGCATAAAAATATCTCGGAAAAGTTGACGCACATGAAGACTTCAGAATTAACAGTAACACCGGTTCTTTAAATCAAAGAGACATTATCAAACAATCGGGTTTGCTGGTACCGTACAAAAGAGCGATTCTCACGTATCACTTCTGCGACGAAAAAAAACAATCTGTTTGTGAATGTTAATATGAAAAATCCCATCGAATATTGTCACGCAGTGTGCTAAGTGGAAAATGATGTCGACAAACATTGCCGGATGATTTGGTGTCTAATATATAAAATCAGTGAATTTCATAAATAAGGCAGGGCATCGTTAGATGTCTTAGTTTTTAAACGCGAAGCATTTGAGGAAACGCACAAGATGGCCGTTATGATCGAAGCCAGGTCCTACAGGCCCTTCAAGTCCTCCGAGGAATACCTCTATGCCATGAAGGAGGACTTGGCCGAATGGCTGAACCTTCTGTATCCAGAGCTGATGATCAACGTGGACAACTTCATGGATCGTCTCGACAGCGGTGTGGCGTTGTGCAAGGTCAGTTTTTTTAATCGCTGTTTTCGCATGCAGAATAAAAACCTGTCCGTAAAAAGTACGCATTGCGTCACGTCGTTAAACGTAACACTTTCTTCGCTCTCGGTTGATAAGTGTTTAATATTTTTGAGATGGAAAAATTAAGGTCACGCGGGCGGGAATTTTTGGGTCACATCGAATTGTGCAACGTACGAGGGTAGCCTCAGAAGTACCCGACCTAAAAAAGAAAACTCAAAAAAATTGCGAAAAAATATCTTTATTTCTCAGCATAGTCTTCTTTTAGCTCGATATAATTTTCCCAGCGATGTTCAATAGCTTCGATACCCTATTTATAGTGAGAACCGTCGAGTTTCTCAAAATAGCCAACAAGCGCCCACTTCACCACTTCATTGTTGGAAAATCTTTTATGAATGAGCCATTTATTCAGGTGTGGAAAAATAAAAAAAAATCCGAGAGGGCTAACTCTGGCGAATATAGTGCATTGTCTTGATGAAACAACACTTTATTTTTAGCCGTTGCAATAAGTTCGCATAATATTTGTTGATTGTTTTTCCTGTTTGAAAATAATCAATGAAATAATCTCACGCGCATCCCACAAAACTGACGCCATGACCTTGTCTGCAGATGAACTGTCATCGCCTTTTTTGTAGCCGATTCTTCCATTTCAATCCATTGTTTTAACAGCTCCTCACAGAGCATGGGTGGTTTAAGGCTTCGCTCTTTAAGTTCGGAGTATTCATGCGGAAATCGGTTCATGGACGCAGACCATGTCAATTGTCATATCAGCGGTCCGAAAAACGGACCAGTTGGACACATATAACACTCCGTCCTCTTTCAGTGCTTTTTTTGCTGCATTTTCGGCAACAAATGCGTACCCAAAGCTTCTATGATCTGTACGATCATGGAAGCCCCCTCAGAGGCTAATTTACATAAGTGGCCCGCGCCAAATATCAAGCAAACGCGGCACCCATCTTGCGCACAGCTTTCTCATGTACAAATTTTCTGTCATTATGTGATGTACAGCACTTTTTGAAATGTTTACTATGTATTTTCTTGAAAACAACAACCACTATCTATATACATCAGGTCGGGTACTTCTGAGACTACTCTCGTAAATGCATCGATATTTTTCGACCTATGAGCTACCACATCGGCGCCAACGGTTTGCTTATATGCGCTGTTATCAACACGAGATAAGTCAAGATTGACATGAAAATCCAAATAATGTATGTCAAATATTGTTATGAAATATCCTTCAAATCGACGTTTATAATCGATATTTCATAGTAGATTGAGTATGAAATTCATTGAATTTTTAAACGCGTTTCGTTATCTGAGCACGTACTTATCTTGTGGAAGAGTCCAGATATTGAAAGATGCTTGGAAAGTTGTCGTCGTAATTTAAATCTTATATGCAGGTGTGAAAATATGCAATGCACTTGTCATAATATTAAGGTCGACGTAACTCAATTGGGGTGTCAATTCATCATTGCGATTTATTCGGTCCAATGATGCGCAACGGATATGGGATTATTTTCTTCTTGTCTTGATTTTGGGTTTGGGAACTGACTGCTGTACAGCTGGAATAGAAATGAATCAGTTCAGAGTCATTCTTCTTGTAATTCATCCCGATGTTGATGGATATTTCTGCCCACCATCGCTGGATCTTATTTAGCATGGTTCGTCATCTTCGACTATAGTGTCTTGGAAGTCGATATAGTTTTCAGAATCCTTATTATGATCGAACCACCTACAACGATATCACATCAATGTATGCTCTGCGTGGAGGATGTGTTAAAAAAAAAAACATGACGCAGATTGTAGCTTGAATCCTTTTGAGTACATAAATATTTTTCAATTATGCTTCTAAGGACTTTCCCTTACCGTGCTAAAAAATATCCGCACGCTACTATGATATGTATTTGGTACACCATATGAAATTTTGAAAAAATCTGAATCGCGTATCTATTATATTTCATATCGGTATTCCCATTATTAGAGTCGAGTTGTAGTAAATACATCATGGTGAACCTATGTTGATTAAAGGCAGCAATGCTAAGTTGACCCTTTGATGAGTATGCACTCATATGTTGAGCGCGCACATGCACTTAACAGCACTTTATTTACAATGTCGTACTTTTCTTAATCCAATATACTTTTTTATGCGTACTACCTCGCAATCTTGTCGATGTAATTTATAGATCCATCTTAAAAGTGACGAAGATCTAAACAAGATTGGGTGATTAAGAGTTTGAGTGCTGTATGTTCTTTCACTAGATTTTTTAAAAACATAATTTCAAGAGCATGATGACTATCTTTTAGTATGAATATGTTCATGCGTTTTTATAAATAAAACACTTTAGATCATCAGATTTGTTCACCTTTGGACCGAATTCTATTTTATCTGGAGTGTTATTATAGGAAACTCGCTGTGATTAATATGTAGTCATGATTAGGGAAGAAACGCTAGTGTAGTTAACACATTTAGTGCGGGGGAAATTCTAAATATTTTATTTCAAGATAATGTTCAACATTTACAAATACGTATTTTACACAAAATTATATGTCAATGTCTTTTTGTATTTTATTAGCATCTTGTTTGCTGAATAGATGAGATTATTTCATGCCTCGTTTACAGCCTTCAAGCTTCATAATTTATGGCCACAAATATTTATTTGGGTTAAGGTCGGGTGCTGTTTCCAGGACACCTCTCTCGAAATATTTTGTGGTTGATAAATTCACATTAAATCATAGAGGTTTGACTTGCAAATAAAATTTATACACACAGGGAACGCACCACAAACTAAATATAGTTCTTGATAAATTTGTGTATTGGGAATGTGTTCATAGTATGGTTACAATCATCAGTCGACATAGAACATATTAACACTCAGGGGTCCGTTTTATTACACATAAACTGCACCGAATTCTAGTCTTAAATATTTTTTTCCCCAAAATTAATATATTATTAACCCTTTGTGTAGTGAGCTAATTTTAAATCATCATAAACTTAGATGCTATATTTGTATGTCCGCCATTTAACATCCGTACAAATCCACTAATCTTTCAGGACCGTCGCAGCTTGTATGAAGCTTGTACATAAATAAATGAACACTGTCGATAGCACACAATATTCGGACATTTAATATTTAAATTCGGCAAGTTAACTTAACTTAACTGGAATCTATTTTTTTTTATTTAACTAATACTATTATAAATGCAAGTATCTAGACACTACGTTGTTTCCGTGATCGTACATATGATAGAAAATGCCGCAAAAAGTCCTAAAAGAGGACGGAGTGGCCATAAGGTTTGTATGCTCAATCGGTCCGCTTTTCGGACCGCTGATATAACGAATAAGCGGTTGCCATACTTGAACATAACGACAATGAAGAAAAGAGGGATTGGATAACTTAGCATATATTATAAAAATGTACATGTACAGTAGAATGGTTGAGTAAAATAAAAACCATGCGCAACTCTCGATTGGGTCGGTATTCTTCGTTTTGCGCCCCAAGCCCAGTTGTGCCCGTGGCGCGTGCCTGCTTTTCCACGCCCTAGTTACGGCCCTGGTGGTGATATACTCACATCTCATCCCTCTTCACAATACAGTCCAGAATTACTTCCTCCTTTGTAAAATGTCACGTGATTTTGATTGTGCTCCAGTGTGAGCATTCTGGGCATCTATCTTGCATTCTTGCGAGCTAGCTTTTTTGTGCAAGTATCGTCAAAATTGTGCATTCGTCCGAATACAGCGGTTCTCCGCGCTTAATGTGTTAACGTATTCATTAGCGTATTTATGTGATGTCTAATTCAAGACGTTTAATTATCTGCTTTAATGATTGGGAGGAGTCTGAGATGATGATATACCAGGAAATTTACTGCAACGTGTTTCTTTTTTTAAACGATTTTCGTATGGGACCGTTACTCAATGGTTTGATACTCCCACAGAGATGCTCATAACCAGATATTAATTTGGTTGATATTGTCGGTTCCCATAGCGGCGATTTGGTACATCGACATGTTGCTTCTGGGAGGCTTTGATGGAATTCGCATATCTTATGCGAGCTTCGTCCTTTGGTGTCCTTATACGCCTATGGGGGGGAAAAAAATCAATGCGGTCGACAAAACAATGAGCAATTTCATTAGTCTCAAAGGCCACTCTTCTGCAACAGCACATCTGTGTTTTGCCATCAAATAAACCGTTTCTTTCCCATCACGCGCGTTGGCGTCAAACTCGATACCCGCGCATAATAAATTAAGTGTTCAAATCAGTGATCCGAAACGGCGGATCACGAACGGTGCGTCACAAACGACCGGATAATTGATGCTCGAGTCGATCTTGGATAGGTTTGATACACGAATCTATTATTTTTATTGATGCGAAATCCAGTTTTTGGATCATAAATTCGTTTTTAACGACGGTTTAATAAAGGGCCACGAGGACCACCATCGCATCTCGGGATGCTAATCGCCATCAAATGCTCGCTCTTATTTCTAGTTTGAATTTCGTCCTTGTAAAGCCTGTTCTTATGTCTGGATTGTACGCCCAAATAAGGCAAAATATGATGCTCGTGGCTAGAATTAAATGTGTATGCTTAAATGAGATTTATTATAAGCCTCACAAAAAATCGCGTATTATGGTGTTCTGAGAAATGCTTTGATTGCTCTGATTCATTTTTGCATTTTGAAATTGAATACGGCGCGTATATGGTTATCATGCATGCCTGAGGAATCACAATATGGTCCAGATCTTGACACGTTTCATTCAGAAGAGGGCAGCTTAACGTATCAAATTATATTTAGGCAATTTTGTTGAATTCGAAATAAATTTGTCCCGGACGGAATGTGTTAATATAAACTGGGCGAGTCGTCCTAAGAAATATTAATTAAATCTTTAAAATATCAGATGAACGGAATATTTCCATTTGTAATAGGTCGTTTTCTATTCAGCATTGTTGTGCAAGTTCTATTTGTTTCGAAATTCGGTGTCCTCTTTCAGGTATGAAAGAGCAAAATTTCTATAGACTTCAGCGGATCTCGCTGCTGTTCCTCAGCCGCTGCGGCTTTTCACGGCATGCAAATTTTCCCGGGCAGTTCTTAACATATTATCGACCGATGGTTTTATACACCGCTTCCCAAACGTTACGCAAGTCACCGAGTACAATATTGCTTCATAATTAATATTCCGGTTGTGTGCACAGAGAAAAAAAGATCTGTTGTCCCACCTCTTGGCGGGGGACAGCAACGTGGCGCCTCCCGCAGACAACTCTTCCGATATGTGCAAATTGATCCGACACGCTTTTCAGCACACCCGCTGGACCAATTTTCGAAATAAGTGCATTCTTAAAATATTTCGAAACGACCATTCAAATTTGCCACAAAGGCAAAATCTCATCGATGTATGACTAATAGGAAGTTTATCTGTTATTTGTCTTAAAAACACAAACAATAGATAATTTAATTTATACCATCATAATACGTCGGATGATTGTTCCAAATTCCGATTAACGCTGTATCATAGTTCGATATTAATATAAATATGAATCAATGCCGTTTGAATTCAATGAACTTCTTATCTTGTCCTAAATCCAATGACCATAATACAGGGTGCAGCAGGGTAAATACTTTATTTGAAATGCGCGCCCTGAAGCGAAGTTAAGGTGATTTATTACTATTTTTCACATGTAGGCCTCATATCCGTCCCTAGATACAATGGTGTCAGATCTGAAAACCGTGCGCGCCACGTAAAAGGGCACGTCCCCAGACGCAGAAATCCAGTGGTGTCGGGTCTGGAGACTGCAAACCACGGAATAGGACAAATCCTCAAACAAAGAAATCCAGTGGTGTCAGGTCTGGAAACCGTGCGAGTCACAAAATAGGGCCGCCAATAGAACTAATATACGTAATAGAGGTGCCCACAAAATAAATCTTGATTGAAAAAATAATCGCTGCCTTTGCGATGCAAAATTAAAGAGAAAATGCTACTTCAGAATTTAATAAAACATCTGAAGCTCAAAACGTATTTTCTTAACTCTGACTCTGGCAAAGTGATAAGTTCAAAATAGTAGTTAGTTTTTTTGTTGTTTTAAGGATTTAGAAGTTGATATTTTTCATTCGTTTGCACATTTTATGTGACTTGAGAAACTTTCCCAGGGTAGTGTCAGATTCTTACTGACTAAATCCCTCCCTTTTCATTCTCTGTCCTCCCAGTATTGTTTATCACATTGCTTCAGGAGGGCAGGTAGTCTGGCCTTAAGTATTCTCGGCGTTCTGCGTCTCTCTCTCTTACTACCTTCTTTGGCGCTCATGATTTCTTCAACGAAATCTCGCCAAAGGTCCAAGTTGTTCTTGCTCACCATCATGTTGTGGACCATGTTCTCGGTGTGGAGCTCGGCTACCTCGAGTGCTTGTTTCGGCGTGTTTCTCTAGGGTGTCCAAGCCTCAAAATCATTGATGATGTGTTCGTCATCATTGACCCACGCTTAGCAGTGGGGACATGCCACGGATGTGTCTTCGTCGATCCGCTTCAGGTACACATCAAAACAACCATGTTCAATGAGGACCTGGATCAAGCGGTAGGTCGTTTCTCCGTGTTTTCGGTCCCTTCACCGACTTACGACCGGGATAAGTTAGTGGGTCAATCTTCCCTTGCTGAACTGATCCCGTCTCTACTACCAGGTTTTCTTCAGTTATGGTTTTTGGGATCTTCGAAGTTCAAGGCATTTTCTTTGCTTGGAGGTCCAGCGGGGGGATTTCAGCGATCACGAGCATCGCTTCTTCAGATACTGTATGCTGTGGTGACCCAGAGCGCTCCCTGCTGTTGGACCCTTATCAGCATCTCATGTCATAGCGACTCATGCCATATCGGGGGCACCATACAGAAGGATTGAGTGTATAACCTCGTTTATGGTTCTTCTTCTGCACGGGTTTGGCCCTCCTATGTTGGGCATGAGCCATCCGAGCTCGCTGGCTACCTTCTGCTTAGCTGCTTCAATGTGCTTACTGAATGTCAAATTGTTGTCTATGAGAATCCTGAGGTATCTTAGCATTTTGCTGTATTCAACATCATTGCCTCCGTTTTTTCTGCCGCCAGCTGCAGCGAATCTCCGGCATCCACGCGTTGATTTTGGCCGGGAGAAGAACAAAATACACTGTCGTATGCACACGTGCATAGACACAAAGCGGCTAGCATCACTTTTTATATATTACACAAACACAGCTTTATATTTTAGTTAACAATTTCCATTGTTATATATTATAGAAAAAATTATATAGAGCATTAAATAATTCTTCCATTATTTCGTTAATATCCTTTGAAAATTTTTTTTAGATAAAATGTTATGCGATTTTGCAATATGCAAGAGCGCAATTAAAATCGTAACTTGAATAATACGTGTAACACTTAATTGATAAGTCCTACTAGACAATCACAATAATGACATGCTAAAATGTTGCAATATGATCGATTATTAAAAATTGTAATAAAAGTGTTTGATAGCATTGTCTTTTAAATAATTATATTTAATGCATATTATTTTTATTGTATATGCAGTCATGCTTATGTTGATGCACAAGTTGCATTGTCATATTTGCATCGATCAATTTAAATTTGGAACAATGAGTGGCTATAGTCAAACAGATCCACACAAATCCACTTTTCCCTTAGGAGCGCGCAGCGTGAGTCAAGCCTGTATATCAATAAATGAACCTTAACACTGTCGATAGCGCACAACATTCGTTTATTTATTTGCGTAAACATAAATAGTACACGGTTGCGTCTTCAGTTTTAATAAATTTAGAATGATCGATTCATTCAATACAATAGCGTTTCAAATAGAATCACTTATGTGGTTTTCTATTATTTATATGATTCTAAGAAGACCACCAACGATTTCGCATTATTTTAGAATATTTAGAAGTGTAGGGGTACCTTTACTTTACCTTAAAGGATTAAAAGCGTTTCTCTGCTGCCAAGCAGCGATAGTAAAAACGGCATAGTTTAATAGCATAATTATTATGCAAACAAGCTTCATCGATATGCAAATTTAGTTTGGAGCTTCACGTAGTCTGAAATAAATAGGACGTGATCATCCAATTTAAATGCTTACTTCAAATGATAAGTGCGAGTCTATGCAAACACATGACACCGTGTTTGCTCTTTTTATATGCAAAATATTGACACTCGAGATAAAGCACACATTTAAAGTTGTATTTGTTTGAATTATTGACGATAATTAGAAGACGATTGCTTGTTCGTAATGGCAAGAGGTCACCGAATCTGTGATATGATAGGATGATTGTGATAATTGCATTGCGAAATGTCTGATAATGTCCTATATAAACGAAAAATAGATGAAGATAACCAATTTCAATATATAATTTGTGATGGATTTGAATGTTTCCTAGGAAACATTTGCTTGCACACTTCGTATGTACTTTGTTCTCTGGTGTGTGAATCGTTATACTTTAGTACCATTTTATGGTACGATTTCTCTCGCCGTCGCACATTCCGGCGTTGTTATATTATAATAATATTTGTCTTTGTGTTTGATTCCCTCAAAGGTCAACATTTCATACACATCCGTGTGAATTGGGAGAATCTCGCATATTAATCCGAAATGGTTTAAATGACAAAAATAACGATATGGGATTGTGCTTCATTAATGCCGGGACGCACTTAAACGAAGAGACGCGCTTCATAAACCGGCTCCGTGGGAGAAACGCTTTTAACTCATTGTCTACGGGCTTAATTAACTATATACCATCGGAGATGAATGTGAATAAAGTGCTCATTATTCGAGTGATAACCTTAAATTAAGCCAAATTTATTTGGGTATCTAATCCGTCTTCATGGACCCTCAACACGATCTTCTGCTTCGTATATTTTGATTGTATTGTTTGGTTGTAGAAGCTGGTATTTTATTCTCATTTTGTTGTTTTTATATGGAAGGTATTATATGTGCTTAATATTGCAATACTTTAATTAAAAATTCCCGCGCTATAAATTTAGCCACGTCTATTGAAGTCCTAGTCACTTTGTATCAAAAGTAGACGACGTTTATTTAAAAATAATTAATGCAAACTACTTGTAGATGAAAAAGCAGCTTTGTAGATTTTAATTTAAAGCCGGTATGTACAATTATTCACGTTGAATGCTTGGTAGACTGCAACTTTCCTCATTTACATTGGATATAGAATCTATTTAATATGCATTAACATTTTGAAGAGTACAGTCGCGTATTTGCGATCGATTTTTTATGTTGAATTCGGAAATTGTGAATGGGAGACCGATACGGATAGAGTATCTTGCGTACATCGTACGATTGTATACACCTGATATTGAGATATCAGGTGTATTGTTTTTGTTTACACGAATAAATGAACATATATTGTGTGCTATCAATAGTGTTAAGGTTCATTATTGATATACAAGCTTTATACATGCTGTGCGGTTTTGAGAGATAAGTGGATTTGTATGGATGATAAATGGTGGACATACAAATATAGCATCTACGTTTAAGTCATTTTCAAATTAGAAAAGAATTAGAGACTATACTATAAGAATTAAGAGCAGACATAAATAAAGATTCGGAAGAATCACTAAAAAAATATCTGAAGATGGAATTATAAACAAAATAATTAAAAAACTAGTGTAGAAATTTAATATAATAAATGTCGAATTAATAAAAAGAAGTAGAAGAACAGAGAGGCTGTGCTAAATTAGAAGATTAAATTTTACAAATAATGAAAGATGAGCTAAATGTTGATTGTGCTAATGAATGGGCAAATACAATACAACGAAACTAAAGTAGGATCTATTGTTGTAACGTTTACTACATATGGTAGAAAAAATGATATGAAATCAAAAATATATATCTTAAAGAAGACTTCCCACCTTAAATTTTGAACAAAAGGAGAATACTAATGGAATAACTGAAAAAGGAGAAAGAAACAGGGAAAGATGCTTTCCTAAGGTACGATAAATTAACAGTCCAAGAACCATCTAAAAAGAAGAACACCGAAACGGATGACGGAGGAAAAAAGGGCAGCTGGAATAAAAAAAGAGAATTAAAGATGGCAAATAACCAAAAAGGAAATTTAGATCAAATAACACAGAAACTACGACAAGCATAGAAGAAAAATAAGACACAATCCACTTAAGGAATTCATTCCAAAAAAACTGAACATGTCACACCCACAAAGACAAGAAGAAAAAGAAAACAAAACCAAAACTACCAAAAAATTCTCCCAATACGGCTCGTCACCGTAGGGAATATATAGACGAAAACCCTCCAAATTTTGGAAAACATCGGATTGACCCAAAACAGAATGATTTTGAAGAAATTTAGAACCCAATAAGGACAAGTTATATTTTTTAAAGTTAAATATTCACACGTGTCTACTCTTGTAAGGGATAACATTGAAGGTAAACGTTATTTAATCACCATAAGAGCATTTTGTACAACTACTAACGACTCTCTGGGAGATGGCCCCTCGCCATCAGAGTCCCGCAGCTGGGATCTCTCTCTGTATGATCAATTGCAAATATATCTTGCAGACAGCCAGGATCTTTTTATATCGTTATCGAGAGAGTAAATATCAGAGATCCCCTCATTAAATCAGCATAATATTTACAAGATCTGGGATGAAGGTCCATGTGCATCCCTATATCGGTTGCTCTATATAGATTGAATTAAATATGGAGTGTTGAATCATTGAGCATCGTCGGAAATGATTGCATGAAGATGCATCGTCATCGGGTGCAATAAAATTTAACAATATCTTAAGCAATAAATCACGAGTAGGATTATATCATTAATTTAATAATACTTTGGAGATTTATGTGTCTTTAGTCGGTATTAATGTTGCGCTGTTGTTGTTGTTGAACAAACGGTATAATTGATGAGCTATATTTTTAATTTACAGTGCCAATTTCATGCTTTAAATTTTCGTCATGCCCACCAGGGCTGGGCTTCTTAAAAATACATTTCTGGGTATTTTATGGGTCAAGTGATGAATTATTTAAGCGGCGTAACAGGGTTTTGAAGAAGGACGAATTTGATAAATATGGATGATTTACATGTACAGGAAAAAATGGGCTTTGGTTGGATGGACTTTGATGTTATTTCAAAGGCGTTTTTGTGATTGAAATTTGTGCTTCTCGTAAATTTGATTTGTTGTTATCCTCTTAGGATTTTGGGAGCTTTGTACGGCTTTTGTTTGTTCGCTATGTTTGCCTCTTGAATGTTTAAATAGAGTCTCGAGTGTGCCATTGTAAAATTATTATTCGCAAGTGTTGAATACATTTTGAGATGGTTGATAAAAAATATTCTGCAATGACATCAATTTCGGGAGTAATTCGATAAGGATTGCTTAAATTCTGGAATTTATCTGGCCTCCCACATCTCTGCCCAGATAGAAGATAAAAAATTGATTTCGATTTTGGTGCATTTAATCCTTTCAACGCAGGATGCATTTGAATACGTGTTCGAGCACATCGAGTGAAGTATTTTTGCAACGGGTTTTAGTGCTTATCTTAAATAATCGTTGGTACTAAAATAATACGAAATCAACTGTAGATAAAGCCCAAATCACAAAATTAAATAAATAATCGGCCTTGACTAAGGTTGTTAGATATCTGTCACAAATATGTACAACGGTTTCAATTATAAAATACCATTGAAAAGGTAGATTGGATTTAGATTAGATATAGAGCTGTGATAAATTTAAGATAAGCTTGGATGCAATCAAAAATGATAATAACCACAAATAATCCTTCAAACGATATTCTAATTTGGCACACTTTTATAGTCGATCAACATTGATCGTTTATTCAACAGAGCTTGACTTTTTAATGACTTGTACATATTTTAAACAGAGATTTGTTGAACAAAATTGCACAAAAACGAGAGCATTGTTGAATTCGCATGCAAAAGCAGCACACTTTTTGAGATCTTTCCTCGCCTTTTATCTTAGATGGTCTCCGGCGAAGAAGTAATTGTGTGGTTTTATCAACCCAGAAAACAATGCCGTGACAATCCCAGCAAATTTTTCAAGGGAAGACTTCCGTTTTACTGTGCGGACGAGATTGTTCTGGATTTTCAACGAACAAAAACTTTTATGTGGAAAATATTAAAATCCGACATCTCTAGTTTCAATCATGAATAATGCCCTAAATTGCGGTATTATTTCGCTTAGAAATCGCTTCCATTGAACATCCACTGCAATATTCATCTACAATTGATTATCTTTGCCATTTAAGCTATAAAAATACAATAAAACATATTGATATTAGTATGTCAAGAAATAATGTCGTTTTTATTATTGCGATTCGAAATATTTTTTCTTAGGTCCGAAAAATTCGGGCCTAATCTATGTATACATAAATACAGTACATATATATTTTTCAAATTGTCACATTAACCTTTCCCGTCCGGTGATGTATTTACTACACTTCGACTCTAATAATGGGAATATCGATATGAAATATGATAGATACGGCGTTCAGAATTTCTTTATTCCTCCGTAATATAATTACGAATCACATCAAAGTATTATAGTGTATGAGTATTCATCTGCAGCGACGGAAATAAATAATTTGTCGGGAAATCGGAAATTTTGCGATTTTTAGTCCGTGTCTCAGCAAAAAAGGAATTTCATCAGTCAAATTGATGGTGTTATACGAAAATGGGGGTTCACGCGGTCATCAACTCGAACTAGCATTTAAATATCTGATGACGATACTTCCAGCGAGTGTGGAGGCCCGAAATCCCGAGATCGAAATTTTGGCTCGGGATTGGATTCCCTAATCAGTGAAACTATTTTAAATTGAAATAAACATGGATGCTATATTCGTATATCCACCACTTATCGTCCATACCAATCCACTCTTCTCTCAAGATCGCGTAGCGTGAATCAAGCTTGTATATCAATAAATGAGCCTTTACACTGTTGATAGTATACAATATTCGTTCATTTCTTCGCATATACATAAACAATACATATGCGTCTCTTCAATTTTAGTAACAAAATAATGCATTTGTTGAAGATTTATATCGATAAATTTGGACTAATCGATCATAATATTTAGACGTGTAGGGGTGGCTTAACATCAGGACATTGATGTACGAGTGTACGACAAGGCGCACACAATCGAGTCCGAACGCAGCATATGCGGAATTCCTCGTTCGCGTACTTCCTAAAGTTCTTTAGCATCTTATGCCGCAATGTGTGCATCATTCATTTTCTACAATTAAAAGACATTATCATGAGAATTTCGGTGTCATTGCCATTGTGTTAGTGTCTCCACCGCCGAATTATCATAAAGCCATTCCATTGTGTTTTGTGAGCAGCTGTTTTGTACGGGGAGAAGATTGATAAAAGGAACGCAAATATTTTCGCTCTCGATTCATAATTGCCGAGGGCTTTTTATCCTTATTTGCATACAAAAGCTCGTAATTTAACCGTTTCATTATTGCATTTTTTTCGTAAGCCGGCTACGTACGCCCATTCAGACGCATAATCCTGCGACACCGAGATAAATTTCAATGAAACTCGATACGGACGAATTTATTTTCGGGTCACACCCACTTTATTTTCCGATGAAATTCCAGTTTCGCAAAGGCGAGACGTGTTAATTATTTTCCCCGGCGCGATTAAAAGAACTTAGGCGCCCCACGAGTATGAAACCTGCTTTAAAACGATCGTTCTTAGCTGTTAACTCGACGTCGGCCACATTTACGCCAATTATCCTCGATGGCGTTTCCATATAAAATGACGCTAATGAAAATTTGTCACTGCTAAAAAATGCCTAGTAGCGTAAAACGAAACACGCTTCTTGCTCCGTAATTAGCTTTTAATTGTTGAAAATCGGTTCTTGCTACCAAAATCGCTTCGTGATTTCGAGGTGACATCCGTTGGAGTCAACGGAATGGTAAAAAATCGAGGACAATGAGCAAAGTTTGCTTGAAATTGCCAAATTATTTATATAAGATAACATTTTTTGGCAATATTTTGAGCTAATATGACAAGCAACGTATCTTACATAACGTAAAATTTATGATATATGCTTCCACTTGTTTTTTTTATTTGTAAATTCCATCTAAGAAAATATAATATTTTAATGGCCCTGGTTTTGTATTGTTGTTCTTTTTGTATTTTTAATAGCAATTTGTATTCATTTTCATACATGTAAAATGTTTTTATGCATTGTTTTTATTTAATTTGTTAACAAAAACCATTAGCTAAAAGTGTGTTTTGTGTAATATATAATAAAATAGGCTTGCTATTGGTGTAGTGGTTGCTTTACGCTATGTAGAGGCGATATAGCGCATGCGCGTAGCGTGTCTATGGTAGATACAATGGACACAGATACATTACAAATGATTCTCTTTCCGATTTGGCGAACGCATGGCACACATGTTGTGTCATCGGTCATTATAATGCACCGATGAGTTTCTAATTCAAATTTATAAGGATTTCTAAAAATTCAACACCAATTTTATATGAAATTCGTGTCTTATTTGCGTCTTCATATCGCGTAAATTGAATTATGGATATATAATTTTATATTGACAAATTTAGGTTTATGATTCATCAATGATTGGCGGTTTGCAATAAAAGCGCAATAAATATATCACAATGTAAATGATTTTTCAAAATTCAAAAATGTAATCGGATGCTGATAATTTTTTAGTGCCCCTAGATTAAAATATCTTCTATTGTTATAATAACAACAATATTGACATGATGACATCATGTTAATTTTTCTAATGCCAATATCTTCTAATTCCATCTTATCCGGCCGTTGTGTTGTAAGCCGATCGAAATTGAACGATGCGCGTCCAATTTTTGTATGTTGACATGTCGCATGCAATTTGATATTTCGTCCGCCTATTTATAGATGGCGCCATCATCGATGCGCTTCAAAATAATCATCAAGCACCGACTCCACTCATTGTTAGCAAATATTTTATTACCGAGCTTTTTTTTTTCAAGTTTGGAAAAATAAAATAATTTGAGGGGGCTAAATTTGGCGAATAAGGCTTCCTCTGGCGTATAAATTAATTCTTTTGACGTCTTATTCCGTGGCTCGCACGATCCCCAGACCTGACACCACTGGATTTCTTTGTTGTACGTAATTGTAGCAAAAGACCCCCTAACCGCCAATAAAAATTTATCGGTCCATGTGCAAAACACCCTATATATATCTATTTTACTAATTTATTTTATCTAATTTAAATCCCGAATAGCGGGACCAATACACAGCCCGGGTAATTGGAGGAGTCCCCATATCTCTCCTTCCCGGGTTTGCAATAATGGTTATGAATTGACGCAAAAACTCGGCTTTATTATCGTGAAACATCACCAAACACTCGATTGAAACGATGCTGTTTTTGTTCCATCGCGAGCATACGCGGCACCCATCTTGCGCACAGCTTTCTCATATCAAAATTTTCAGTCAATGTGCGATATACAGCACTTTTTCGCCATTTCTAGTGTGGTAATATCATTTAGTCGACTACTGCGATGTTTTTGTTGGATGTGTGGTTGTTTTCGGTGGTTATTGATTTCTTACAGTACATTAAATGCTCGTCCATCAATCATTTTGGCGGTCGAAGGGCGCTCGAAAACGTCGATGGTCATTAGTGTGTATGTTTTTTGAGTAATGAAGTCGATTTTCATCGAAAAGAGCTTCCATATGCTGTGTGAATCATCGCTTTCATCTCGTGTGCGTCTCGTCAGCATCTTCTGTTGGGGTTTTTATTTATCTTTGGTCTAAAAAACGCAGCGCGGATGCGGAACGTTGCTCTTTACGAGGCATTTTCTTCCTTCTCCCCCTATTTTACGCCGTGTAAAATAATATTAAAAAAATTGTGTGTGTTGTGACTTTACCGAATGAATTTTAATGAGCTTTGTATTTTATTTCGTGTACATTTGGGCTTTGTCTGGCTCTCAAAATGTCAACGTCCTCCAGTTCCGGGACATTTGAGACGTAATCCGTCGCGAAATAAACGCTGAGAACTTGGTCCTTGTTAGTAGATCTGGGTGCGATTATTTGTCTTCTTTTGCTAATATTTGCCGATTGCAGAGCTACTTGAGGAATTAAAATTCAGGTCCCAGTGCGTTTTTGTGCTGTTTTTCCCACGTAACAAATTTATGTATGAGCATGTTCGTTATTTTGAGGATTTTTTTCCATCAAATTTGTTCCGTGTTTGCACAAATATGCTATGCGTGAGTGGAATATTTTATACAGCAGATTATGATTTTTTTTAATCATTATGAGGTCACATCATCAAATCCATGCGCATTTATTCCAAGATAAGATTTAGAGCTTTGGTTCTTCCTGGTGGTAATTAAAAATAAGAGGGGAACGCCTTTAATCTCTATATATAAATATTCGTACAAATCCACAAATAGAAGGAGCAGAATGTATTTTCACGTGTACTGGATTCGTTTGTGCCCTTTTAGACTTGGAATCTAATGCCACGTGTGCATTCCAAATGCAATTATTACATCTCCCCACTGTGCATCAATAAATTGCAAGCTTTCACTACAAGGGTAACCACAAAAAATATATGTATAAAACCCATTACAATCAATGAAAGCGCCAAAAGCTCCAAATAAGAGCTTTCATCGACCAAATGCAATAAAGCTCATCAGACATCCGCCCATGTCGATTCTTTCATTTGTCTTTCGTCGATAAGTACAAATAAAAATAATTAAAAGGATATATCACAACCCTTATCGACCGGGGGAGGGTCGCAGTCTATTCGATGCCAGAAGCAGGGGGAGAACAGAAAGCTCCACGAAAGCTCTCTCAAAATAAATATAGGACCGAAATATGGTTCGCGTGGGGACCGAAGATTTATTTTCATTGTAACGCTATATTTAAATTTACTTATGGTTAAACGCATTTGCTCCGAGGGCCGAATTAAAAGCGTCTGTCAGATAAACTATCCTTTCCCAATTTTGAATTATCGAAGCCCACAAAAGCACGCACGACGCAATAAAACCTCACATAACGTAAGTAAATCTTTTTTTTTGGACACGTAAATAAATAAAGCTCACTGCTTTTGTTTAAATATTTGAACATACGCCGTAGCGAGTACAATGCTTTTGAGAGCGACATGTGTTGAACTCCATTTTGGTCTCTCCCCCTACCAGCATCTTTCATCGATGATAGATTCAATATTTGCTTTGCGAGATTTACCCTTTCATGTTCATCAACTTGTACATGCTGGCGAAATGACACATACGTGTGCGATAAATTGTTATATTTCATTGAGGATACTGGAAATTAATCCTCTATTTAATAGGGCTTTTCTCTCAGAACCGCGCAGCGTGAATAAAGTTTGTACATTAATAAATGAACCTCAACACTGTTGATATTGTTAGGCCCCACAAAAACGTTTCAAATTGAACCATTTTTGATACCAAACTGAATTTTAACTATATAATCGATTTATGTGGCTTTCTACTATTTATTATGATTCTAAGAATATCGCCAACGATTTAAGAAGACCCTATAGCTGATTATTTTCAACCAGATACGGACAAATACCATTATATTAGGTTGTCCCATAAGTTGTCAAAAAAAGTTTTGCTATGCATTTGATGGGACTGGAAGGAGATAGTTCATTATGAGATACTTCAGTAAGATGAAACGGTCAATTCAACAAAATATTGTTTCCAACTAGACAATCTAAAGGATGCAATTGCCATAAAATTGCATTATATCTTTGCGGGAAATTTCTTCTAAAAGTGCGGCGCGGCGATATGTAGACGCTGAACATAAATCTTATCAAATTCACATTTAAAATATAGAACCCATTAGAACAAACAGTAAAAAGCTAAGTAGCAACTTCAATTTATAATCATCCTGGATGTATCCTCATTTTGCTCATGTGAAAGTCAATTCCGCCGTGCGATTTCACAGCGCATCTACTTTTATGGTACAGTGTAAAATTGAGCACACTCCATATGGAATTTCTAGGTTTAAACATTTTCTTTAATATCATTTTAATAACTCCTTGAATCGCAATTCGTCGATACGCGGCACTCGTTAAATATTTTCTAATCGTCGGTATTTCTCCTATGGAATCAGAGTCGTTAGCGCAATTCGACGTGATTACATCAAATACAAGCTGTAAAAGTATTCGCCGCGTTTGCTCCCGATGGTCCCCAATAGCCATAACTCTTCGGCGCGTTTCAGCCCTTTTCTCGATTCAATAAATCAAACGCGCATTGCATTAACGACCGCCATTCCGTTGCTGTCTTTTTTAGAGAACAATGTATCGCATTTACGTCATCAGGACCTAAAATCGATGTTCTGTCACGTAGGCCGCACGTTTATGGCGATCGTGGCGCATCAGAAAGCGGAAAGGTGTCCTTATGGAGAGCTTCCGTTTCGTAACCAATTCGCTGTTGTGGTGGTTCATGATTCAGTGTTAAGTGCTATGTTAATGAGCAGTTAACACAGTCGTCAATCTTGAACGTCTTCATCATCGCGTCTCTGCGTTTCGACCTCGAGGCCGTCTCCGAAATTTCATGCCAATGATCTTGAGCGAAAATCTGCGCTCTTATTCATCGAGTTGCGTCGATCATCCGCATATTTTTTCGCTGTTGAACGATTTTATAGGGTGGATAGGGTAAATTGGATTGAATGTTACGAAAAGTGAAACTTCACTGTGTGTCCGTGTGTGTTCTTAGATAGCATAAAGCAAGGTTACAACATTTATGTACGATCGAAATATGCTTGTATTTAATTGGAATTCACAGGATACTTTACAAATATATTAAAATATCTTTCAACATAATCGCCGTTGAGGTCGAAATATTTCTGTGGTCAGGGAATCAGCTCTTGTATGGTTGTGTCATAGACCTCCGCCATCAGTTCTATTTGGATTGTATGTATCCACGTCTCATTCCCCGCCACGACTTTTTTGTCTTTGTTTGTGGGAACCCCCTTCCTCTTCAGCTGTTACAAGTTAAGTATCACACTAAGGTGGCAGCCATATATGCCCCCTTGGTAGGGAATCCAATACCGGGATCCCGGACAGTTTTAGATGCTCATGAATCCCGGGACTAGTAAACGTAATCCCGAAAAAATCGGGATTGAAATGTTTATCTAACAAAAATCGTACACCTCATCAGCACGATGAAGGCTACTAAATCGAGACATTCCCGCCGAGATCTGAACGCTTGGAAACAGTGGCGTAACTACTAATTGGCGAGCTTAGGCGAAGCCTCAGGGCAGTAACTGTCTAATCTATGTATAGAGTACATATTTGTTTTTCAAATTGTTACATTAACCTTTCCCTACCGGTGATGTATTTACTACACCTCGACTCTAATAATGGGAATATCGATATGAAATATAATAGATACGGGGTTCAGAATTTTTGTATTCCACCGTAATGTAATTACGAATCACATCAAACTATTATAGTATATGAGTATTCATCTGCAGCGACGGAAATAAATAATTTGTCGGGTAATCGGGAGTTTTGCGAGTTTTAGTCCGTGTCTCAGCAAAAAAGGAATTTCATCAGTCAAATTACCTTCATACCTCCAGCAAGTGTGGAGGCTGAGCGTGCATTTTCAGCAGCAAGTTGCCTGGCTTCTGAAATCAGATCCAGACTAAATGACGGTCAAATTTATCAGTGTAGTTTTTTAAACTATTGAAAATCCCAGGATCCCGGAATGGTCTAATGCAATCCCGGGATCGAAATTTTGGCTCGGGATTGGATTCCCTACCCCTGGGCTCATCGCCTACATTGGCCCTTTGCGTTTTTTGCACTCAGCCTTCTCTTAGCGCCGTTTATTGCTCTACTGTGATGGAATTCCGGTCTCCTTGGCTATTTTGTGGAGATAAGCTCCTAAATAACCATGTCTGGTAAGGATCTGGGTCAGGTGGTAATACAACTGACCGTGTCTTCTTCTGTTTGATTTTTCCAGGTCTGTGATCAGTCGGTGTGTCCACCGATCTTTTGTGGAGCTGTTCCATCAGGGCTGCCACATCGCCATGGTGTTTATAGCAGCCTTCTTTGTTGTTCTTTTTTGGACAGCGTGTCTTTCTTGGGCGAACAGGTCAATTGGCTATATGGCAGTCAGTACCAGAATAGCGTCTTCTGACACTGTATGCAGCAGCCACTCAGATCTACGCTGTACCCTGACCCTTTGGGTTTGTAATGCGTCGTTTCTTATTGTGGCACCGTATACTGACACCGAGCGCACTACTTCGCTGTATAATTTTATTCGTATAGTTTTCGACCCTCCGATGTTGGGCATCATGTTAACCAGACCCCCATTCTGGGCACCCACTTTGCATACAAGTTCTTGTAACCAAGTTTTTTCGACACAATATCTTCGTGAAGGTTGGTAATTTCGCACTTGTTCTTCAATTTTTGCACAAGTTCGTCAGAAATCACTGATGGTCCCCCACTCCTTGCCTCGCCATGAGTATCAGTATAATATTTTCTGAACAACTTAACCCACTTCGTAACATGCTGTCGACTCATCATATTACTACAATAAACATCCACCAGCTTCCAATGGATATTCGCGCCAGTATTGTTTTCATAGTCAATAAACGGATGACCATGTGAATCTCGCATGGATGAGATGTGGCGGGAGCGCGCGACGTCCTCTCCATTGGAAGAATTTATTGTGCCCGAACAAAATGGCCGATAAAGACGCAGCACCAAAAGCCCTTGTAACCGTTTTTTTGCAACCGTTTCGATCTTGATATCATCACAAAACAATTAAAAGTACAAGCATTCATATAGCGTTTATGGGATGATTATATTTTAATTTATGATATCATATCTTCGTATCCCACTTTTGATTTCCGTTTTGCGGTAGCTCCTTTTTATGCAAATGCAACCGCATTCTAACCGCTCAGACAAATTAACGCGTAGCCTTCGTTTGTTATGGACTAAACTGGCATTAGCAAAAAATACACCGGCGAAGACACCGGCACAGCATTTAAAAGACATTATCGGCGTACGGCAGCACTATCTGGATTAGCTGGAACGATGTATCAGGGTAAAGCATGGGAAAGTACGAGGACGCTCTCATTAGAATAGATCCCTCATTGTCGCCAGGTGCTCGTTGGTAGCTCGCGGTCAATGCGAAACGACCTTTGTGACACTCGCGCTCACGATGCAAAATATCGATGGTGCCGTGTGGGAAGAGGAAGCATTGATGCATAATAGCAGCTGCATACTGGAGCTGCATATCTAGGAGTGGTCCTAAAGGTCGATACTGTGGCGCTCCATCATAGCGTACATCGGCGAAAAATCGATTCATTCATAACACGGTCGAGTGCTCGCGTTACTTAACCCTCTTCGTGCCGGACAATCATATATCGTCGTTGGCGGCACTTGCGCAAAGTGCCAACGACGATATATCGTTGCTTATACGATGGCGATATGGCGATATGACCAAGCGACATTCTACTTGCAAAAACGGTTTAACTCTTTGACAGCTACGGAGTATTTCGATAGACGGAAGTTAATAAGCAATCTTTCTTTCTTTAGTTTATAAGCGGTTAAATTTACCAAAAAAATGTTTGTGAGCATCATAAATATTTTGATTTTCAGATATTTTCAGAGATTTTTCAGCTGGGATATTTCTTTATTAGCATTTTGGTCATATTCTTGTATATTTGTAAATAAGAAAAAGCAAACAAATCTGTTTCATAAGACAGGATTTTAATTTAATGACATAAATATGGGTTCATTCATCTATGCGTTGTGGTTAAATTCCTAATGTGGTTGATGGATAATAGTTGACTCTTTCATCGGCGCCTATGAAACACATGTAACTCTAATGTTGACGTTTGTATACTTTATAAATGTGGTCACCAACCACACTTCCTGTAGATTTCAATCCAAGACATTTGAGTAGCATCAAGCATATTTAAACTATGTTATAATCCATATGGGATTTGGTTAATTATATATGCGCAATTAAGAACGTTTTTCACATATAAAACATTGCCACAAAGATAGATTTGAGGACAGGAATAGGTCAAAGTCCAGAAAGTCAAAAGATAATTTTCCCGATTTTATCCTTATTCAACGCCTTTGGGATTTCCCTGCTATAAATAGCTTATAATAACTTCAAAGGAAGGACTAAATATAATATAAGAACTCGAATTAGCCAGGCTTCCAAGTAGACAAAAATTAGATGTAATTAGTACCGAAAAGATGAAACAAGATCTTAGAAGCAAAGCCCTGCTAAATATTAAATAATATTCTGTCAATGAGGCCATTTTGTCGGTCTTTTCAGAATTATCCACGTGCCTTATGTATGAATGATGCCGTAACTTAGCCTGTATGGTAGGATGATCGCCTATTTGCTAAAAGCACTCTTGTACGTTGAGCTCTGAAAGAGACGGAGAGCTTTCTGCGTACATCGTACGATTGTATAGATCGTTAACCCAAATTTATCGACTAATAATGATGTGTGAATGATATAATGAATCGATTTCAAGTATATTGTTTATGTTTGCTTGAATAAATTACCGAATACAAATCTTCCAGAAAATTGCATTCATACCCTTATCTGTTCGCAATTGCTTATCTTCACTTTGTTTTAGTTGGTTTGGCTAATGACAGAGTTATTGGTGAAGCTTATCGATCTAAAATAAATAACACCTGAGAGAAGATGTATTACATGTTGCATTCTGGTCGTCTGTGTTTATCCTGTGCGTTAAAATATCATATCGCTATTCCTTCTGTTTACGCTCCGACTATTAAGTTTGAGCCCCGTAAGAAACAACGCCAATTCGCGTTGGGACAAGAGTGTTAAGTATAAGCTTCACGCGCAAGGACGCTAGTAATCTGGAAATTATTAAATAAGTCGTATATAAAAAAGGTTAGTCAAACTAAATCGATTGTGAATAAGTCATTTAGGCTGAGTTAATCGTGAATCATTTTTGAGCAAGTCCGACCAAACGTCTTGGGCGCGGAATAACTTGGTATTCGCCCCCGTTTCTCTCCTATGCACAATTCTACGTACCAATAAGCTGTCCGTTTGGAAGCGTAAACGCCTAAGCAGGGTGCGATTTCCAGGTTGCACCTCTGCTTAACAATATGATTGGGTAGATATGAAGAATCATGAATACAGCTTTTGATTGATAATGATAAGCGGCTCAGCAGTCTATGGGTTAAATGCATAATGCGTGCCGCCATTAACAACTTTCCATATATTTAAAACCGATTTATCTTTAACTGTTGCGCCAGGCCGCGAGATTAATTGTTGCAACATCATTATACCTACTTAACACAATATCTCGACAACGGTGGATCCGAAGTCGGCCTCTTAAATCATAATTCGTAGTAGGAGCGCGGAAAATAGACGATAGAAAGGCCCTGCGATCTTGTTCCCATTCGTATTGCTCATATAGGCGAGTTTCCCAATTTGGTCTCTTTGTCAGTCCCACTTATTAAATAAGGAGGTTCAATGACTTTTTTGTTTCTTCGCCGTGAATATTTACGATAACGAGCTCTTCGAAAGCATATTTTTCGATTCGATAAATATCGCATTTCTTGATCGGAGCCACACAGAAAAAATACATATCGATTCGCATGATGGAAACGCCTCATGTTTGATAAACGGGAATTCCCCATGTCATGCTCTCGTGATGAATCTTAAACAATCGAAGCCTGGATTATCGATTTTTTCTCTCAGTGTAATGTTTATTCTTCTTATTTGCTCAGCTTAAATTTTCACTGCTAAACGGCGTTTTATAAGCCTTCTCAATGTTTTCTCATTGAGCAATTTCGAGCTTAGATGCTAATGTGTTTACAGAAGCCTAATTTTGTATTTCTTCGCACATTTCTTTATTTCGTCAGCTTGTATTGGAGTTTCTGTCGCATTGGAGAGATTTACAACATTCCGGAAATGCTGTTTTCTGGAAAGTTTATTTAGTCTCTATATTATTTGCTCTGGTACAATTCTATATTTGAGCATCAAAGATCCACATTAATTCAATTAACACATTTGTTTGTAAAGCTCAGCCGATAGAATTTGTATTCTATTAGGAATTAACTTGTAAAATGAGTGACTATTTTCGATCCAACTTTTCTTGTTAACCCCTTAAATGGATATGACGTATATATCCGTCAAGACCCAAGTCCTTGCAAAGTGGGTATGACGAATATATCCGCATTGTGAAAGTTAAGCAAACCCCAATAGAAAATGTCGGATAAGTCCGATTGCAGTGTTGTATGGTTTAGATGTAATTGATATAAGTCAATGGAAATGTATGATTCAAAATTACAATATCACTCCACTCCACTCTTTTCAGCATATCAACGAGTATATTGTAGATAGTAGCTTGAATATTGTTCTTCAATTGATTCAGGATCCTTGGACAGTCGGTGTAAACTAGGAATTTTTAGAGTCTTATCTTCTTCTTCAAGTTTTTGTAAAAAAACTCTTCAATCAAATGAACGAAACGGAACAGAATTGACCGCAGTTAGTCGCAAAATTAATAACCTAACACACTTAATGTTTTTGGACTTCCTTGGATCACCAGGTTATTTTGCACATCACCGGGTTTCCCAAAGCTGCCCAACCATAAAATAATCGATTTCCAATCAGGAACACGATATGCCCTATATTAACGTGATGTTGCGTGGCGTTGATTAGACGACCGCTTGAAAAGTACGCCTCTAAGGCGAACGCTCGATTACGACTTCACTGCATAATCGTTACTAAGCCTACGTACCGCTCTTTTGAATGAGTACCACGCGATGAAATAAGGGAGTTTCCCTGCCACACCTGTGCAATTGCATAACATTCTCCACTGAGACTTAATTTAAAGAATCTACGATAGTTTTTCAAAGACTTTTTAAATACACAAAAATATGTATAAAAAAGTCATGTGCGATCAATATCGATAGCTTCACCTGAAATTCTAAGAGCATTTTGATATTCAACTGAGATCCTGGACAGCAATTTCTCTTCCAGGACAATTAAAATACATTTTATGTAGTACCAGCGAGTACCCGGCATGCATGCCACATGCGCTCTCCCGTGACTCAATTGGCGTAATGCACGCGCTTTCTTCCTCTCCCATCCCCGCGATCAACTTCACTTTTACAGACCAATACGCGCCAACATGGTGCATCCGCTATACGTCTCGCAAAACAAATTGCGAGTTGAGTCCGAATTTCAGTAATTCAGACTTCAGATAGCCCTATGAAAAAAGCCACTGAAGTTGGCCTGCAAGGCGATGAGGTGTTGCGCAACGCGTTTTCATTTAAGCAACATTAGCGTCATCTAAAAGCTGACAGTAGTTGGTTGCATTCACTGTTCGAGTCCCAAAATATCGCAGCAATCACTTTTCCAGCAAACTGTTTCTCGACTTTCAGACCTTCACGAAACTTTTGGGTTCAATTAAACACTTGGGTCTTACTTAGAACTGCCTATGAATTGTGCTTTAAGTCTCATCAATATTTTACTTGATTTAATGCCTTGCACAATGAATGATGCTTCTTCCATATATTTTTTTTCTTCGGAGACATGATCAAGAAACTTTCTATTGGATGGATTTTTATTTTAATAATCCACGTCATAAAATTGAAATGCATTGTGTTTTCATCGCCAAATGAAAGTTTTCCACCCCTAAGAAATTTGGCCTCGTTCCAGGGCGTTGCCGTTGTCAGTTTCAGTCACTATTTTATGACAAAGGCGAGAGAGAAACCCGGATAAATTTTATTCGAGGACACGCTCGTCTCTCCCATTTGATACTCTTAAAAGGATGTACAAACTTATGCTCGCAGGATCTTCTCTTTTTGCCATTGCGAACGTCTGTATATGGGGATTGGATGATATAAAAATTGAGGCTGTTTACGGAGTCGAGAAGCATTCAAAGCGTTCGTGTATTGAAATGCAGAGTCGTCGCCTAAGGGTCTATGCTGCTTCCGCATTTCGAGTATACTTCACAATAAGGATGTTCGGGATAAAAAAGCGCAGTTCTCTCGGACTGTCGACAACATTGTAAACTCATTCCTAAACGAGCTTAAATCCTGATGCCTTATTAGCACGCGTGGCTGTAGCGCAGAATAATGAATTGGCGTTGTCGCATAAATTTCAATAGGCTTCTTGGGTGTTCTTTATGTGCTGCTTTTGAATACATCCCGAGTGCTCTTGCATAACTATCAAGTCGTAAATCCTTAGAAAAATAGCATCGTTGACCCTCGTTTCCTGCTTTCGGTGAAAAGCGCATTTCGTCCATAAACTTCTTAAGTTCATTCTTGACGGGTCGTTAAGCGCCTTAAAGCAAACACAGATGCGGTCAAAATGCAATCCAATATCCCGGTTGAAAACTTCATAGCGCCATAATCCCTTGTAAGACACGCCGTTGATCTTCCTAATTTAGAAACGCATTGGGCAACTCATTGAGATGCTGCACTCTGGAATCCGGCGCTGTTCTCCGTCCTCTGGAGCCGCTAAACGATTTCGCTCGATATGGTAAGCCCGAGAAGAGATCGGTGTCGGATCATAAAAGCATTTCGCGTAATTAATTGTCCGATATGTGGCACTAATTTTGCGGCATGCCGGGAATCCCACGGCAAGGTTTACAGCGCCATTGTCGGGACACGAAAAGTACTCGGAGAGGTCTCCGAAGGTTGCGCCGCCCTCCTTATATGGATCGGTCAATGAAATGGATACAATCGCTTACTCCTTGTTTTTGTTGGTCTTCAGCACTGTTCAACAGGCCACTGGGGCCGATCGTTTATTGAGATCAAAAGTTATAGTATCGGCGTACCGATTATCCGCTTTTACGCTCGGCCCTTGCGAGGCTTCTAATTGAGTGCTTTAAAGCTGCTGCATAATGCTTCCGAAAGGCAGGGATTCGTTTTAACACTCAATTCGTCGGCGAGGATTGACCGATATTGCCGCAGTATCGGTGTACGCTTTGCGAACAAAGAAAATTGAATATCTAGCCGAGAATGGTAGTGCAACTTTTTACGCCCACCGTGTTTTCCACATATGGTATTTAATTTTGTTTGCATTCCGCAGCAATGAGATTAATATTATAGCCTCAAGTACATATTAAAAGATTATAACATGAGCCTCTTCGATTTTATCATTACATTTACAGTATTTATGATCAAGACCATGAATCGGCTTGGTTTTTCCTGCTGTGCCAAAACATTTTGAAAACCGTCTTGAATCACATTAATTCATAATTATAAGGCTGAATAATTGTTAATAAATATCAATATTATCAATAAATAATCATGATTTTTTTTTTATATTTCAGGTAAATGCAGATGATTTGATTTTTAACCCTTTCATCCTACTAAACTATCCAAGAGTGAGTTATTTTTTTCAATTATTTAAAATTATATGTAGTATTAATAATTATTAATTTGTATTTAAATTGAAAAAAATGTAATAAAAAACCAGTGGTTTTCAATCGCTTATATATCGATAGTGCCAAAAATACGTACTGTTTATGATTTATAGATGTAAGAAAAATAAAACACGAGTTTAATAAATTATTATAATTTGCCGTCTGATTTGCACTTTTTCAATTCTCCTGTTGTATGAATTCTTCAGCTTAGAAGCAAAAAATGAAGAAAGGCAGTTTTTCTAAACAAAAGTGTAAAAACGGCATGTATATTTGGCATTATCGATGCGCATTGTGCGTGCATACTCATCAAAGGGATTCCTTGCCAATCAACCACTGTTATTTTTAAAACTATCATAAGCTATCTATTTAACATCCATAGTCTTGATAATAAGGAATCGCTTCTATTCATGTGCTGATAAAACATTTATTTTTGCTGGAACGAAAACCGTAATTAAACCAGTTTGAAATATTTTTTTTTCGGTTCAGTACACATCTTACACTTTGTTATAATTTTAACTCTTTGTTTATCCTGTCAATTCTTCAGATAATATTATTTGCAAACCAAATTCTACTTTGCAATCTTAAGTCATTATTAAATATTTTGTTTAGTTTTTATCTTCCTATATATTTTATATGTACCCAGATTGGGACTCCCAGATTTCAATTTGTTTTCTAGTGTTATATATATGAATACTACAATATAGGACTCCAAAATTCCAGTCAATAAGCGTCAAGTCATCTATTAACCCAATGAATACCGTGCGCATAAAAAAGCCTTATAATTTTACTTTAACACATCGTATACAAATGTCATCTACATTATCATCCATTATTCTAATCAATTCGAGTTTTTTTTATCCCCAATTCTCTAATCAGTAGCGGCATTTATTGGGTTAATATTGGCATTTTTCTTTGATTTTGAATGCTTCAGTCGCTTTTTTGCGCTGTTGTTTAAAAAAATACGAGCACATTGCCTAATATGAACATCACCACTTTCAGACTTGGGCATAAAGTCTGAGTGATAAATAAGAATGATACGTTGATTTCAGACGCTTTCCTCGTTTTGAACGACATATTGGTTCTTTCTATAATACAGGATCAAGGATATCTTGTTGCCTTGATCAAAGCCGAATCTATTAAAGTCTTAAAGTGCGTATTCAGCTGGACGAGTCAATTGACTATTCATCTGCTGGAGTAATATTCGATAAAGGACGATGCATTTTGCTCGAAATGAATAGAAAATTTAAGATCATCAACAAAATTAATTATTTTTTTAATATCCTATCATACATAAATATGGCATTTTTTCATTGTTGTTGGCGGTATAAGGGTAGGAACAGGTACCTTACCCGAAAAAAGTCATTACCACGGCATCCAATGGCGCAAATATTCTTTCTCATCTTGCTGTTATTAATATTGCAAATAAATAGAACGCCAGTCTACCACTATAATTCTGTTGATGAAAATTATAATATTTTTTGAGATCCGTGACAAGACTGAAACTTTGTTGAAGCTGATTATAATGAATATTATATGTACTTAATCAATCAAGTTCCCGCAATACAAATTTAGCCATGTATATTAAAGTCCTAGCCACTTTGTATCAAAAATATACGAGGTTTACTTTACAATAATCAATGTAAAGTAATTGTAGACAAAAAATCAGCTTTATATATTTTAATTCCCCCCCCACACAAAGTTACCATCGGCTTCGAGTTGGTGCAAACAAGTGTCTGTGGGAACACTTGTTGTATAGAGACGTACATGTTTTTTCGTCACATCATTTTTTTTCTCTTCTATAAAATCCTATTTAATTTGGGAAATTCCATACTCGAGTTCAAATGTTCTTGCTTCGTTTACTTGTGATAAGAATCCTTGTTGTCTTTGCAGGTTTTTTTTGATGAATTTGTCCATGTAGCTTTGGACAAATTTGGTTTATCCCTGTTTTATTTGATGGTCTTGTCTTTCTTTAGTGCTTGTTGTTGTGTTGATTGATCTGAGTTTCCTTTTTGATTGAATTTATGCTGCCCTTTTTTTCTTCTTTTCTTCTATCATTGTTGTTCTTTGGTCCAAAACTTTAAGTGGGATATCTTCTGTAAGATCTTTTTTTTATCAATATATCTATTTTTCTGCCATAGGTGGTAAATTCTTCTAACCATTTCTAATTCTGTCGTAGCACAATCAACATTTAGCTCATATTTTCATCAGTCACGTCAATATATTAGGTTGTCCCATAAGTTTCTTTCGCAAATGAACACAGATCTAATCATAGCCGTGGTTGAAGAAAACCCGCGATATACTGTTCGCGAAATAGTTAACAAGTTAGAAATTCCATGAACATCCGTCCATAATCATCTGACAAAATTGGGCTACATCAATCGTTCAGATGTGTGGCTTCCTCATGAACTGACTGACTCAGATAAACTTCAGCGTATTTCAACATGCGATCTTCTTCTCCAACGACATAATAGCCAACCTTTTTTGAAGAAACTTGTCACTGGGTAGCTAAACATGGCCTACACCCAAAAAAAGTTTTGGTATGCATTTGGTGGGACTGGAAAGGGGTAATTTATTATGAGCTACTTCAGCAATGTGAGACGATCAATTCAACAAAATATTGTTTCCAACTAGACAATCTAAAGGATGCAATTGCCAGAAAATGGCCAGAATTAGCGAACAGACGAGGCGTTGTTTTTCATCATGATAACGCCAGGCCTCACGTGTCTTTGTTCGTCAGAAATAAATTATTATAATTTTACTGGGACGTTTCAACTCATTCTCCATACTCTCCGGACATTGCCCCTTCAGATTATTATTTATTCCTTTCATTGAAAAATTATTTACGTGGTAAAAATTTTAATTCAAAAAATGATATAAAAATGTACCTTGATTAATATTTTGCCAACAAACCTGGTAAATTTTGGCAAGAAGGCATTATGAGGCTTCCGGAGAGATGGACAAAGGTAAAAGAACAGAATGGATCATACATTATTCAATAAATTTGTATGTAATACAAATTATTGTTTATTTTTGTCTTAATATGAAAACGAAAGAAACTTATGGAACACCCTGATATATTGAAGCGTGTGAATATTATACAGTGCTGACATCTAGGCGTCACACTTGGATGTTTCCATTGTTTTTGAATTGTTTCGGGTCGATCGATGGTCGAATTCGGCATTGATTCTCTGCAATTGCGCGAAATTTTTCGTTTCGAGTGTTGGCGAAGAATTTACGACGCCATTGTAAAGGTTAAATAATGCCTCGCGAAACAGTCGAAGAGTTTACCTTAAGTTTAATTGATATGACCGTTTTCAATGCTGTAATTTTTTAAAAGCAAACATTTAAAGCCTGTTATTCGGGCAATTACGATCCCGGTCACATATTTAACCTGGATCGTTTAATTATCTTCCAATTAACAACCATCGGTCGGCGTGCGCATCCGACCAAGGATGCTTGCTCCTCGATCTGGCTTCTTCGTTCTGGTTTTGCGACATGAGTTTCGGCGGGACAAGTCGGATTTTAATCTAGGCTGCTCTAATCTGTCTTGCGACTTGTATAATGCTCGATTTTTATGCGTGGGCGCAGAAACAGAATTAATTCTTCTTGTTTGAGTTCCGCTACAATGTAAGATCGATTCTCTACGCCAAGGTTGAGCTATAAAGTCGCATTATTATTTACTGTTTCGCAAATGTGGGCAGCTCGATGAAGAGTTTTCCATTTACGAAAAAAGCGTACTCAAAGGTCAGCGAATTGAATTATTCTTATTTCTCATTGGGTTTTTGCACTTGTCAATTTAACAGATCGACGCCATCATTCACCGCAGCTGAATATAGCAATGAATTTCTCTTCGGTGAAATTGTTGAGGATCCAATGGAGTCTGCAAGGGACTGGATGATATCCTTAACTGGATGACGGTTATTGATTGAATTCGAAATTTTTGCCGTAAAATTGCAAAAAAAATCATTAAATTTAATGATTCAGCAGTAATATGTGTGTCATTCTTCGAGTGGAGCGAAGGTTGTTCAAATTTAAAGGCAACGAGCCCTGAAGGCCGGAAGAATTTTTTCTAGTCCTCCTCTAGATTGATTCATTTTTGCGCTACCTCTTTTCTAACACGAATATCATACGATGATGGAGAAAATTTCACGGATCCATTCGCACACGCGGACGTGCCTTTTGTTATTAGACACGAATTCGTTACATTTTTTTTCATAACGAAGATAATCAGTCCACTTTTTTCCCGGTCTGAATAGGAGCAGGTAGAAAAAAATCAATCAAGAGAAATGATGCTCCATTCAGAAATGAAATGAAAATGTCCGAAGAATAACGCCAAAATCGCATTGTAAGATTTTTGTAAAGTCACATAACATAATTTCGTATTATCGGTCTAATAAAGACGCTTTGTGCGGGCGATTTCGTTTTGGATTCTGAGCGAAAGTTTGAAAACAGCCACATTGACGGCACACCGAATATTTCAAGTCCTCGGATCGTTTTGGTTCTGAAAAATGTGACTGTGTTGTGTAATATATCATAAAATGCTAATGGTGTAGTGGTTGCTTTTTGCTATGTACACACATGCACACTATAAACAATTATCTCTCTCTTTCCAACCGATGTTATATTCATATGTCCATCACTTAACGTCCACACAAATCTACTTTTCTCTCAGGACCGCACAGCGTAAGTAAAGCTTGTATATCAATAAATGAACCTTAACACTGTCGATAGTGAACAATATTCGTTAATTTCCTCGCGTATACATAGACAATACATATGTATGCCTTCACTTTTAGTAACAAAAAAATGCATTATCGCAATATTTGATAATATGTAAACGTGTAGGGCTATCTTTACAGCACCGCCTTGCGTGTCGATGTACTCTTTCGTTCGCAGCATATGCGGGATTCCTAATCAACAGGTATACAAAAGCGCCGCGCATTGAAAGGATTAATACGCTTTTAAGCTTAAAACGGGGTATAAATGTCGATTATTTGCCCAAGCGCTATTTTATTTGACTTCATAAACGATTCTCTTAAAAAAGGTAGTAATCTGACAGTAATTATTTTTAATCTGAAAAGATACAAAGGGTAGTAGGGCTTACGATTAATTTAGCTTATGTACTAGTAGGTCACTTACTGCTCTCAAAATTTGAATTGATAGATTTAAAGTATTCATATTTTAGATGGATCGTCTCGATTCATATTTATCCTGATTTCGTTAAAACAATTTCGAAATTAATAACATATGTATGTCTCAAAACGCGTAGTTTTATGACATCGTAATAAAATTTTATCTGCAAAAATTTAACGTTGTGTGCTCATTGCAAAATTTTTGCAAATAAATAATGTAAACAATTCAAATCTTATCGCATGTTTGTCCAATGTCGTCTCTGATAAGAAGACGTGTTCCTTAAGTGGTTCAAAGTAAATATCTGTAATTAAAATTAATTGGAATTTATTTATCATCGGCATTAACGAACTTGTTAGGTGAAAACTTTTTTTTTATTGAGTAATGAAAGCCATATAAGGTCGACGAAATCCATGACACAAGACCTATATCATTAGATATTGGCGTGACACGCGTGCTGATCCACCGGGAAGATTGTCCGGGTGATACACACGGTGTGTCATCGGGCATCACACCATCAAAGAATAACCCGCAAACCTGCTTTTCGGCAATCCGAAAGTCAATATTTACAAATATACAAATTCAGCCGTGGCAAAAAATCGCATTTGAACCACCGAAAGACGCTTAATACAATATAAAAGCGCTCATTGAAAGTTCGCGCAGATATATTTTCCCGTTTAGGAAACGCTTAAGCGAATAGTAATGTGTCGTAAAAACCGATTACGTTTGTAAATTTTTCGAAGCGCGCCTTTTTTGTGCGACTTTTTTCGCAATATTTCAATATTTTATTGCTTTTTAAACAGAGTTGTTAAAGACTTTTCTTCCTTTTGCGGACGCGTCGGCGTATATATAATAGCGCCTTGTCGCTTTTTAAAAAGTGACGAAAAATCGTACAATAATAAAGAAATTCGCGACAAAATGCCTCTCGTCGGCGTGTTTTATTGACAGTCGTTTCTCGTTAAATCGCATGGTTTCGGCGTTTTTTCGCGAATAAAGATATTGACAGATTTTGTGACACATTTCTTCGTGGAGAATTTGCGTTACGCGCGATTCGCGATAAGGCAGTAAATCAGAACGGGCTTAATTTCGATGCTGATGTAAAATTTTTGGGTGGATTTCACGCTAAACGATTAGATCTTGGAATAGGATTAGACTTATTGCGACACTTTTCAGTAATTACGTACATATTAAAAATAAATTTCGTTCTTGTATACAATGCCTGAAGTATTCTTGTCCTATTTGTATACTAAGATAAACATAAATGCTATATTCCACCTTTTCTCTCAGGACTGCGCAGCGTGAGTGAAGCTTGTATATCGATAAATGAACCTTAACACTGTTGATAGCACACAATATTTGTTAATTTCTTTGCGTAAACATAAGCAATATACATGCACATTTGATGATGGTAAAAAGTTTTTATTGTCTATAACTGCTATGACCATTGTGTTTATGGCGTTAATTTCATAATTTTTCAGATTGAAAGTACTTCTTTCCTAAAAAATCCGGATTACAAGGGGTCGAGGGCAGTACTTTGTAGTCCGACAAATTGAACAATCCTATACCATCTTGCAAAACATTGTCAGATTACTGCTAGTCTACTGTGATTGATTTATGTGGCTTTTTGCTATTTCAACACAACTACAAATTCCATTATAATATTAATGCTTATTTTGTCACGAATATTACAAATAGAAGCATGGCATTGAAAATGAAGGGCTATGGATAGCTTTTCTCAATATTTGAAAATATTTAGACGTGTAGGGGTATCTTTACAGCAAGACCTTTCTAGACACTCTCTCCGTCTCTGTCTTCGATTCACTAATTTCAGCATTTAATGTGCGAAAATACTCTTTCTTATAATTCGAATCCGTTTGCAGCATATGCGTGATTCCTCATTGAGGCGGAAGTCTTCGCTGAACGTATGATTTGCTGATGGTACGTGATTTAAGTTGAAGCCCGCAGCATCCTTCCTCTGCATCCTCGAACAGACTGCGCGTGCCAGCAAGGATTTATCTATGGGTCTGTCGTTTATCTGGTTAATAGTCTTTTTACAGGCATATCGAATGTGTATCGCGAATGTGCACCGGGTTGTAGCGTTTCGCTGTCCGATCGCCGCCCACCGTCCGATCTGGTTTTTTTATCCCACCTTCCCAATGAAACGGGTTTGGGCGGCGTGGGCGGACTCGAACCCTGCGGCTGGCCGCCGCAGTCAAATCGCCACTAAGCCACCTAGTCAAATATTAAATACTACAAATTTAACGACTCTATCTATTGAATGAAATCGAGCGCTGCCCTGCATCTCAATACAGACACTCCGCCGCCCTCGATACGGACTCGGAGATAATTCCGCCTTACGATAATTGCCAATATCTCGACGACGAGAAGCAGTTGTCGTTTCGGCGACCGGTCCCATATTTTCATCGTTGATCCCATAAAACCTGGCATTGATGGATTTTGAGGCGTTCTTCGTGCGTCACCCAGCGGCCTTCGTTCAACCTGTGACTTTGATATACCGACCGTAAATCTTATTCTACAAGCATCTTTGGAACCGAAGTAATAAATTTTGGACGCTGGATATGTAATAGATTTATGCTACCCGATAACAAATCAGCTCACCTCGATACAATACCCAAAAATGAATCTTCGAGAATGCGACTACAGCAACCAATTTATAAGATGATGATATTGAAATATAGGGTATTTTAATAAGGCTATTTATTTTAAATAATATTTTATGATATTAATTATAGAATATAAAGTCGTTCAAATGTCCGACGCGGTTTTGCTTGGTGGCACGTATTCCGGTCTCATAAATTTGGCTGAAGGGCTGAGGGCATCAATTGTTTGCGATTTATACGCATAGACCTTCGATTTAACATAGCCTCAAAGTCTAAATCAGTGACCAGTTAACGTCACCACCGCGCGAGACATCCATGCCCTCAAATCGCTCGTGCAGAATGTTCATCGTGGAATGCGTCGCGTAGCACGTAGCGTCATCCTGTTGGAACCACACATCGTCGATATCCATATCATCCAGTTTATGCCACAAATCAGATATTTAAATGCTAGTTCGAATTGATGACCACGTGAGCCCCCATTTTCGTATAATATCATTTAATGTGACTGATAAAATTCCTTTCTACTGAGACTAAAACTCGCAAAATTCCCAATTTCCCGACAAACTATTTATTTCCGTCGCTGCAGATTAATACTTACATACTATAATACTTGTATGCGATTCGTAATTATATTACGGAGGAATACAAAAATCCTGAACCCCGTATCTATTATATTTCTTATCGATACTCCCATTATTAGAGTCAAGGTGTAGTAAATACATCACCGGTAGAGAAAGTTTAATATAAAAATTTGAAAAACATGTATGTACTGTATATATGTATACACAGATTAGACAGTTACTGCCCCTAGGCATCGTCTAAGCTCGCCAATTAGTAATTACGCCACTGTTTTCAGCCCTGTGTATATGGCTTAGATATAACGAAATATCGTCGTTGATGCTTTTCAAAAATGTTCCCAACGATGATATATCAATGTCTGACATTTAAGGGTTAAACATATATGGAAGGCAATGGAAGGAAATCACAACACGCTTGGAAAAGTCTCGCAATAAGAAGACTATATACGAACAGCATAATGAAGCAATGTGTTCAAGGCTATAAAGCATCGGTCTACGACTCTTTCAGCTTTAATTTCCGGCTGAAATACTTCGATTCAGCTCGACTACGTTCCTTTTTTTATCGCTCGCTAAAATAAAAAGATGTTTTGCTCCGATGTCATGCTTCAAGTTCAACGTTCCGAAGGCTCTGGCTTTGGGACGGGAGCGACGCCCACGCAGACCATATTTTTTCCGCGATTATCTTATGCAAGCTCTTCGCCGATGTTTGGATGAGTTAACACCATATTACCTGGCGAGTGTGCCACATTTGGATGTGGCTATCTGCGAATTTATTCAAATGGGCTTCTTTCAGAGGCGACTACCGTCGGTGATGATGCGAGGCTACGGTCGGTGCTGGTCGAGCGACTTCCTCGGCAGGTGGTCTTCGATTGGATTCTCCTCCATCCGTGCAGATCAGCTCTCGCTTTTGTTCGCAAAGCCTGCGTAATGCCAAGGCCGGACATTATCCTCATCCGATATTTTGTCGCTTTATAAACGTGTACCGGCCCCTTTATGAAGCGTTGTTTTCTTCCTCAGCAGGTGACGACGTTGTTTCATGCGAGTGAAATTTCGCGTGCGCCACAATAGCGCCATGGGGGTTGTACAACCCTGCGTGTGATATACTCGTTTATGTCTAGGTATTAATTTAAATAATGCAATTTATACGACGAGGCGTTGTTTGTAAAAATGATACATTGGCTCGCATTATTTTTTATCGCCGTCGGGCGCCATAAAATACTGTGAATTTACATTTGATCCCGAATGGACCGGTGCTTTGAAGGTGTTAATATTTATTGTATCAACATCATCGGCTTAATAGAGTCTGATCAGCATCCATTACTGTGGAGCTGCTTAATCCTTTCGGTGCGCGGCGCATCAATTGATGAATACATTTGGGCTCAAATAATTCAATGGAAATCATTGTTTCGATTAACCTTTTAACATTATTATATCCATTAAAATTGATTGTCTATTTAGGATTGTCTCAATTTACTATTAATACTAATAAGGACTGTTTTTTACAAGGCATTCTGATTAATACATCCCAAAATAGATTCAGTTACGTAAGATCATTCAATGGGCAGCCCTGATGAGCTCTATTGAATTTATTTAAAAATAAAATGATTTTTTTAGATTCATCAATATGTGTTCATCAAATATTTATTTTCTTATGAAAAAACATAGTAATTCATCGGTAAATCGCTGGCAATTAAGTGATTTTCGAAAGAAGTAATTTGTGGAGAAAACTTGCCTTTAATTACCTCCCTTTTTTCCTTATGACGATATTTAGCCTTCACAAGTAGGACTGTCCTTTCTGATACTGAATCGTAAGAACCAAAAGAAATATTCATATTTTATAGAACAAATCTTCTACAAATATGACCGTACATGTATGGTTACACCGTTTATCGTCAATACAAATTCACATTTTTATTAGGATCGCGCAACGTGCATGAAGCTTGTATATTAATAAAAGAACCTTAACACCGTTGATAGCATAAAATATTTGTTAATTTCTTCGCGCAAACATAAGCAATACACATGCGTCTTTAATTTTATTAACACAATAATGCATTTGTTAAACCTTGAAATTGATAAATTTGGGCCAATACTGATTTTACCATGCTGAGTTTTAAATATATAATTGATTTATGTGGCTTTCTACTATTTATTATGATTTTAAAAAGGCCATCAACAATCTAAAAAGATCCCATATCTGATGGTTTTCAACAGTTTTTCCTTTATAATATTAATGCTTATTTTATCACGAATATTAAAAATAATAGAGAATATTTAGATGTGTAGGGAATCCAATCCCAGGATCCCGGACAGTTTTAGGTGCTCATGAATCCCGGGATTAGTAAAGGTAATCCCGAAAAATTCAGGTTTAACCTATGTATACATATATACAGTACATATGTGTTTTTCAAATTGTTATATTAACCTTTCCTTACCGGTGATGTATTTAATACACCTCGACTTAAATAATTGGGAATATCAATATGAAATATAATAGATACGGGGTTCAGAATTTTTGCATTCCTCCGTAATATCATTACGAATTACATCAAAGTATTATGGTATATAAGTATTCATCTGCAGCTATGGAAATAAATAATTTGTCGGAAAATCGGGAATTTTGCGAGTTTTAGTCTCAGCAGAAAGGAATTTAAATATCTGATGACAACATCTTCAACGAGTTTGGAGGCTGAGCGTGCATTTTCAGCAACAAGTTGCCTGGCTTCCAAAATCAGATTCGTCATTTAGTCTGGCTAAATGACGAATCACTCGATGTAAGTGTTTTATTGGAATCCCGGGACTGACCCCGGGATGATCTAATACAATCCGGAAATCCCAGGATTGAAATTTTGACTCAGGATTGAATTCCCTATGTATGAGTGTATGATGAGACGCAAGTAAAATGCACAAATGCGCTTTCTGTGTCACTCGAATCCGAACGCAGCATATGCGTGATTCCTCATCAACGGGTTAAGTTGAATTTATGGAACGTAGCCAACATATAAACAAAATACTCGTATGAAATAGTATCCTATTAACATAAACATCGTTTGTTATCGTATTCGTTCAACGTGCCAAATGTCCTTTCTCGTTGGAATTATTCAAGAGCAAACTACCTGTCGCGGTTCTCATTGTTTGCACTTTCAATTTGAGCATTTTTTACTTTAGAATGCTACGATGTAGTCGGATCTTGCGTAGGTGGCATGAGGTAATCATCTTCAAGGTGTATTTGGAATAAAGCAACGTCTGATCTTTTATTAAGTAATCTTTGTGTACTCGGATTAGTCATAATTTGATTTATGCAATATTTAACCAGGTTTTGTCCCATTGTTATTTTTTTCGATCCCCACTTAACATTTCCTCAAATCTCCTCAAACAACATCGAATATGTTTAGGCAACGATGATATATTACGCTCGTTTTAATGTATCAATTCATGGTCTTATTTAATTGACACGTACGGATCCGTATTTGTTGGCAGTTTTCGCAAGTTTCCTTGACATTTTTTTCTTTTTTCGAAAAAGGATAACGATTATTGATGTCTCGGAAATATTATCATGGTCTTTTTATGGCATTACGTTCGATCGCATGAAAAATTAACTCATCGATTAAGAAAAAAAAAAGTGTGGATGGCGTTCGCTTTATGAAGTGGTTTTCCCATATTTTACTGCTTTTATACTTTATGAAGCAACAGATGAAGATATAAATACGCCTGCAAATTGCGAATCCATAAGTCATCCGTACGAAAAAGGGCAAATTGTTTCCGCGTGCTTTGGATTAAATGGATTGCGAGTACAGATTTTTCCTACAGTGATTGATGGAAAATTATGCGAAAATATGCTTCATACATTGACGTAGAAAAGAGATAACGATTAATAGCTTAAAATGAATTAACAACATTGATAAGCAGCGTTCGAAGAATTCTATGCTTTATCTGTGTATCGAATGTGCTTCTGTGCGAACGCAACAATCAATCAATACTTCCCAAAATCCCAAAATCGAACGGATTAAAAATGTAAACATATGCTACTTGTTTTTTTGTTATTGTATATGATTTTATTCGTATCGGATTACGTGATAATAATAAGATAAATAGATTCAATGTCTATTTTTCATCTAAAATTTTGACATGTTTACATGGGTGGCCTTTGGGATGAACCTTCACGATTAATTGTTTCAAACATTAGCGATCTTCATTGGTACTTTTTATGGCGATTTCCTATTGTCTTCCACATGTGGTTGATTTAGGATAAGATTATTTAAATTGGTATATTTACTTTTTCAGATATAAATTAATCTGAATCAAGACGATCAATCAGAAATACGAGGCTAGCCTCAGAAGTATCAAGGAAAACACAGTTTGCATTGTGTTGATGAAACAACTTTCTTTTTAGCCAAATGCGGCCGTTTTTTCTTGATTTCATCACTCAAACGTTGCGATAAATTCGCATAATACTCGCTGTTGATTGTTTTTTTTTTTTCATTTTTGAAGATAACCAATGAAAATTATCTCACGTGTATCCCAAAAATGTTTTGAGTGTGTTTGGGCTTGGCGTCCGATCGCGATGCGCTTATTCGTCGTATCAGCGGTCCGAAATGCGGACCGATTGCGAATACAGACCTTGTGGCCATCCTTTCCTCTTTTAAGGCTTTTTTTTGTGCTTTGTTACTGTGAAACATCGCCAAATACTCGATTGAAACACTTTCACGACGCTGTTTTTATTGTAAGCCAAGGCGGCACCCATCTTGCGCATAGCTTTCTCATGTCTAAATTATCATTCAATATGCAAACGTAGCGTCTTTGTATATATATTTATTATGCATGCATACCTTGTTTATTACAATTATCTATATAATGGTATACATCATACTTTTGTTGGATATTGGATTAATCTTAGATACATCTTATCTTTTTTTAAATTTGCATTGCTAATTTTTTTTTTTTAAATGACTTTGTGCATAAAAATGAATTGTTTTTGCGCAAACACCCATTCAAAAATATGGTTCATAAAAGTCTCATTGTGGTCTGAAATTGAGGCATTTTATGACAGGAAACCATTAGCATTGGCAGTCTTTTCGACCTTGAAAAAGAAGAGCCAAATTCTTCATGCCTTATATAATGATGGGATATGGAATTGCCCCTATGAATCACGAGGAAGTAGGCTCGTGCCGGTGATCAGATTCATATAACGAGGCTGGAAGATTCGATTTGAATTGTATCGAAGATAAGGGGTTGAATTGCCTCGAAGAGCGCGGGCGTTGTGCGGATCGCCACTACCGGGGAAATCCTTATGCTTAATTTATTCCCCGGTAATTGCGCTTTTAATAATGGCACTTTGTGCCGGGCCGCCAAGGGCGCCGAACCGACGGCCTTGCAGCCAATTAAACCCCCATTCCTAGCGTTCCGCCCGTGTAATTCGATACGTGCATTCCGATAAGATTGTTAATAAATCACCATTACCAATTCAAACGAGGGCATTGCGAATATTCCGCGACTTTGCCCCGTATCTAAGACAAATGAGACCCTCGACGGGGAAAAAACGGTGATTTATCCGACACGCATTATTGATCACTGCTTATTATTATTGCCATAATGCTACATGCAACAATTACTCATGTTATCATTATTACATCATTGGGTATCGGCCTGTATTATTACGATTGATTTACGTCCTGTTGTACTTCGGATGTTGATAAATTCTTCCATTGCGATCGATATCTCCAACGTCATGGAGATGACGTTTTTTGCTCTTTTTTTTTCCTAAATAGGATATGCATTGTGATATTATTGGCCATTTTTCTCATGAATCATTCGCTTGTAGTTCGAAGAATGAGCTTTTGGAAATGCCAAAATATTTTTTAACATCCGAATGCCTTCTTATGAATACCGATTACTATCAATTAATGAGATTTCTACATCATGGATTACCGAGAATTTAAGAACATATAATCTATAACCAGTATTTTTGTTCACTTAAAACACGTTCTTATACAATCTGAAATATGACTTTTGTGTTAAAAGTCATGGAACATCATTTTAATATGCAAATCTGAATATTATAAAATAGGCTTGTTGCTGGTGTAGTGGTTGCTTTATGATACATCTAGACACATTCACATACAATAGAAGCGGTGTAACTGATGATCTACTAAAAGCAGATGAATTTCTTCCGTTGGATTTATCCTGTTTTTGATACGTAGACAGGGTACATATATTCCCATTTTCCTCTGAAATACCACCCTATATACAGGTACATAAGGTTAACCTCATTGCAAGCAGCTCACGAGTCAACGACTTCTATTCCTTGTCTACTGGCATTCTGCCCAAGTTGTAGAGGCTTCCAGGTGTTCTATGAACTGCATACAACATTAATAATGATGTTTAATACTGTCTAGCATTTCAAGAATCTATTAACAGGCAGCTTCCTATAAATGCCATCGCATATATCTAGGATTCTGACTGCGTCCCCCGTGGGGAATCGTATGCAATTTCATGCCGAAAGTGCATTTAATGTCACTGTAACTTATTTCATGGATAGGATGCATGTTGCGCTTGCATTGTGCTGTCCGAGTGCGTCCTACAAAAATATGATTTTCATATATATATATAGTAAAAGTTTCACTCTATTTAACGATATTGGGTTTCATTCGCGTATCATATTACATAGCTTTAAATTTTAAACACCTGTAGGCCCTCGAGCTTGAAATCCGATAGTGGGGTTGGGAGAAAAGTGATGTCGTATCTCTTTAACCGGAGTCGATTGATGCGTTTTTAATTCATCACGATCTACTCGGTCCGACACTATGTCAAGTGGTAAATAATATTTTAATAGAGTGCCCTTTATATTGTAGGGCTGAAGCTGAAACTTTTATGCGCAAGGAGTTGTTCAAGTATATTGTCGCAAGTTTCTATTTAATTCGCTTCTGAAAGTTTGTTCCCTTGGGGAGTTTTTGTCGGTCACCCCTTGTATTATTAATGGTTTTATAATTCTATGAATAATGTTTCTATTATGTAGTGGATATTCTAGATTGAATGTAAAATAACCACAACAAACTGACTTCGTTGTGTTATTTTGTAAGTATATTTTAATGGCCAACTCATGTGATCAGAGATTTTTAACCGATCAAATTTTCTATATATTACTGTATGTTGACCAACCATTGAACTATAATGATTAGATGTCTTGAAATTTTAATATCATGCTTTAAATAAATCCAAATTGCTGTTCTAGGCTTTATAATGAATATAGTTTGGTACCTGTAGGCAGTTCCGTGATTTTGTGGTTGAACTCATAATTCAAACGGGGGGTGTGGTTAGTGACCACATTTTTAATGAATATTCTAAATTTTGAGCCAAAGATATGAAGCAATCTTATGAAAATTAATGATTAAACAAAAGCTCTGAAAAACTGTCTTTAGCATTAAAAATTAAATAAATGTCTTTGGGAAAAATTAATCAAATCTAAACTCTAACTTCTAAACTCCTAGTAAAAGTTGATTTTAAATCAAAATTGTTAATTAAAAGATGTGGCTGTATTTTGTGTAATATATAATAAAATTGGCTTGTTACAGATCTAGTGGTTGCTTTATGCTACGTATAAACAGGCACGCGCATGCGCGTATTGTGATATTCCATGGTCACAGAGACACTACAAACGATTATTCTTCTCTTTTCGATCCACTACCGTTTGGAGTTTCAATTTTCGTGATGTTTAACCCTTTGAGTGCCGGAGGCCGATATATCGGCTCTTGTTGCACTGGCGAGAAGTGCCAGAGCCGATATATCGGCCCGCGCCTTGTAGCGCTTTACTATTTGCATTGCGAGAGAACTCTATCTCAAAATAAATTTAGAATACGTTATAAATTATCTAATTTCATTACGAGAGAATTAAAATAAATCGTTTTTCGTTTTATTTCTTTGACGACAACATTTTCCTATCGCTTGGAGGTACCGAAATCTAACATAAAAGTTCAACAAATGTGCCACGTATAGGCGTATGGAAACTTCCAGGAAATTTGGAAAGAGTTTGCGTGGTGTGCAGCAGAAAGGATGGTGGTCCAAAAAGAAAATCACGCATAATTTGTAATAAGTGCAACAAAGGATTGCATGGAGTGTGCATTAGCAGCCACGAATGCTAAATAAATTATTTGTGTGAGTTTTACAACAAAATTTTACACATTTACAATATATCATCATCATCATAGTGCAGCCACTAACAGTCCACTGCAGAACTATGGGCCTCTTCAATATCCATTCACAGGAAGGGGTTACATCCATTTCGTCTGTATCATACATTCACCTCCTCGTTCGCTCGATATTGAAGGTAGCATTACCACCGAGTTTTGTTTCGAACGTTCACCCAACGGGTATCCTGAGTGAACGTATTGACGAACGCTTTCGCAATCGTCTCGATAAGGAATGTGGAAGGTTTGTAAAGACTGAGTAGTTTTCATAGGAGATGGTGGAAAACTACTCTAGACGACCTTTTTGACTCTACTGAAAAGGGCTTTCTGGAGTACAAGGAGTCCAGTCCCCCCTTTCCTCGCTAGGGCGTTGCCGGGGTAGGGTGAAGACAGACGTGACGCTTGAGTGCATCTCGGATTCGCTCCTACACCAACTGAGGGTGTCTCCCCGTCACCGTACAACTTACCCGAGCGAATTCGAAACTGAGTGGTTTCGCCATCATTTCAGGTTGCCCCTCTCAGTTCGGCGATTACAAAACGATATAGAAGTCAACGGAAGACAATTTTGTTTACGTTGCAAAGTGAAGTTCCTCATATGCATCTCTTCGAGGCCGTCTCTTTGATGTTCTTCTTGTCCTTGTTCTGTTCCTAAAAAATCTTGGTTCCGAACCGATACGGTTCATCATTCTCCATATTTTTGGGTAGGATCGACTATGTAACGAATAGCGAGTGATAAGCAAGTCTTGATTTGTAAAAGTAGCAGTGAATAGTAGTTAAACTAAGTATTAGCTTGCTGTTAAAAGAGTATTTAAGTATTTACTCTGTAAATACGTATAAGTAAAGTGGCCAATAATTAAAATACATAAAATCGTATGAGCATAGTAGTTAGGAGTAGTCAGATGTCGTTAGGCCTCAAAGAAGTATTAGTCAAATTGTATTAGCATAGGGTAATTATGTCGCATCAAAGTATTCGAACCTCGGCGTTTAGTGTCAACTGGGCACAATCAAACAATATTTAATTGGTCAGACTGGGAGCAAACTGGAAAAAAATAGACAGAGCTGGAACAAACAAATAGGTTAAAGTAACGTATCAAGTAATATCAACTAGTCAGGTCCACATCAACAAAATCAAATGGCTCCACAGTCAAGACTGTATTATGGGAGCAGTCGAAACAGCACTTTGGCGGTCGGACCGCGAGTCTAGTTGTGCAGGTTTGTCTTCTGGTCCCAGTGTTCCCACGTTTATGTGACAATAGAAAGCTGATGTGTGCGAGTATTTGTTAATTCACTTACCTTGAAAGCTTGGATTTTTATGTCTTACTTGCGTTATTGTCAGTTCATCTCAAGTAATGCGGAGAAGATGTTCCATTTTTTGTGCAGATGTAATATGCACAAAAACAATGTTTTTCGGTGTCACTCGCGAATTTTACATATAAGTGTAGTCGGCGTTTCGTCAGAGCGTATGAATCAATTATAATAATATAAAAGTAAATTAATAAATTAAAATTATACGATTTTCGATTTTTTTCAAAATTCAAATAAATAAAAACAAAAGCCAACTTGGTACGATACAAATATACATCGATAATGTTGCCGAAAAGGCTATTAATTATCCGTTTTTTTTTTTTACTGCGATTACACACTTTTGGGACACTGACAATACAACCGACTGCGAGGAGTACTCGCACAAGCCCTAATAGTATATTTACCGTGTACAACTCGTGGAATTCGATTTTTCAAAAATTCAAATAATTAAAAACAAAAGCCAACTTGGTAAGATGCAAATGTACATCGATAATATTGCCGAAAAGGCTATTAATAATCGGTTTCAGGCGCCGCGCTTTCACAGGGTGGCACAAAAAACGGTCGCCGACACAGTCCGATATAAATATTGACGCGAAAATCACTATTTACTCAAAAACAGAGCAGATGAGCGGAGCACACAAAATCACGACCGATAACAACGGTTGCCAACCGGCCAATCTTACAATATATAAATATAAATATTTATAACAACATAATTTTGTTTCAGCAATGTTATATTACCTATACCAATTACATATGTCGAAAGAGATAATCCGCCCGGCGCCTACCATGTACCTTCGAGTTATGTTTTATTTTTGTTATGTAGTTTTGTTTATTTTGGTACAAAATGCATTGGAAATGCAAAGTATATACTTCATAATAATTGGCTCATATAAAATTATGATGGAAAGATGACTGTTTGTATATGCAAATATGTTTTGTAGAAGAGAACTCAACTTTTACTTTATTTATAAACATTTATACTTTTGTTTTTTCTAAAATTTTAATTGAATACAAAAAAACTAGTGTCATTATTTTGTTCTGTATTTCATCCACAATATATGGTTTTTTGAATCATGTAAATATTGTTCCTCGTTTGGTTTTTATAAACATTTTTCCGAATCCTTGTAAAACTGTAAAATTCGACTGGTTTTTCTCGCATAGGCACCTCTATTTAGCCCGGCACTAAAAGGGTTAAGCTAATTTTTCCTACCGTGCTCATAGAAATTTGATTTCAAAAATTTGCTTTAACAACACTTTGAAAGATTGAAATGTATATTTCTGACCGATCGTCTTCATCTATGTTTAGCCTGATTTTTCGGCTATAACTCGTTGATGAGTAATCGCGCATATGTGCGTTAATGTGCGTATTATCGCACATTAACACCATAAAGACCGATTCCGCAGTAGTGCGGGCTTGCATGTCTTATTATATAATTTAATTTAAAAAAAATGTTTCTTTGATGTATGTCGATAAGGGAGATATCTGGATGACATTTTATCACTTTTATGACTTTCCTTATGACAAATAAATTTTTCATTAAAACATTGATCTCAGTTCCTGGCGATCATTTGTTCGATATGTTTGGGTTTCGTGCTGTGCTCTATGTACCATCAAGGATATTTTCATAATATTGTGAATATATTATAACAAACAATTAACTTAATTAGCATGTTATCCACAAACGAAGTGATCTAACTGGTCCGCTTTTCGGACCGCTGACATGACGAATAGACGCCTTGCGGTCGGGCACAATACCCGAAAATGTCTATAGAACGATTACGCATTCTCATTACAAAACGAATTTATCCGAATGAAGACTGATAGGGTGGGTTGCTTAAATTTTATAATCGGTCGAACATATTATTGTCTGTATTTTATTACGGGCTTATGGCGGCTAGGTCGACTCAATATTTAAGCGACGATGAAGAAAAGAGGGATTAGACAATTTAGTATATATTATAAAAACGAACAAAGTCAATCAGTGTTGATTCATGTAAAGTATAATGATCAAGTAAAATAAAAACCATGTGCAACACTCGACTGGGTCGGTATTCTGCGTTGCACCCGTGGCGGGCGCCTGCTTTGCCACCCCCTTCTTACGGCTCTGACATTTATGATTTTGTCACATTTAAATTAAATTTCCAACCAAGTTTTACGAACCAAACGTTTATGTACTTAAAACTCAGCATGGTACCAAAATTGTATTATGGGACCCAACGATGTCAACAGTATCAGGGTTCATTTATTGATATACAAGCTTCATTCACGATGCGCTGGTTCTGAGAAAAAGTGATTTTCATTAGAAACTCGCTCCTGGAAAGTGTGCGATATGAAAATTAACTCACTAATCAATGGGTTAAGAAGATTTTTTTATAAGTTTCTTCCCAATATTACTGGTTTTATCCCACAATTGATGCGGCCGGTTCTTGAACTGTTATATGCAGAGATTAAATGCCGCATAATTTTTGATTGTTGTCATTTACTCAGGAATTTTTCATGTGTGTATTTTTTGTATTAGATAAATGATTCGGCATAACTCGGAGCAGTTTTCCCATGTATATTTAAAGAAAATAATCGTGATGGTTCCGAGAAATACCCATTGTGTGGCGTACAACGTCCGTTGCGGAATTTGGGACGCATTGTTTAACAATCGTAATAGTGTTTGGATCTTTTTATCTCGGACGATCGATTAGTCACAAGATTCGAACGCCTCTCGGAGTCTCGATAAATAACCGGATTGTCGAATTGCGGCGTGTTTACACATGCAATTGAAGCGATTAAACCGTGAATACGCGAGGCCGTTACTTATTAACCGATCCGCGCTAACTGTGTTAGGCCGAGATAACAATCCGAATAATTAACTGCGATCGTCGCTTCTCAATTGAAGCCCGGAGATTATCCGTTTTCGGCAAAGATGGGTGTCGAAAAAATGTAATCCCGGCGTTTAGATACGGTCGAATCGCATAACGGAAGATTTACATGCGATTGTGCGTTTTGTTCCGTAAAATGGAGAAGGTTGAGGTGTGTGTGTGGATGTAGGTGATTTAAGGTATTCACCATATCTGCCTTCGCGATGTGGGAGCTCGACTGCAATCACGAAACGCGTTATCGATATACAGAATCCATAAAAATCCTAAAATAGCCACGGAATCGTATGTCGCCATATGTTTTTTTTTCGAATGCGGATCGTTCTGCGCTACAAGCCCATTCTGTAGCGCAACTTACGACATGTCCATAGAAGGGTTACTTATCTGCGCTCCTCAAAAGGTTTATGCTAACTGCATCAAGACGGGGGGACGTCGCATGACGCCTTCGCCGGCAGGAGTTAATTGGGTCCGCACATACTTAATTAGTCTGAGGATTCCACTTTTTCCGGATTTTATCATCGAGGAGCTGGTAAACACGGGTTGATGCCAGGAGTGCGATCATTTACGTCCGGCGCCAGATAAGCTCAATTTTTGCTGTGGGTTGCATAGGAACTGACATAAATCCACATCCCACCACGTAAGGGTTAGAGATCCATGATTTATTGAGTGCAACTTTCAGAACAAGACATGAACAAGTCCGATACCACATAATTTTCTTTAATATACTCTCGCTCGAGAGATACATACATTTAATCAAATTGATTGCGAATTTTCATATTAAATGCATTGATCTCGATCGATCATCATCTACATTAAGCTGTGTTTGTGTAATATATAATAAAATAAGCAAACTACTGCTTCTTAAAAAAATCTTCTTCCGACCAAATGTCGATTGGAGTTTCAATTTTTGTGATATTCATGCCAATTTGCCTATAGTTTGCCACGCCTATAGTTCCATAAATACCCAAAGTAATGGACGTATACGACACTTAACACACTTTAGGCGGGATGCCTTAATGTTGTGTATTATGTATTATTAATCTTAGATGCTATATTTGCTTGTATCATGTTGTTGGCGTTGAGCTCGGCTACCCCGAGTGCTTGTTTCAGCAATTTCCTCTGGGGTGCCCAAGCCTCACAGCTAATGATGGTGTGCTCTGCATCATCGACCTCCGCTTGGCAGTGGTGGCAATTGGCAGATGTTTCCTTGCCAATCCGATTTAGGTACACTCCGAAACATCCATGTCCGGTGAGCGCCTGAGTTAAGCGGTAGGTCGTTTCGCCGTATTTTCTGGCCCTCCACCGACTTACGTCACTTACTACAACACTTATCGTCATACAAATACACTTATCTCTCAGAACCGTCGCAGCGTGTATAAAGCTTGTATATAAATAAATAAACACTATCGATAGCACACAATATTCGGTCATTTCTTCAAGTAAACAATACACTTGAAATTGATTCATTGTATCATTAACATATCATTATTAGTCGATAATTTTGGTTTAACGATCTATACAATCGTATGATGTACACAAGATACTCTCTCCGTCTTTGTTTCTCTCCAAATTTAACATGCAAAACACTCTCATTCTCTGTCTATCTCCAAGCTTATCGTGTAAGAATGATTTTTCTGAATTACTGAAATTCGGACACAACTCTGTATCTTTCCTCTTTAAAGGGTTGTAAAAAAATATTTTCTTCCTGCCATTTCAAACAATTGTTGCAGATATTTATGATGAACATTTGCTTAAAATTTCGCTCAAAAATATTTAATAGTTTTGGATTTAAAGCGTTTTTTACATAATATTAAATTGATTCGTGTGCATCAGCACCCGCATAAAGTGTGTTAACAGCGTCAAACATTTAAAACTCTCAATCAATTGTCGTAAAATATGTTGCTTGTTTAATTTAGCCGATTTGACACATTGGAGTTTTCCTATTGTTCCTTATTAAATGGCATGGATGACGTGAGGAAGAACTCTGTCCGATCCGCTCATTCGTCATATTAGCGGTCTGAAAAGCGGACCGATTGGGCATACATACATTTTGGCTTCTCCGTCATCTTTTAGGGCTTTTGGCGGCATTTTCTGCGCGTATCTGATCTGTACTATTACGAAACGTAGCGTCTAGATACTTTCTATTATAGTATTTAATATATTGCTTTTTTATAATTGTACAGTTAGCTTTTTTAAAACGCAATTTGCTATATTTTGCCGACGACATTTACATACTGACATTTAAATATTGACACATGCACTGTCATCTTTAGATAGAAATTTAATTCATATGAGTTCGTACGACATTTTTTTCAAATGTTAAGATTTGCCTAAAATCTTGCAAGAAAAAAAAATGGAATTGGATTTAATCATGTTTTCTTTATCCACTATATCTATGATAGCAATTAATGTTTATGTTATTTCATTCAATTCCCTAACAAATCATTCAATATTGAGCGTATGGCGAGTCCATTAAATGCATTCAGTTTGCATCATGACGTCTGGCATATAACCATACAAGTCCAGGCGCATCCTTTTTTTAAACGCTCCCTGTGGAATTTGCAGTGTGTTTCAATGTTATTTTCATGGTTTGTTATTATAAAACACTGCATGAATGAATTGAAACGATGAATGAAATGTCACATTGGACAGACGAGATGTTTTAATGCGCAAATTTGCTTCGGCGGCGTCGGCGGGCATATCCCATTACATGCACCATAAAACTAAAATTATCTGTATAACATGAGAATAAGTGGTCTGCATTTGTGGAACTGCATTTTCACAGTGTCCTTGCGTCGATAGAATGCTTAAAGTTGTTTGCGATCATTTATATTGTGTGAAGGGCTTTTTTATGGACGATCTTATCAAAATTCACTCGTCTCCCAAAACCGCGCAGCGCGAATGAAGTTTGTATAAGAATAAATGAACCTTAACACCGTCGATACAAACATTGGACCGATCGACACAATGGATTTATTTTCTCAATATTTGAGAATATTTAGACGTGTAGGGGTACATTTAGAGTACGCAGCATATGCGGGATCACTCATTGACGGTATAACTAAGGATCGGATGTATATTATATTTTTATTTTTGTATGTGTCCAATTATGTATGTGCGATTGCTCAATTATGCCAAATCTGCGCATTGCATGAGTTTTTCTTGTCATCTTCCGTGCTTTGTTCCTTCAATCCCAAATGATTTCCGTCGTTGTTTGTGGTGTCATGTGAATGCATTGTATCTTCTGACATTCTAGGAAGACTTCCTCTCGTACGAGGCTTTGATAATTGATTTGGATTGTGTTATTACATAAGGTGAGCACTGTCCCGGGAGACGTTTTGCTGACGGGACATATCGAGACATCTCGACTCATTGATAGGCAAGTTTCCCTAGAAGGGAATATTGGTGTTCTGCCAGTTGGGTATCGTGGCACCTACCCGACCCGTACACCAGTTTTGAGTCATCCGAATAGAGCCTTAGGTGCTGTTTATATAGGCATTACTGCTCGTTATTTATTTACAATCTAAAACATTCGTAAATGCCTTACTTTATTCGTCAATTAACAGTGCAGACCTCATGCATTTTCACAACGACCGCCTCTCACATTCAACGATTCCATTAATACTGGGTCGGCTAAAAATACATTGACGATGCATTTACAGCATATTTAGCGAGATGACCTTAGCCGTAAACCGTCCGCTATCTGAAGATGTCATCTGCTTCTGGATGCTGCGGTGTCAGCATCAGTAGGACGGGACGCAGTCTTCATTTGCATTCACGCTTGTTCTTGGCTGACTCACTCTTTATATAACCGGCAACATAAATATGCAATGCGCCCTCAGCGGATGCTAACAATGCTTCTTTTAAAAAACCGTGACCTTAGAAAATGTACCTCCAGCTGTTCAAATCCAGTCCCACTTACATCTGTTCTAGCAGAATGCGCGCTATTGTCAAACAAATCATTACGTCCAACAGTTGCGCAAATTAGAAAGCGAGGAAATCTCCAATATTTGGCACACATAAAGCGTGATATAATTCCCAGAAGAATGCAACACTGTAATGCTGCAATTATGAAAGAACCTTGACCCGCGATTCATACACTCTCCGCCAGACCAAGTGTTAACGAATCGATGGTATCAATAGACTCTTGCTCCATGCGTTGAGTCGATGACCTGGCTTCGGTGCTGTAATAAAAAGATCTTAACAGTACCCTCATAGCTTCCTTTTGAATTCCATAAACGGGTAAATTGGCACCGGTGCTGTTGTGAATCTGGTTTTTATGCCCAATTTTATGGCGTAAATTCATTACTCGTTTGATCCGCATCGGAATTATCAGCAAGGGCGTTCAACTCCCAAAGCTTCGCGGATTGTATCTATCTTATCATCGGGGATCCGGCTAGAGAATCGTACGCAAACATTGTTACAGATAGCGTATTTATTTTTCTGACAAAAGAGAAAAAATATAACTCAAATCCGATGTTTTCGATGATTAATACGATATTAATCCTTTCAATGCCGAAGCGCCGATACATTATCATTCGTAAACACTTGCGAAATATGCTAACGTCGATATATCGTCGTGTAATACGCATTTGTCATTTGTGTTTCCATGGGAACACTCGGATAATAAAGTAACATCAAATGTACTGTACTTGGACTCAATGCTCCATTATTGGCCGATGAATCATTTTCAATCGGAATTAATCCTTAAAAACGTATTGTTTTAATAATCCATCTTTTGAGATGATAAGCCCATTATTTTGATAAGCATAAACACAATTTTAGATTGACATTAACCTTTTGAGGGGTGAGCAGATTTCTTTCTGTCAACGTAAAACAATCTTCAATCCAAGACCACGTAATTTATTTACATAAATCATTTGTACCTATCTCCGAGCGCAATGTACAAGAGTGCTCTTTCGAATAGGTTGCGGAGGGGAGTGGGCGTCTCAGGCCCTGCGATGGTACTCGTTTAGGGGTTAAGACACACAAGTCTGTCTGCAAATATTGCACATACATATGCATTAACAGCGATATATTCAGTCGCTTTTCAGGTGCAATGTGTTATTTTAACAGCGCCATCTCTTGTGGCCCTACGGAGACACTGCACCTGCATACCGACGGATCGCTTCTTATGCGTGCACCATTGCCGGTTGCGTAATGACGCGCAGGAGGCGGGAGGCCTTGGCTGCGGGATGTCGTCCCTCCTGCGGCCATATCTCTATCTACGTCTCATGTGGAATAAATAGTTATACATATATTATACAAAGTTGTTCTAGCCTTGCAAAAATCTTCTATGGAAATGATAACGAATATGACATTTAAAGAAGATAAAGGCGTTTTCTTGATTGAATATGGCTTCCTGGACTCTTATTTATTGTAAACCCTTTTATTTATAGAGAGTATGCCCGCACATGTTGCGCTCCATTGCACTTTATTTACAATGTCGTGCTTGTCTAATCTAATAGGATATTGTTTATTCAAATTATCATGACAAATAATACATTTACGATCTGTTTTATTGTTTCAATTAATTTTAGTTTTATTGTTTAACTCGTAGATTTTAAATGAATTAAACATAGATGCAATATACGTATCTCCACATTTTAACGTCCACATAGATACACTTTTATATCAGGATCAGCGTGAGTCAAGCTTGTATATCAATGAATGTACCTTTACACATTCAATGTGCGAGAATACTCTTTCTGTATAAGTCCGAACGCACATATGCGCGGTCACTAATCAACGGGATAATACGATTTAAATATGATTTTGTGTTTGTGTCTTTATTTTTGACCTCATTTAATTACTCATGATGCCGCTCATGCTGATAGTATTTACTAGAAAATTCGTCATATGAGTACTATGTGAATCACGTAAACCCCGTGTACACATTCGTGCGACACGAATCTGCGTTTGGGCAATAAAGCCTAAAAAAGTTTGTTCGACAAAAACGTGAAAACGTAGTCATCGTCTCACAATAGCACTTGTAGGACGATGACATTATTATATATTCAATCAGTTGATAGAACATGCCCCCGGACTATAGGAGGTAATTGTTTAGCTGCCGTATGTATTAAGGTTTCTTTCGCAAATGAAAACAGATCTAATCATAGCCATGGTTGAAGAAAACCCGCGATATACTGTTCGCGAAATAGCTAACAAGTTATAAAGTCCACGAACATCTACCCATAATCATTTGATAAAATTGTGCTACATCAATCGTTCAGATGTGTGACTTCCTCATGAACTGACTGACTCAAATAAATTTCAGCGTATTTCAACATGTGATCTTCTTCTACAACGACATAATAGCCAACCTTTTTTGAAGAGGCTTGTCACTGGAGATGAAAATTGGATACTCTATGAGAATATCCAAAGTAAACGGTCTTGGACCAAGGGTACAGAAGCTTTAACTGTAGCTAAACTTGGCCTACATCCAAAAAAAGGTTTGCTATGCATTTGATTGGATTGGAAGGGACTAGTTTATTATGAGCTACTTCAGCAAGGTGAAACGATCCATTTAACAAAATATTGTTTCCAACTAGACAATCTAAAGGATGCAATTGCCAGAAAATAGCCAGAATTAGCGAACAGATGAGACGTTGTTTTTCATCATGATAACGCCAGGCCTCATGTGTCTTTTTCTTGCCCCTTCAGATTATTATTTATTTCTTTCATTGTACCTTGATCAATACTTTGCCAACAAACCTGGGAAATTTTGGCAAGAAGGCATTATGAGGCTTCTAGAGAGATGGAGAAAGGCAATAGGACAGAATGGATCATATGTTATTCAATGAATTTTGATGTAATACAAATGATTGTTTATTTTTTTCTTAATATGAAAACGAAAGAAACTTATGGGACACCCTAATATGTCGTTGCGAATTTAGCGATCGCTCATTGTTTTTATGAATTAACACGCCAAAAGTGATTTGTCACCTCTTCCCGTGATTTGGGCGTTGATCGACATTGATTTCGCTGTGTACATTGTATCGATAAGATATAAGTTTGGGTCGGTTTGTATGTTAACCGCGTGTTCCGTATTCTTCGAGACCTCAGGTGTCAGGAGCACGTGCTTCGATTAACACGCTGGGGACCGCACTCTGCAATCGAGCAATTCAATTATGCATGCACGTATCGCATAAAGATAATCTAGTATCATTTTGAATTGCAATTGAGTTGTTATCCCGAGCGATTTGAATGGCGTTGTATGGCGTTTTGATTGAATGATGTTTGGTTTTGCTGTCTGGTTATTTGTCAGATGATATTTGTTTTATGGCTTTGGGTGGCGATCGGGTTGAATTTGTCGCCTATTTTCTTCGTACGATAGCGGTTTTTATCTCTCAGACTACGGATCGCATAGGAATTTGTGTCATCTGATCTTCTCGACATTTACACGATCGGTGACACTGATGTTACGCCATGGCTAAACGTTTTATTGTCCGGCATCTCGTGGAATGGATATTATTTATATTTAGGCGATTTTATTACCGGGATTTATTTCTGTCGTGTTAGAATTTGATAGCCCGCAGGAGGCTTCGGTAGTAATTGTATTGCGCAATGCGAATCAATTTTATTATGGATTTTATAACTGAATTTTTATGTACGCCGGTTTTATTGTGGCGTTACGACATTATCCAAATTGGGTTTTATTGCCTTTTGTTGTTTATTGTAAGCGTACGTGCTGACCGTGGCATTGTGCTTTACCTGTGCTGTAACCGCAGAGGTCGCGGTTCGAATCCGTGATCCAGCGTCTCTGCACAAACAGTAAGCTCAATCATCCAAGACTTGCCTGTAATCGATCCTTCCTGAAAAAAAATCCCAAACACAAAACTTCATTGTTCATGCCATTGTGATTCGAGACATCATCCGAGACAAACTTTGGCCTTTGACTAATATGAATTTAGTATCACCCACTGCATCAAAATGAATGTCTGTTGTGCGTTTGTTTCTTATACGTTCCTATACCATTTATCTGATTGCAATGAAACTTTGGGGAGTTATTGGACACATCTCTGTAAATACTATTGATCTGGTGAAGTAAAGCGGGGTTGCGAGGATGGTGAGAGAAACAATACAGCCCGCACTACACGTGTCATGAAGCAATAAACCACATAATTGTAAGATTTACGTTTCATTTCAAATAATTATCAATTGCATATGCCACAACGCCGGGTATTCACTAGTGATATATACCTTGAAGAATTAGCGTCAATCCTGATATTATTCAGAAAAACTTGAAAACATGGATTTACCATATGTACACTTGGGTCTGTTTTTATGCGATTTTGAAGTTATGCTGTTTTCAAATAAAATGGAATTTTTCCCTTATTTATCTATAGAAGACAACGTTTTTTTATGCGAATGCGCATAAAAAATTAGCACAAGTGCAGGTTACAACCGATATTATGTGAGTGTGCGAACGGAATTGTTTTTGAATCTGGGAACTCTTCTCAAAAGCTTAAGAATTAACGTTTCCGTATCATTAAATTGAATCATCGCAAAGTTTAACCATATGTGTAGTGAGCTAATTTAAAATAATCATAAACATAGATCCTATATTTGTATGTCCGCCACTTATCATCCATACAAATCCATTTCTCTGTCAAGACCGTCGCAGCGTGTATGAAACTTGTATTTAAATAAATAAACACTGTCGATAGTGTACAATACTCGATCATTTAATTGCGTAAACGTAAACAATGCACTTGAAATCGATTAACATGGGTTATCATTATTAGTCGATAAATTTGAGCTATCGATCTATAGTAAGACACTCTTTCCGTCTCTGTCTCTCATTCACAATCTCCGAATTCAACGTATAAGAATGCTCTTTCTGAATCACTGGATTTCGATCGCAAATACGCGGCTATAACCTATTTTATTAATTGCCAGAGTATTTACTATTCAGATTTATCAGGGTAAACCATCCCTTGATCATGTTTATTAAAATTTAATTGAAATGTGACAAAATAATAAAACGGATCATAAATTTAATATTGAAATCATAATTTGTATAAATAATATTCTATAAATACTCAGAATATCATTGCATACTCATCACTCATAATGCCAGAAATCCTAAATATGTTTTAATATTCTCATTTATTGTAATTTTTGTAGTCTCTCGCATAGTATCCATCGCATATATTAAAGATGCACCATAACGCCTGTACTATTTGTGTGTGTGTGTGTAGCCAAAAGCAACCACTAGAACAATAGCGCGCCTATTTTATTATATATTACACAAAACACAGCTTTATCTTTTAGCCAACAATTTTCTTAATACAAGATAATATAGAGATGACAATGCAGATATTATTTAAAATTAATTTTATAAATTTAACAGTTATATGAATTATTGACACGATCTTGGATTTCCAAAGAACTAGTAAAACCATCGAGCGTGATGATGAATCCATTGTTCAATTAATTGAAGAAAATTCTTTCATATTAAGATAATTAATTGTTAATTGAGCTTCGATGTCTGCACAAGGTCTATTCAACAACAACCTGTTGATGTTAGATCAATTGTACAAACGTGTGAGAAAAATCGTGCGAATCCACAACATAAATGTAGAAATATTCCAATGAAATACACGGAGAAAAACAACAAACTGATTTTTTGGATTGGACCAATTTATTGGGATCAATTGTGATATTTTGGAGCATTATAAAAATCTTTCAAAGCGAGCCATCATATCAAGCAATCATGCAAACGGATGTGTTTAATATGTGGGGTCATAAATCAATTGTGCCCTGTCAAATGCGGGTTAACAGAATGAAGCCGACATGGGGATGATCATTTGGAAGGAAGTGATAATTATTTATAATTTTGTGTGTCAATGGCATGAACAAATTCAGGGTTGTCTTAACACCATTGGATCGGATGAATAATTTTGGCGATAGATTTAAAAAATTATGAACACGGTCATTGCGATCGTTTTTGACGATTCAAGGGAATTTATCTAGTTTTTGTTTTGTCACTTTGTCAGTTTATATCTTAATGGACTAATTAATCTAGGAGTATCAACTGGTCAATCAAAACTATTATCAGTATCGTTTTATAATTTTTTTTGTGTTGTCTCATCGATGGCTGTTGGCATGTTAGATAATTTAATTTTTAGCGATGGGTTTCGTGGAAATGATATTTATGGATATTAGATCCTCTTTCGCACGCAAACGAATGATAAAATATATCCATATGGAAATTCATAACAGCGAGTCGAGCTTTAACATCAAAGCTTGGTATGCGAAGGCAGCGTTATTACTGTTGAACATGAACCCAACAGAACTCAACAAGCTTTGTAAAACTTTTCGCCGGTGAATGTAAACGTAATTTATCGGCTCGAATATCCAGAAATTTAAATGCTAAAATTACCCAATATAGCAACATTCGTCTATCGATTTGTATTTGTGCATTGCCGTATGTATTGTTTTAAATCAATGGGAGGTATAATCGAATGGTTAATAAATAGAAGTTTTTTGTGTACAATTTGTTTTGGATGAACGAGGATAGTCTCAGAAGTACAACACGCCAGAAATGAGGAGGAAAATCCAGAAAATATTATTGGATGACGGTCGACTTGAAAGTGCGCTGAGCTAGCAGACATGGTGGGCATTTTAAAAAGTGCATATTAACTGAAAAATTGCACATGAGAAAGCTGTGCACAATGTGGATGCCGCGTTTGCTCACAATGGAATACAACGTAGTGAAGATGTTTCAGTCGAGTATTTGGCTATGTTTCACAGCAACAAAGCCAACTAGCCACACGAGACAAAGGAATAAGTTGAAACTGGACAGACAGCGACTTAGTGGTATGTTGGACTTTTAACGCTACACAGAAGTGTCTTCCACTGCCCTTTTTATCCCCCGAGAAACGCTACGCTCAGAGCTTACAGGCGCCTACGCTTTTTGCTCTGCGCCCTCCAAAAGGAGGCGAAGCTCCTCTAGGAAGACTGGTTTCAGATTACGTACACCAGTAGGTGCGTTGGAGGAGGAAGTATGAAGATACGTTAAAATGCAAAAGAACTACTACGTGAGGTCACTGCTACCATGAGTCCAACCGCTGGCTACAACAGATGACGGTCTGCAGGGGCTTCCCTTTCTTCATGGTACTCGCATCGGTTCAGTCATTTATGCTACCTAGTCATGGAAACGAGTCGCCGTTCGAACTGTCTAAAGCCGTTTTCCCCTGTATGCACTAGGCTTTTGAGGATAGTGGTGTCTCCTTTTGCACAGAGTCCTCCTGCATCTTATATAATCAGCAATTCCACATCCCACTTTACGGGTACGCAGCACAGGGTAAGCTGCTCACCCAAATCATATTAGCTGAGCTACCCCAGCAGCGTTTGATGACCAGAGGTTCGACTGTGGCGAAACTGAGAGATAAAGGAATATGGGGACCCTCCACTGTTCGTTGATCCCACTATTTGGGACCATGCCAGCCCGCTTAACAATAAATTCACAGTAAGGTTCTAAACCTGAATTTAATATCCATGTCCGCGAGGACACGCTCATTCTCAACTTCGAGTGCCCACTTGCGTTCTGAGTGCGGGGGAGAAACTAGCTAGATTTTGTAAATTAAAACCAAAAATAGCTTAGATATATACATATATATTGTAAATTAAAACTAGGTAAAATATATAAGTTTTATGGGTGAGGGGAAGTCCAGTCTCCTTTGCAAGTCACCTATGTAAATTAGCTTCTAGGGGGGGCTTCCATGATCATGGAGATCGTAGATAGCCCCGGGGATGCATTTCTCTTCATAACTTACGCAAATGCCCTAAAAGATGAGGAAGTGGCCAACTGGTCCGCCTTTCAGACCGCTGACACTTCGAATGAGCGCATCGGGATCGGATGCCATGCCCGGACATATCCACAGAGGACAAAGGAATAGTCAAAACAATGGACTGAAAGGGGAGACAGTTCTATCTGCAGTCATTTGCATCTGAGACTAGTTTTTTTATTATCTTCAAAAAAGAAAAACTATCAATGAGTGATGAAATCAAGGAAAACGGCTGCATTTGGCAAAAAAGAAAATGTCGTTTCAACAAGACAATTCACCAGTTCATACATCCTTTATCACGTTGGTAAAAATCAATTAATGTAAAGTTGGAACTGTTTTCTCATCTATCCTATTTGCTAGATTTAGGCCTTTAGAATTATTTTCTTTGTTAGGTCGGGTACTTCTGGGACTACCCTCGTATTACTTGTTTTTTTTAACGCTGATGAAATAAAATTGATAGTCGTTACGTTTGGGTGGAGTGTATCACAAAGCAGAATATGCGCATGCGCATTGTTAGCACATTGGCGATTTTAGGTCGATATTCAACCGTCTCCGTTACAATATCCGATCAGTGTCGGAACTTCTCGGTCGTACCTTGTAAATATTGGTCGAGTTGCGTGTTAATGGCAATAACCGACGACCTACAATATCTTGGACTATTTCCCTGGGCGCTGAATTGCGTGCTGCTTCAGCAAATAAATGCACTTTTTTGATCTTATTCCATACCGGAAGCAATTTGTTCAGTTCCTAGCACCGACGTTACGAAATCGCCCCATCTAGACTTTAGCACTCCTCCCATATCCATGACGTGCATGAGCCCAAACGATGAATAATTATCGACGGACACAATGAGCGATTCGGTCGTCGTTAATCCATTCATCGACGCCGCAGAACGTTTCTCTAATTGTCAATTATCGGCTCATTCATCTTGTTGAATTGTAAACATTCTCTTTTATTGACATAGTTCACATGAGCACTCTCAATGGGTGCTCTGGAATAGGTGAGAAAATAGAAAGTCCACCATGTGACGGCTTTCGACCGAACTTTCGATGTTTACAATAGTCAAAGTGGCACTAATGAGATCGAATTAGAAGTACACAATCGATTGTGGTTGTCGGAGAAGAACGCGCTCGGTGCGGAGCTGAAGGGTTATAAATCGGTGCATCGACTTGCATCACTTGTTGAAGGCTCATTAACACGGTAATTGTGGAAGACATTTCTATGTCTGTGCATTGCATTATCGTACGTCTACTTCCTAATTACATTTTCAAGCCGCTATTAATTCTGACGCCATTTCAACGCATGATTATAATGTTTCTCAACAAATTATGATGAAGTCGTTGTGGGGCTTTATTAATGATATACGCTTTTATATTAACGCATATTTTGCGGGAGACTTGGATCCCACTCACTGTATGCTTAGGGGAAAATCCACATTATAATAGATTCGTATTTTTGCACTATCTTTATTAATCTAGTTGAAAGCTATTTAATGATAGAAGACACATCTAATACATCTGGAATAATACTACCGACGCAAACATCTATTTAGATTGTAAAAATACTTTTGCAAATACAATTTGGAAAAAATTGTTACATATTCCCTTGTATAATATCCCACTTAAAATTGCTGCGTCGCGTTTTATTGAACCTCGATCGAGTGCATGATGTGGTGAATGTGTGAATCACACGGCATGATTGTAATCCGCATCCTTGAAAGGATATGAAGGAAGTCTTAATTATGCATTGAATTTCTTGTTACTGTTAGACATTGATGACGATGACGTTAATCTATTTCTACTGCTCTGTTTAATCGATTATATATGCACTCTATATTATTCATGATGTTTGTCACCACTTATCATCTAAACAAATCCACTTTCCCGCTGACCGCGCAGCGTGAGTCAAGCTTGTATATCAATAAATGAACCTTTACACTATCGATAGCGCACAATATTCGTTCATTTCTTAGCGCAAACATAAACAATATACAGGCTGTTTTGCACATGGACCGACAAACTTTTTTTGGGGGTTAAGGGGGTGTTTTGCTAATAAAATCAGATATTTAAATGCTAGTTCGAATTGATGACAACGTAAGCCCCCATTTTCGTATAATATCATTTAATGTGACTGATAAAATTCCTTTCTACTGAGACTAAAACTCGCAAAATTCCCGATTTCCCGACAAACTATTTATTTCCGTCGCTGCAGATTAAAACTTACATACTATAATACTTGTATGTGATTCGTAATTATATTACGGAGGAATACAAAAATTCTGAAGCCAGTATCTATTATATTTCATATCGATATTCCCATTATTAGAGTCGAGGTGTAGTAAATACATCACCGGTAGGGAAAGTTTAATATAACAATTTGAAAAACAAATATGTACTGTATATATGTATACATAGATTGGATAGTTACTGCTCCTGGGCGTCGCCTAAGCTCACCAGTTAGTAGTTACGCCAATATCTCGATTTGGTAGCCTTTAACGTGCTAGTGAGGAATTTTTCGGGATTACGTTTACTAATCCCGGGATTCATGAGTACCTAAAACTGTCCGGGATCCCGGGATTGGATTCCCTAGTCGTAATAGCACGAAAAAACTATTTCTATTTTTTCGGTAAATTTCGGTTTTAAATACGGTATCCAGATCTGTACCACTAGATATCTTTGTCTGGGGACGTACCCTATTCCGTGGCTCGCATGGTCTCCAGACCTGACACCACTGTACTTTACACTAATACAATTTATCCGACAGATATGCCCACAAAATAAATCCTTCATTGAATAAGAAATACAAATCATAATTTTCATCAGTTTATTTTGTCGTCATCTCTTGATAGTGACTGAATGTGACCCAATGAATCGTAATGCACTTAGGATTCCATCATCGGAATTGGTCGTTGCTGCTCATATAGATCCCCACACGAGATACGATCAGTGCTTGAGGTGAAGAAATAAAGGATGTGATCCTTTCTGACACTAAGCATGATTGCATCCTGTCATACTAATGCTGCTGCATATGTATTCAACAGTGCGCGTCCATAACGGGGTGAGATAAATTTGATCTTTGCATATCGGGACGACTTCCTGCTTAACCTCCGGCAGTTTTAATTTAAGCTCATTGCTAACGCAATTGACATTTCGATATCAATTAACGACGTTCAATGGAGCTGTTTTGAAATCAGTAGGCATTCCGTTGTTGCAGGCTCCAAGGATGCGTTGATTGATTTAAACGCCGCTCTGAACTCGCCAGCGTTCCATTTGGACATACAAACATGTCGAAGCAATTGTTGAATCGAATTAAAGAATCATCGCAATTGTTTTGAGCATCGTTTAGATTGTTATAAATGAGTGCGTCGGTTCATCCGATGCACTCCGCTGTCAATTGAACTAAATTAGACGATGATTTAATGCACTTCTTCGTGTGGGATGTCGCATCGTTGATTCTTATTAGACTGCCAGTATGCACCAATCGAGGATACACGTGAAGCTCTATTTAAAACCAGAACCTTTGACATGTGCATCTGGGTCAATAATGCATTTTCTCGGTTTTCCAAGTATGAGATGTTTGAGAAGTGCCTGACATTAATCATGCATTCAATTGGTCTGAGTGCATAAACGATCCGTACGAGTGTCGAGTGCATTCGACGGGATTAGAACCCATGGCAATAAGTGGCGTGGCGAATGTTTAAGCCGTAAGTGCGATGATTGATGCTGGACATGTACACCAGTTGAAGACAACCATGACATTTTCCACGCCGATAGGATTTATGGACCCCATGAATTATTTAATGCATTCACACAAGCGTCCATTGTTGGCGGCTCAAACCCTTGTTATTCACTCACCGATGCCAATATAAAAATGATCAATTTGCTCGGTGGTTTATTTCCATTTTCGTTTGACGACCTCGCTCATCTTCAATTCGATGCCCCATGCATACGCTCCTTCCATGCAGGAAGTCCCACCATTCGGATAATGATATGAACCTTCCACTTTTTATATTAATGTTTCCGTTTTTATTGTGCATAATTCAATCAACTGGATATTGAATCGTAATGCTTGAATGCATCGGCGTCAAACAATCGGCATGATTTCCAAACTGCATTTTATTGTCAAAAGCTCACATTGACATTAAAAATCCAATTATATAACAAGAATGACAAAAGACGTTGTTATTCCGTTCTGATACGCACGACATAAAGACGAAATTTTCCATTTCCTTCTAAATTCGTATATATATTGTATTTTAAAGACATTGTTATGAATTCTTGACATTTTCTGGGAAAAAACAAGCACAAGGCTAATTGCAATCGATTTGATAAGCGAGCACGCAATCCTCATGGAACGCATAATTAGTACCAGAAAAACCCCTTAAATATTTACACACTGACCCAATTTGTAACAGGAAAATGAAATCAATATATTCATCCTTCAATTTATGCGGACGCGATTTCACAGAATGCGCTTAATGTGATTTGAACGAATTGTATTAACACTTTACATGCGGGATCGTTTGACCCTATCATGCAAGTAAGTAAATTGCTGCTCAGCCAGGACATGAGTCATCGATCGGAAAATTGCTATCAGAAGGAGAAATATCGGGAGACGTTGACGTTAAAAGTTCAGTGAAGGACACTTCCTGTGTGTTTAGTCCGGGGAAACCAGGAACAGACTGCACAGTGGTTCAGGTGGTAGCATATTTCCATCGGTAAGATGCTGTCTTTCTTTCTTGAATCGGACGTCGGAATCAATTGCTCTCAGTAGAGATCTTTTTTGATGGTTTGTTGATCCCACCAAATACAGAGGAAATGCACGCTCAGCCTCCACACTCGTTGGAGGTATCGTCATCAGATATTTAAATGCTGGTTCATCAATTTGACCGATAAAAATCCTTTTTGCTGAGACTACAACTCGCAAAATTCCCGATTTCCCGACAAATTATTTATTTCCGTCGCTGCAGATGAATGCTTATATATTATAATACTTTAATATGATTCGTAATTATACTATGGAGGAATAAAAAAAAATTTGAAGCCCGTATCTATTATATTTCATATCGATATTCCCATTATTAGAGTCGAAGTGTAGTAAATACATCACCGGTTGGGAAAGGTTAATTTGAAAAGCATATATGTACTGTGTATGTAGATTAAACAGTTACTGCCCTTAGGCATCGTCTAAGTTAGCCAATTAGTAATTACGCCACTGTTTCAAAGCGTCCAGATGTTGACGAGAATGTCTCAATTTAGTAGCCTTCAACATGCTGGTGAGGTGAACGATTTTTGTTAGATAAAAATTTCAATCCCGAATTTTTCGGGATTACGTTTATCCCGGGATTCATAAGCACCTAAAACTGTCCGGAATTGGATTCCCCAGTGGCAGCGGATAATAGTGACGTTCCCGCAAACAGTGTGTTAACACATTCCCGTCTGGCTACGCATATGTGCGTCTTTCAACTAATTCCAAAAGCAAATGATTTTAACGCGTTGGCGGACACGTGTGCATTATGCCTCATCTTGCTTCATACAAAATGCAGACGTGTCCGTCAAGGCGTTAAATTGGTTGCTGCGATTCCTGGTTTTCGTCAGAAATCAAATAAATCATTTAATAAAATGATCATTAACGGGCAATAAATTTGCAAGTGGTATTTGAAATTTTGATCAACGATTTATTATGCGATTTAATTTGATTGATTTAATATTATAGACGTATTTATGGGATAAACATTTTTTATTTATTGCAAATTTATATAGAAGCAAATGTTACATTTTAGAACAACTTTATCCTGTTTCGCTTTGTTCTTGCACTGCATTTTTAATTTTCACGTTCATGATATCAAATATCTTCAAAATTTTCCATCATATCATGTTTAGTTATCGTTATTTATTTCTATAAAAGACTTTGCTTGGCAATTGATCATTGGATATTTTTTTTTGGGATAAAATTTTCTTGTCCAATTAAGGGCAGGGTTTCCACCTATTTAACCATTGCATTAATGAGTTAATTTTAAATAAATTTAAACATAAATGCTGTATGTGTATGAGCACCACTTGTCATCCACACAAATTCACTTTTCTCTCGGGACCGCGCAGCGTGGATCAAATTTGTATATCAATTTTTTTGTTGTTGCACAATCATCGAATTTGTTCACGCCTGTTTGCATGTAAATCGATCACTTAACAAGCACGCCGTGCATGGATTTAAATTGCACATAAAAAAGATAATAATTCATCCATGATTTATGTTTTTGCATTATGCTTTGACGTGATTTGTCAATCAATTCGCAGATACAATCGATAGTTCGATATTCGTACGGCTTAATTGTTTCCTGAAAGGAGGCCTTGATTTTTTGCACTGAATAATTTTAATTTTCGATCGTTTCTAATATCCATATTCTGTACGATAAGAATCGGATTTTGGGAGTTGGTCGGACAAGAGCGCCTAAAGCGTGCACTTTAAGCCCATAATAATTCAGATGGATTTTTTTGAGTCGAATTCTGGACGTTTTTATGGGTCGTATAATTTATATCGGCTGAAAATCGCGATTTGATTGAAAAGGTGAATTTGAAAAATAATTTAATGAGTCGTTTCGGGCGTCACACTTGAAAGTCTCACCAATTAGCGGTGCCGAGCGCGTTAACCCTTTGACTGATGGCGACCTCGCAATTTGTCGAGTCGATGGTCCGCGAAAGATATATTGCACGCGAAAAAAGTGTTGCTAATGGCTTCGAGGCGCGTCGATAAATCTTCTGGCAGTCATTGTTGAGTTTGATCTTGAAATTGAATACCATACACAATGCGCTCTGGCAAAAAGCCTCCATTGTAATTATATATGTGATGCAACATAAAGACCGTTTATATGTTTTTAACATCGATAAACATATATTTGATGGAGCGATCAAATAAATCAACCTGTCAGATAAGTGATTTGTTCCGTTTTTTATTCGGACGAGGCAAATAAATCTAGAGGCTTTTATGCTCATATTTTGTCTAATAGATTTCATGAATAAATGGAACGAAAAGTTCCGGGAAGGGATGTGGAACTTAAGCGTAGATAAAGTTTGAGTCTTTTCATGCATTATGAAAGCTCATGCTTGCAAGGCGCCATTTTTTGCGTTTCTTGTGTGGAGAAAATATACTCTTTCAACTCCGCCTCGATGCTTGTTTGTCGGGGTTAACTTAATATTTCACATTTCTCCATAAGGAATCGGAAGCTGTCAGGGTTTACATGAGTTGGGTTTGATACAAGATGGGAAGAAACCATGAATTTTTTAACAGCATTCTTTATTTTGAGGAAATTTGTTCTGTATTTTTTTAACAAGTGACCAATTTCTTTTCTTAAGCTAAACTGTATAAAACTTCATATGAGTGATTATAATCGTTTGTAGAATAATACATTTTTCAAATTAAACTTGTATAGGTGCGGTAGGGCAAATTGGTCTAACTAAACGTCACGAAAAGTGAAACTCTAAGCGACAGTCGGTCGAAATGATCGAAATATGCATGTATACCACATGCTATCCTGCGGGCATTAAGCATTTCTTCTTTATTATTGTCATATTGTAATAAGAACAGTTTAATAACAAGTCATGCGCCAACATGGTGCATCCGTTAAACGTCTCACAAAATGAATGCCGCTCAACAACAACGGTTGTGCTTATTCAAAAACCTTATTGGATACGCGTCCAACAACTCACCAAAGTTTCACCGCAATCGGATGATTGGTATAGGAACGTATACAGGACAAACGAACCAAGGACCATAGATATACATTTATATATATATATATATATAAGATAAAATGGAAACACCAAGATCCATTACAAGGTGAAGACATTTTTGGATCCAACAATATAGGTCCCTAGCATAATAATTTGTAGATACTATTTTTTCTATGAAAAAACATAGCGACTCACCGGTGAGTCGTTGGCGACTATGTAATTAATTGCTTAATTCTCTTTTTGTTTTTTTTGTGTGTATTTTCGGGTTTAATCCTGGATTCAAATCTTTTGCAAATAAATAAAACAATAGGGATTTTTTAAAAATAAAATATATCAAATAGACATCATATATTAATACGTATGAAATTTCTTCTTTGTATATTCCATTTTTAAATCTTGTTATATCACACTAATAAGATAATAAGGGGGTTGATAAATATGATCATTTTTATTTGCGTTTCGGTTACGTTCCTAACATTTATATCGGGTCGGTTACGGTTTGCGTTCCGGCAAAAATAACGCTTTTTAGTATCATTCCGATTCGAAGCCCTGTATACAAATACAGCAGACCCGGGGTAATCCGACAAACGTTTTGTAAGACAGTGTTGGATTGTCGAATTTGTCGAACTATATATATACTATATCGATTGGAAATTCTAAGAATTAGTTTATTTCTTGGAAATAGTCCATTTAGAATTCTTAGAATTTTATAGTCTACCGAAAGGAGTACTTCTATATAAATAAGGTTTCATATTATAGATTTAACGTCCATATGTACTATACTTATATTGGGATGTCGGACTACAGGAGGCGCCGGATTAGAATACGGTAGGATTATTGCGGGTCTTATGTATACAAATTTTGTTTTATTACGACATTTATATTATGAAATAGGGATGCGCAAAAAAATAAAATCATAAATAAGACAAATTCAACTTAGTTGCGTGCTTTATTTTTCTCGTAAGAAACTTTTCGTTGCGTGTCTCTTTCGAGGTTTTTTTCGACATGTGCCTTCCATCAAAGCCGTAAGTTATCTATATGAAGTTGTTCCAGCTCATATTTAATTTATTCTCCGATACCCACAGCATTTTTTCTTGTTTGTTTTGAAGAGGTCTCGAAGGCACACGCGAAACGTAATTAAAACGATACAACTTATTTGACAGGCCGTTCGCTGCGTTCCAAATAACTCGGCGGCTTAAACGAGAGGCCGCTTTAAATTCTCAAAGGTCCAGATCTCAATCATGCGAGATTAGGATCGATGTAATGCTTATAATTTACATCGGGAAAAAAAGCTAATCTCTCAACATTTACATGTTACCTCATTTGGGATTTGCGGCTGGAAAATCATACGAATTTCACGGTAGTTATTGGATTTCGTCACGGCATTGATTGCAACTGTTAATCAAAAGCATATTTTCCCGCAGTGTACCGCGTCTGAGTGGATTTAATGTATAATTATAATTTGTGCGTCGTTTTTCGAAAATTAGCGCGGGAAATCTTGATGTAATTTCGATTGGGGAAATTGGTGTCAGATGACTCGAAAAAAAAAGGTTTTGTAATTGAGTTTTCCCGATCGTTGAACCAAAGACCTCTAACCTTGCATGGAGTCATCGAGCACCTGGTCATGGGAAACCATTAGTCGACCGTCGTTGAAATGGCAAACAATTGGTCTTGAAAGACTTAAAAGAGAGGTCAAACGTCCATTAAAGCTAGCAATGATATTGGCTATGAATTCTATCCTGATGCTCTTTTATTATAATGACCAATTTACGGCGTGAATGCCTCGGTTTTATCGATGGATGCAATTGACATTGGAAAACTTTCCCAAAGAATCTCCATTGAAGGAGATCGCGTTCACAAAGAATCGAATTTGTATGAGTAATTTGATGAGCGCGTTACAGAAGTTGAATAATTCGTTAACCTTTATATCCGATCGTACTTCCTTGAAAGTTTATTCGATTAATGACTCCATGACTTAGAAATTCGTTGCCTCGAGGCTTTTACTGTTTGCTTTTTTTATCTCCTTTCCATAGCGGAAAGTGAATTGTTAAGGTCGCTATTCCGCTTCTGCTATCATATGATAAATGAGCTTAAAACTGTGAGCATTTATCTAGCGATGGAGTGAAGGTCGGTCAATAGTATGAATAGAAGCGATGATCCAGTGGCCTTTCTTCGACGGAAGTTTCCATCCTTTGAAAATCATCCAAGACACGAATCATCCGCTCGAATGAACATAATTTCCATAAATAGTAATATCGTTTTTTTTTTGTTTCTTTTCAGCACGCTAACAATGTTCGCGATTCGGCAATTGACCACGAGGCAAAAAGAGTGGCGCGTGGACTGTTGGCCAAAACGTCGCCGCTTCCACTGGTGTCATATTTCCCTGCTGCCCGGCCGGCCACCTTCTTCGCCAGGGATAACGTCTCCAACTTCATCACATGGTCCAGAAACGCCCTCAAAATCTTCGAATGCCTACTCTTCGAAACGGACGACCTCATCATGAGAAAGAACGAGAAACACGTCATCCTGTGTCTGCTGGAGGTCGCCAGAAAAGGATCTAAATTTGGTAAATATTTTTTCATCTTCACATCTGCATGCAGAACGACCCAACAGCTTCAATCCAGATAAGTTCTCGACCCGCCAAGATCGCCAAGGTCATCCCCATAATATTTGCACAAATTGCATAAAACTGCCCGATATGGCTCGGAAAACGCTGCAAGACATTTATTTAACGATCGCCAACGAGTCCTCATTAACATAAACGTTTTCCTGATCCTCCTCGGCTCGGGATAATCGCATGCGCTCAGTTGTTATCGGCATAAATTTCATACTGTGCGATGATGCAATTCAGCTTTATGAAAAGCACTAATGCATATAATGAGGTTTTGTAATGTCACCATTTGAGATACGCTGCCGATCGGATAGTTATTGAAGAAAATCCACTAGACCAGAAAATGGCTCGTTCGTGCTTTCCGTTTCGTTTTCACTTTTGTCGCAATTTCCCATAAATTTGTCGTCATGTTCAGTAGACCATTGCCAATGCTACTGTTGTTCGATCGGCGATTCGAAGACAATAAAACAGCGCTTTTATCGATTTCGATTGTATGCGATGGAAGAATTCCTCGGCCTGAATGATGGTCAAAAATGCACTAACTTGATGCATCCATTTGCTTGCTTCCTGGACTTTTATTATCGAGCTTGAAAATACAGATTGACTGGTCAATTAAAGCGGATAGGGATAATACATTTTCGGGAGCGAGTGGCAGCAGACACGTCAGAAGAAATTAAAATTCCCTTCTGCTGAGACAGACTAAAACTAGCAAAATTTCCGATTTCCCGACAAATTATTTATTTTCGTCGTCGCAGATGAATATTTTTATACAAAAATACTTTGATGTGATTCGCAATTATATTACGGAGGAATACAAAAAATTTGAACTCCGTATCTATTATATTTCATATCGATATTCTCATTATTAGAGTCGAGGTGTAGTAAATACATCACCGGTAGGGAAAGATTAATTAAACAATTTGAAAAACATATATGTACTGTATGTATGTATACATAGATTAGACAGTTATTGTCCCTAGGCTTCGCCTAAGCTCGCCCATTAGTAGTTACGCCACTGTTTTCAAGCGCCCAAATTTCGACGGATATGTCTCGATTTAGTGTCCGGGATCCCGGGATTGGATTCCCTAATAGAGATACATGCTCATTATAGGAATATAACACATCACTCAATAAGTTCGTAGGATAATATATAGTCGGCGCCACTATTGACAAATCCATATGATTTGATCGATGAATGATAAATTCGATCCATTTTGAGCCGTGAGCTTTAGACCCTTTTAATAAGAAAATCCCACATCGAATAAATGCACGCAGATTTTAAATGATCCATTATTATTGTTCATAATACCTTATCCCTGATGATCATTGCGGAGTGATTCAATTGTTCATCATTAAAAATACATGCATAATCTATGCATCACAATGAAAATGTCAGCATCAGTCAGACAAGGTGACTTGAGTCCTGCACGAACTGCCTCGAGGAAATTTGAGCATACGTATTTTGCTGTTCCTTTATTGTTATCAATTATTATACCGGCTCGTTGAGGCATGCAAATGGATATTTCATCGAATATTCAATGCGAAAATATAATGGATTTTTTTAATATTCGAAGAAATCGATCGAGGTGACTTCCTTGTTGTTCCTTGCTGAATCATATCTGTATTGAATTGACGTGCCCTGGGTGTATAAAGCCGCACCTCTACTCAAGCACTTGGGATTACTTGGAATGATTAAACTATCCTTTTTATATTGGGGCTATCGAAACGGAAAACATTTTTTTAATCATAATATATAATAGTTTTATTATAATACTATTGATTATCCGGCATGCGTTGTAATGCCACACGGTACAAAAGAAACGCAGTAGTGCAGTTACGCGATTGATTGCTTCAGGCCATAACACAACAAATTCCGCCCAAAAACAATGATTGTGCTAATTCAAAAACCTTTTTGGATATGCACCCAATAACTTCCCAAAGTTTCATCGCAATCAGATGAATGTTATAAGAACGTATAAAGGACAAACGCACCACAAACCACAGATGGCGCTTCATTTTTATTACTGCGCGCGCAGGGAACCGCCATTAGTTCTGCGATTAAACCACGTGACACACGCGTGTACTTTTTTCCTTAGCAATAAAATATGATTATTTGATTCCCCTAACGCAATCTTTTTTTATCAGGCATGTTGGCTCCGATGCTCGTCCAGATGGAGAAGCAGATCGACAGAGAAATTATGGCCGATGCCCGCCGCGCCGGTCAGGGGGTGCTGGACAGCGAAGAGGAAGAAGACGACAGCTCCGCTCATGATGCACCACCCATGGTATATGGACCCATGCCCCAGATCGTCACCAACGACCTCAAGAGCCTGGACGAAATGGTAAGTCTGCTTGAATTATTGCAACAATTGTCGTAATCGTCGTGTACAAATTTAGACGTGCGTGGCTGAAACGACTCTTTAATAACATTATATCATAATTTCATGCGGTACGACTTTTTATAGGCCCGCTTAAACATGTGTTTTTATGGTCAATGGTGAGTCACGTAGATAATAGATGAGATTACGATGGTGTCATAAAAAGTGGACGAGGGATTATAATGTGTGAAGTTATGTCGCTGTGACGATTCGCTAGGTGGAACTAATTTTGGGTTGCTTTTTAATTGAGTCGTCAATTTTTGATGCGTCGAAATTGGGCTCTTATGTTGATGGTGGTTCTTTTTCGGGGTGCCTCCCGGGGGTCGTGTGCGAGCTTCGCTTGATGCTGACGTTCTTGCGCGGTTGTTTCGATTGGTTCGTTTGAATAAATGCTGTTGCAGTCGGGGGTTCGATTATTTTTGTTTGGTTCATGAGTGTGTCGAATGAAGATATTTACTACGCTCATCCCATGCAAATTACGCTAGAAACAACTCACGTCTTCATGAGCTATATCCGGTTTTTGAATCATAACCAGATGTTTAACATTTCATGCATGTACATCGTAATTGAATTGCGGCAACGGTTGATTTAAGCAATCCTTCGCCAAAGAAATATAAAAATATTGTATGCAATTAGGACTATCGGATAAAAAAGAGCGATTCGTTAAGAGCGTCGTGTTTGATCACGATTTTCGAGGCGGACAACTTGCAGAAATAGATGATACATCAAATGTTGGGCAGGATTCGAAGATTAAGCACCTCTGGTATTTGTTAACGTTTCTTGATTGAATATTGGTAAAGACATCAAAAGAACACCGCATTTATGAACCTTTTAACGTGACTTGTATTATTGGGGGGATCGAAAAGTATTCACGTATTTTGAGACCTTACGTTTGAACTCAATTTGTGTCCGGACACAGTGACAGAGACATATTTGTAAGTTATTTTGTTTGTAGAACTTTTTTTTTATTGTTAAGGATGTAATGTCAAGACTAGGGAATCCAATCCCCAAGGACAGTTTTAGGTGCTCATGAATCCCGGGATTAGTAAACGTAATCCCGAAAATTTCGGGCTTGAAGGCTACTAAATCGATACATTACCGCCGAAATCTGGACGCTTGGAAACAGTGATGTAGCTACTAATTGGCGAACTTACGCGACGCCTAAGGACAGTAACTGTCTAATCTATGTATACATATATGATTTTCAAATTGTTATATTAGCTTTTCCTTACCGGTGATGTATTTACTACACCTCGACTCTAATAATGGGAATATCGATATTAAATATAATAAATACGGGCTTCAGATTTTTTGTATTTCTCCATGATATAATTACGAACCACATCAAAGTATTATAGTATATAAGTATTGACGATCCTGGCAAAATTTTGGCTCGGGATTGGATTCCCTAGTCCAGACCCGAAACTAACGAAATTCACGTCCTTTATAACATTCCAACCCATTTTAAATTTGGGTTGGAATGCTACCAAAACCAAATAAAATATTCCAGGACGTTTATGATAAGGTGGTAATAGTCCGCAGATACCAATATAGAAGCTTAAGGGGATGGACCGAGAATGGAACAACCCCCGAATTTTGATAATGATGCACTAAAATCCCTAATCGAGTCATATCTACGGCAAACAATCCAGGACTATATGTTTGGATAATTAAGAGAATTATATTAGGTTGTCCCATAAGTCTTTCGCAAATTAACAAAGATCTAATCATAACCATGGTCGAAGAAAACCCGCGATATACTGTTCGCGAAATAGCTAACAAGTTAAAAATTCCACGAACATCCATCAATAATCATCTGACAAAATTGGGCTACATCAATCGTTCAGATGTGTGGCTTCCTTATGAACTGTCTGACTCAAATAAATTTCAACGTATTTCAACATGCGATCTTCTTCTACAACGACATAATAGCCAACATTTTTTGAAGAGACTTGTCATTGGAGATGAAAGTTGGATACTCTATGAGAATATCTAACGTAAACGGTCTTGGACCAAGGATACAGAATCTTTAACTGTAGCTAAACCTGGCCTACACCCAAAAAAAGTTTTGCTATGCATTTGGTGGGACTGGAAGGGGGTAGTTTATTATGAGCTATTTCAGCAAGGTGAAACGATCAATTCAACAAGATATTGTTTACAACTAGACAATCTAAATGATGGAATTGCCAGAAAATGGTCAGAATTAGTGAACAGACGAGGTGTTGTTTTTCATCACGATAACGCCAGGCCTCATTTTGTTCGTCAAAAATAAATTATTATCATTTGACTGGGATGTTTTACCTCACCCTCCATACTCTCCGGACATTGCCCCTTCAGATTGTTATTTATTTCTTTCATTGAAAAATTCTTTACGTGGTAAAGTTATTGTTTATTTTTTCTTAATATTAAAACGAAAGAAACTTATGGGACACGCTAATACATCATAATGTTGTTTATAAAATCTGTTTTTAATGAATTAGAATTTTTTGTACCAAATACGCGAATACTTTTCGATACCCTTAATATATGCATCCATTGTACACTTTTGTTTGGATTACATGCATTAATTTACGCGATTTTATATATTCCTGGAATCCATCCCGTGACTTAATAAGTCTTTCAAATGCATATTTACATTATATCATACTGTCAAGGGAAGCCAAATGTTTTCTACTAAAACAACTTGTTTGACTTCCGCTTTCTTCGCTCAGTTCTTGCTCCCCTGCGGATGAATGTTGATTGATTAACATCCCGGTGGTATGTCTACAATAAAACAAATCCCTTTTTTTTCATGGAATATCTTTTATAAATTTTTTATTGATGTAAATTCAGTTTTGTCAGCATCACTCTTCGTATTAGCACGTGCATGTGAATCACGCTTTATTAAGCGCCGTCGAATTTTGGTCATGGTCTTATTAAATATCAATAAACTGCTCAGATAATTTTTTTGTGCCTCAAGTCTGTCGTAAATGCAGAGACAACGTCCGTGGGTGACCAGGCAACTATTATTACGACACTAATTAAAATCCGAAATATTCATGACTATGCCAAAACGGAATCGATTTTCACGACCATTGGACAATTTCCGTTACTTAATCAATCATTTCCGGCTAGGCTCCTAATGTAGGGGATCGCTATCGCTTATCTCCGATCTACAACGACCCATATTTGAGAGGGCCATTAGCGATTGTAATATAACATGTTAATGCTATTGTCAATTGATTTTAGCCTGGTTGAAAATCTATGATAAATCTATTGCGCTGCTACCACCGGGTTCCATATTTGCAAAATTAAAAACTGTAAAATATTAACAAACATGTCCATATTATAATTATATAAACCGATTGCAAAATGATTCAAATTTAGCTATACGGGTATAATCTTAAAATTTCCTACACAAAATTTATAATCGAAGTATCTGGGTCATATGATACCCAAATGGCCAGTGATCCGCCTGATATTGAATTGAATGACATGAAGATGAGAAGAGAATATGTATAGAATAGAGGACAATAGTAAAATATTAGGTGGCAGAGTTTAAACGAGGCCGTACGGGCTGCCAAGATGAACATCGTCCGCCAATCCAATCGGTCCGCTTCTCGGACTGCTGATACGACGAATGAGTGTCTCGTGATCGAACGCCATGCCCGAGCATGTTCACAGAACATAGTCTGCATTAACGGATCTCCGTATGGACGAACGAATATTCAAAACAATGGACTTAAAGAGGAGATAATCGATTCCAAAGAATGCTAAGATCTATTTACAGGCAAGATTATAGCGAATTTATACTTGAGTAAATAAATCCAATAGTGACGTTGTTGATTTTGTAATAACGGCAGACGACTATATTTATTTTGCTTGAGTTTACTTTATGAAGTACATGGAGATGAGCAAGTTGGTTTTAACGTCACGAAAAGTGAAACTCCAAGTGGCAATTGATCGGAAAGAGAAGGATAATCGTTTATAGTCATATCATAGGTTAGCTACACGCATGCGCCGTGTCGCCTCTACTGTGTATGTGTGTTAATCACAAGGCCGGTAGTGTAATTATTTTATTATATATTACACAACACACATCTTAATATTTTAGCTGTTAATTATTTCTGTTTACTAATAAGATCTATATAATGCTCAAGACGTATATTTGCGATTTACTCATACGTTCGCTATATATAAGACTTTCTACTTATATATGTATATATATTGAGGGTATTGATCATGAGAAATTTCTTGATTATCTCCCTGTCTGACAGACTCTCTTCAACTCTCCCTTTATTTAGCAACATACAAAGCTTTAAGTAAAACAGCTTTTCAGATTATCTTCCCCTTTTCGCATCATGTGTCTGAAGAAATGTGGAGTGGATCTCAAACATATAATAAGGGATGTATCCTTGACTCTTAAGTCGTAAATCCTTTTTTTCCTCTGATGATTTTATTGATCATATTGTGCGTTCACAAAGATAACCAGAGTTGATCAATTACAAGACGAATTTTATAAATTTGTAGAATTTTCGCCATCATTATATTCGCACCTGATGAAGAATTTCAAGCATCGTTTATAAAAAAAAGAAACAATTTAGATGGTCAGACGATATAAAAGTAGTGGAATGTCACTGATTAAAAAAAGGCTTTCCATCGACAGGAAACCGTAGTATTTAAAAGGGAGTCCTTTGTTTGATAAAGTGGCTTTGTTTGATTTTTTGCTGATGGGGGAAAATTGCTCCGATGTAATCTCGAACTGGCTACATTGTAACAAGAGGCTTTAATTAATAGCAACAGATTGGCAAGACTAATAACAAAGTCGATTTTGACCTGGTCGTAATCTGGCTCACACAATCGCTGGAAATTGGCTCGCGATGCCAACACGCGATGTTCGCACGGTGATTAAGAAGGAATTCCACGTGCCCGCTGCTCCTTGCTCGTCGCCGGACTCCATCATTTGTCACGGGAGATGCATTCTTCTCCAGGAATAGCCGAGGACTTATCCGTGAAGTATGCGGTCGCCGATCCCCCCCGGCGTTGGCGACATTTAAAGCTGGAATAATCCTCGCCGGAGTCGTCGTCTATATTCGGCCCTCGCTGTCCCGTCTTGGCTCAAACCGACACACTCAATTGTCATCCTGCTATTTTGTCTAGTTCCTCGAATTGACACCGTGGATCTTGCTGCTATTTCCCGGCTGTTTATTTCAGGAGCCATAAATAATGCTGCCTTTGCGATCGCAATGTCAATACCCACACGAAAAGGTCAAAGCCAAATGAGTCAACCTCGAATATATTCGACCCCTGTCACTCCCGGGTGATTTTGGGGCAAATACGACCTGCGTGCCTAATTAATCCCACATGAGAAAAACCTTCAATATTGGATTAAATTTGTCAGCTTCGAATGTAGCTATTTGCTAAAATTATTTTCAATTAAAATTTATTAATGGTTTTAGGTTGAGAGCCAATGAAATAAATAGCCATTTTTGATTCTTCTTTGGGATGTCTATATACTTGTCGTCGTATAACGAATTTAGACTCCTCGGCAGCTGCCGTGGAATATGATGATGGATCATTTCTCGGCTTTAATTGAATTTTTACAACAAGGGTTTATGACCGAACATTAAATTTTTGGTGGCGCTCATCTCTCATCGGATTATTTTTTTAAGACTGATGTGATATTCCCGGTCTGGAAGGCATAATTCTATCCATATATATTTTTTGTATAGCATTAAAATTTGTTTTTTATGATCGATGCCCAGTGTCTTCAGCTTTAGTAATAAAGGAAGACATTTGGTCAAGCTTGAAATCGATACGTTTGGCGCCCATATTTTATGTATATAATTGATTTATGTGGCTTTCTACTATTTATAATGATTCGATCTAAGAACACCATACCTGATGGGTTTCAACAGGATAATGATAAATTCCATTAACATGTTAACGTTTATTATGTTGTTATCTGTTGAAAAACTGTTTATTCGTATCGTAAGAAATACAAATGATTCTTCGTATTTTCATATGTATGATCGTAAAACTTGATGGAAAATTTAATTTAAACGTAATAAAACAGGCGGTAAATGTTATGTTTAAGTTGATAATTTGAATAAATCATAAAATTGTACTAGAAATAGAAGCACGGCATTGAAAATAAAAATAGAGTGCTGTACGCCACATATGCGAGCATACTCTATTTGGATCCATACTTATCAATGAATTTGAAGCGTAGGAGCGGGGGTGCTCTCGGGGCAGAATAGAAAGTTTCTCGTCTTAGATAACATATTTATTAATCACGAGAGAGAGATTTGACTGCAGGAAGGACGTTGTCCCGAATCCAAGGCTATCCGACGACTTCACACGATTCCCGCTTCCTGCGCGTCACAACCGGACCGGCAACGGTGCATGCGCAAAAGGCGATTGCTGTCATTATTATAGATACAATGTGTCCGTAGCGCCACTGAAGATGGCGCTGTTAAATTAACACATTGCGCTTAAAAAGAGACAGAAGATCTGGTGAATTAAATCTGCACAGATCAATCCTTTGAGTATTGAGCTAATTTTAAATCATCGTAAACTTATCACCCGTAAAAATCTATTTATCTGTCAGGACCGTCGCAGCATGTATGAAGCTTGTATATAAATCAATAAACACTGTCAATAGCACACAATATTGGTCATTTATAAGTAAACATAAACAATACACTCCATATATTATTATTAGTCGATAAATTTGGGTTAACGATCTATACAATCGTACGATGTTCGCAAGATATTGTCTCTGTCTTTTATTCAGAATCTCCGACTTGCAAGACACTCTCCGTCTCTGTCTCCGAGCGCAACATGTAAGAATGCTCTTTCTGAATCAATGGAATTTGGACACAATATGGTGTCTTACCTCTTTGAGGAGTTAATAATGCAATTGCATGGGACCCATGCTACAAGCTAATTTTCTTTCAACGTTAACGTCTTTTCAAAGACATAGACAGGCTTTTCTTTCAGAGCTATCGACCTTAGCTAAATCTGTAGATAGGAACTGTAGAGTGGCTGCGGTTTCATCAGGATGTGTGTCATGATGAAGCACTCAGGTAGTTCCTTTTCCTCAATATTTTCAAATATACAGCGTTGATGGGCCGCCCTTGATGTAAAAACTTTTTGTGGACCACACCCTTGGTGTCAAAAAAGACAATCAGCATTGTTTACACTTTGGGTTTGCTCATCCTATCCTTATTCGGTTTCGGGGCCATTCGGCACTCTGGCACTTCATAGGCTTACTTTAACAATTAGTAAGCTTCGACAGCATTTTCGTTGAATTTTGCCCAATGCTAATCAGGTATCCTGATTATACCGATGCTCACAGCAAACTGAAAGCTGAGGGTTCCCCACACCTCACCCAATCGGTTTGAACACCGTGGCGACCAGTAGGGACGTGGCAAAACAATATATTTCATGACTTTTGGGATTCTAAATATCTATCTCATTGTGCGTTGATATTGACGATAACATAACTGCACGCTCACCCAGTGGGTCACCCAGGTTGTTGTAAACTTTCCGTCTCTGCAACAGCTTGAGCCGTGCAAAATGAATCCCGTGTAAATCGAAAAACTCGATTAATTTAATCAACTCTACTAATGACTGACTACATGACACATAAGGACATCAATCATAAGTTTTATATCAATTTATTAATAAAATGCAATTCAAATTCCCAGATGTTGAATACGCTCAATTTGAACATACGTCCAATTAGCTCGGTCATAAATTGCTCCAATAATTATCATGATATATACGATTTTATTGCCGTTAATTATCGTACGAACAAAGAGCCCTTATCAATTTGACATTGCGCCGATAATTGTTGTGCTTTGAGCAAAATTGAGAATTTGAATTTTTCTTGGACTTTTCGTGGAGATAATAAAAATTTCCACCCGAGCAATTTCCATTTAGGGACTTCAGCTAACCGCGACGCTATAAACTTTGGTTATTATTTCGTAAGCATTTTATATCCGCCATTTGGCGCTTCGTTCACCTTGGGCGTGTAGATTTGACCATTTAACCTTAATACAACCCGGTGAGAACCTTACTCTTACTTTGTTATTACGAAATGTCCATATTGGACTTAATATATGTATTTAGTCTGGCCTGAATCTTTTCGACGGCTCTCCTTAAGAGCTCCTCGGAGCGATGAAGAAAATCGAGCCTTCGATGAAAATCGACGCCTGTATTCGATTGCGCAACTGCAATTTTCCTACGCAGAACGATCGGAATTCCAGTTCAAATCGCGGGGAACCGTTAAAGGATACAATTTTTAATAAATCCAGGCCAAGACAATTTCATTGTTTACATACGTGAACAAATGTTTGAATTATCCGCTATCAAATCGATACTTTCTCCGGTCGCAAATTTCCGACCTCGTTCCCACATACGCCATTTTCGACAATCGTTTTATAATTTGTCTTACATATTACGATCATATTTCAAAATCGCTATCCAAACATCATTTCCAGACGCTATAATGCCATCCCGTCCTTAGTAATAAATACGAATGCCTCCACGATATCGGATCCCGATCGGAAAACTCCCCAGGCAATTGCTCTGAATTATTTTCCATTTGTCATATTGAACGTGTGTGGCAATATTTTTGCCTTTGTATTATAGAGATAAAGGACATGTTCAAATTCGGCATTGTTTTGCTCGTTTTTTGCGCTTATTAAACCGGATTGCTTACATAATATACGGTATTGGGGAACATTAATTTTAGTCATACGTATATGGCAATATCAGTTTCATTATCTTATTTCGCCATGCCGAATAGCGAATTTGATCCGAAAATGTCCTCGTTGTTTTGAAAATTAAATTGGAAGTGATATCCATTAGCATAGCTGGTCGCATATTGATCGTGTCTGGTTGTAAACCCATCTGTTCGTATATAACACAAAAGGCAGAGCTTCTACAATGGATTATGATGTATAAATATGCTTTCGTTTGACGATTATATCACGTATTTGTGCGTGCGGATGAGACAAGGTTAAATGTTCCAAAAATTCATGCCCAACATTTGGATTTTCCCCTATAACGTCTGGTATGTAATGCGTTTTAAAATAATTATATCTTCCGAAAATATCTTGTGGCTTTTTCAAAGCTACATCCAGCACATGGACCAATGTTTTTGTAGAATCCTGAATTGGAAACAAATTTATTTTTATTTAGGACTTAATGGCCCTATAATGTGAACGGGAGAATTTATGACGTGGTAATTAATTCTGTCTACCACATATGGTAAAATGATCTTAAAAGTCTTTATAAAATACGTGTCTTGTCTTTGTCGATTTTATACCGATGTCTGAAAATATATTAAATTAATATTTCAGTGCGATAAAAACAATATTTATGTAGAAAAAAATGTATTTTTGTATTGTTAATGGAGACCCTGACCGACTTCTCATCCCCATTTCGTTACCATCGCCGCTGCGACAATCCCCGACTGTCGCCTTATTCAGCCACATAGACTTCACCGGGGGGTCATTCGCCAGATGCTTTATACCATTATCTTCAAAGATAATCTCGGCGCCAATGGACGGTAGATGCCAAATATACGTTAAACTTTTCGAGAACCGTCGAGCTCTGAGACCTTTTAAATAGAAGTATTGTAACAGCGACTTCTTTTCGTTCTTTTGCACACGTACGAGGTTGGAATATAGGAATGCGCGTTCTTCCCGCCGGCTTCCAAGTGATCTCGCAGCTGACGTCTTTCTGCGGATAATAAATTTCACCTGGACGGGCTGTCTTGGAGCGTATATAAACGGCAATGTATATTAAAGCAGGCTATAAAGATAAATACATAAACCATTCCGATTCTGTTGATCCTGCATTCATCTCGAGGACATAATGCGTTGTCTGCTCGATCAATTGGATCATTTATATTCTTTTGATTTCGTAACGGCCGCCTGCCTATCAGACGTGCCCAATATGAATAATCTTTACAAGAGATCCTCGTTCCGATCCCATAAATTATGCCTCCGACTTGAATGAAAGCATTCAGCCTCCAGCCCCCATTCGGCGTGCATTAATAAACTTAATTGATTTAAATGCGTCGATTTCGACGATCCATTAGTATTTGTTACCCACGCGCTGTTCGCACGGCGAGCTTTTGTGCGCGGTGAAAGCTCTCGGCGGAAGCTCTCGTGCGAAACCCGACCAGATCCTGAAAAAAAAATTGTTTTGCTGAAATTAAAAACGCACGACTAAAAAACCACCGGTGAAAGCAGATATGTGTGATTGATGAGCACCGACGTTCTGTTCTCATTGAATCCGTTTATGTAACGCGCCATTTTCGCGCGCAGGAAATCACAATAAAAATTTAATGGCTCATTGTTATACCGAAACGGCGGTCAACTTAATGGCGCCAATTATAAAATTGACGATTCGCGAATCGATCCGCAATTACGATAGCCTCGTTTAACGCTGTCCTGTGAGACTTTGTTCGACGACCAACATATGAGGGGGATTCAAATATGATTCGGAATTTTGCTATACAAATTTGTTAGTAATATATAAAAATACGAATGGGATGTCCTATTTACATAGATAGTTCCCTTAATTAGAAATATATTTATTCCATCGGATAGGAAATGAGCAGTTGCGCACGTATTGTTCGACCGCAGCGTTGTCCTGAAATCGTTGCCCTTCTAATGCATCTATAAACATATGGTAGTCATATGGGACCAAGTCTGATAAGTTGGGTGTTCCTAGTATAATTGGATGAGCTTATTACGAGTTACGGCTGCTGTGTGCGTTATCATGCAGAAGAAGGACATGGGACCCTCCACTGACCTGAGCTATTTATTGATCCCATTATTTGGGATCAATAAATAAATAGCTCCCACAGCCCGCACATCAAAAGTGCACGCTAGCGTGCCAAACCGAAAATTTTTAATTCATGTCCTGCGAAGACCCGCTATTTATTCACTAGTTGTAGACACTTGCGGATGAACTAGCTAAATAATCGGGGGTCTCTACGACCCTATCGAGGTCATAGAAAGCCCCCAAGAATGCATTTTTCCTCATACAAATAGCCCTGAATGCTCTAAAGTTGGAGGGAGGGGCCACAAGGTTTCTGTGTCCAACCGGTCCAAATATTGGACCGCTGATTTAATCCGATTGATCCGAAAATTGGGAAATCCTGAATCTGTGAAAAGAAGGAACTATGGCGTTCAGTAATTCGAGACGACCGCATACGGTACATAAACTTTTGAAAGAACAGAAAGAGGTGGCTGCCGGAAGTAGATGCGGATCACCTCTCTTGCCAGCAAACTTCGACGAAAGTTGCCGAATGCGTCGGAGGCATTTGCATCCATAGGGATGCATTTGCCGCCGATTTCCAGACCCCCACCATTCTGGGCTACGAACTTTTCGTACAACACTGGATCTCAAGATCCAGTAAGAGTATATCGGTCAGCCAGCACCGGCAGGCCCTCGCTGGACACGATGCGGAATGCCTTGATAACGACCGTTGCTCCCTTAGCAGGATCCTGGAGATAGTCTGTTTGCATGTCCTGACCCCCAGATATAAGGCCGATTATATCCAACGGGATGTTCCACAGGGCAGAAAAAGGCCAGACAATATGGATTGGGGGATCATTAATGTGCGATCCCATTTACTGCGCTGCTGTATGGTCTGTTCCGGGTTACCTCGGACTAGCCACACAGAGAAAGTCTTCCACTGATCTTTTGGTCCCGCTAGAAACGCTATTCGCAGAGCGTCCAAGCGCCCACCTCTCTTGTTCCGTGCCCTCCAGAGGAAGCGAGGTTTTCGCAGGAAGACCAGCTTCAGACTATTGCACTTGAGGGTGCGGTGGAGGAAGAAGGACAAAAGTTAAAGCTAAATTCAAAGGAATACTAACACGGGTTCACTGCCACCACTAGTCCAACCTCAGTTTGAAAGGGGCTACGGCAGATGACGGACTGCAGAGCAGAAAAAGGACAGCTCGAATCGGTTGTCTTCGTTTTTTGTTACAATAAGCAGTCTTGGCGTCATCTAGCAGCTGGCAATAGTAGGCCACATTTACCGTCTGTTTGTTATGTATAAAATCAATCAATAAAATACCTTTCGAGTCCCAAAATACCATTGGCATTATTTTTATAAGGACTTTTAGACCTTCATGAAACTTTTAGACCCAATCAAATGTTTGGGTTTTGCTTAGAGTAATATCACCGAACTGTGTCTCAAGTCTCATCTCAAGTTCGTTTGTAAGAAAACGAATAATTATGCGTTGCGCAATAAAGGATGACTTCTCGCCTTCTTTCTTCGGTGAAACGATCTAGAAGCTTTCTATTCGATGGAATAAATGCACAGTAAAATTCATGTTTATATTTGAATCCCCCTCGTAGATCTTGCTATGGTACGCGCCACAGATTTAGCTCAGATATCGATTTATTTCGATGTAAAAAATCGTTCCTATTTAATTTCATTGGGTAATCGCATTAAAATGATTCATAATGGTAATTACAGCGATCGATCAATTTTTTTTAAATGCGATCTTATTGTTAATAATATCTTGCAGTTGTCGTTCTCATTCCAGTGTCCGCCCCGGAGGCATACTGTTCGATGGCAATTTAGCAATATTTTTCATCGTTATTATATCTGTGTCTATTCGCGTGGAGTTCTGGGAAAAAATTGCATTATTTATGCGTCAATTCGATTATTCAAATCGTTTTTTTCGCACACAATAGAAAGAAAATAAGTAGTACGACTCGATGTTGTAGATCAACTTTTTGCCCGCGCCGTAATGTACGGGCTGTATAATCATTTAAATTTTTTGGCTAATTAGCATTTGAAAAAAGTAAATACAATAATTCCGTATTGATTGACGTGATTTAATTATTGAGAATTTTATGCGTTTCGATTTTCGCTCATGTGGGAGTTGCGGTTTAGCGATTTTGAAACGTACTGTATTCATAAAAGTGTAATGTGGGCGACGCGCACTACACGTCATAATTCATTACTTATTTTATTAGTATATTTTATCAATAATATCTTATTCTGTATTGCGTATCGATAATTTGAATAAATAAAGTGACTCTCAACTTTTTTTTATATGCATAATAATGTTCGTAAGTTGGGAATGCAAGGGATGAACTGAGAACGAGACGAGCTTTGAAATTTAATAACGATGCACTAAAATCCCTAATGGAGTCAAATCCACGACAAGCAATCGATAAATGATTACAAAGGCCAGAATCCCCATGGATCAGCAAAACGAATAGGATGGATGTTATGGGGTAGGATGGATACCGCACGCCTTCATCAAACACTACAAAAACGAGCAACGAAAAACGTGCTACGCCTTCTTAAAAACACAAACTGTCTATGCAATGCCAAAATAGGAATTATATGTTATAATGTTTATAAAAAAATATTATTAATAAATTTGAATTTTTTTAACCGATTTTTCGAATATTTTCGGGTTCTCCCTTTCAATGTAATACTTTTTAGTAAAGCCTACAAAATGTTTGTAGTTTCTATAGTCACATTAAAAGTTATTATCAAATAATATGCGAAAATCGAATCCTGCTGCGGTTCTGACATATAAGTGGATTTGTTCGACGATAAATGGCGGCCAAGCAAATATAGCACTTAAGACTATGAAGATTTTAAATTAGCTCACTACCCAAAGGGTCAATAGATTAATCATGGAACTTCTCCCTTATGCAATAAATTTTAAACATATATTTGATCCTCGATATGCTTTGAGATTTTATTGTTGCAAAAAAACATATTTCGACGTATTCCAATCTTAGATTGTTCCATCAATATATCAAATAGATATATTTTTGCAATATTTTTTTCCGAGTATTGGACAAGTATAGAAGTTCGATAAAATAAATTTGTTTTTATCTTGTTTGCCAAAAAAGATCACATATATATTTCATCATACGATTTGCATATATTGCATGTGTTTTCGCAATAAAACGATGATTGCATTGATGAAACAAATTTGAAATGCAAACACGGAGGAGATGCTAAATACTATTTGAGTGTGAATTTTAATATTCTTCAACGAATTTAGTTTTTTCGAGCGTTCCCACGGAAACACAAATGATTGACGTACTTTCTTAGTGTATTTTTATAACAAAATTGTGATAATGCTTTTCAATTACCATCTCATTTGCTTGCGATTGTTCATGTGTCATTCTCTTAACAAGACTGTTCCAAGAATTAATATAATGGGCCATTTCCTGGATTTTTATATTATATATAAGGAATCAAATCCATATTATGCAAAAGAACTGTTGTAAATCTTCTTAGCTTTTAGATTGAAAAGAAATTTTAGAAAGTTTCTTTAAAAGAATTAGCTGAATCGATATTTTTAAACATAAATTAATGATTTTTTTATTGAACTTGATACTTGTAACGTAAAATTTTGTTTTGGCCAAAATTCAAATATAGCTATGGACACTGTAAAAATATCCAAAAATGACATGTAAAACCAACCTTATTTCTTGCCTTGTTAGTATTATAGCAAACCCGTGGTAGTCCGGTACCCCTTGTAGTCCGACATTCCAATACAAGTATTAATACAAGGCAAATTCAAGTACAAGGCAAAAGACAAACTTTCAAGAAAATTATATATGTGGCTTCTTCAGAAAATAAACAAGCATACATCTATTTCTATATTGGCCATGAAAGCAAAGATGTCTTACAAGGAGACTCTGTAGCTAGAAAAGCATTGTTTTAATACTAGATGTTCATGTCGTCAATTCTATAATATGAAACCTTGTATTATCTATGTATATCTCATCAATTTCATATTTTTTCGGATTGAAAGTACTCCTTTTAAAAAAGTTCCGGACTACAAGGGGTCGAAGACGGTACTCTATAGTCCGACAAATTGGACAATCCGACACTGCCTTACAAAACAAATATCGGATTGCCGCGGGTATATTACACTGACATCTGGTTGTTAAATTTAAATGCATGGATGTAAAATCTGACATGTATGTATTGGCATCCCTTTAAAAATAAATCGATATCAAATTCGTACGACATTTTATTCAAGCCAGAGTTATGCCATTTTTTCTTGCAATAAGATTTTAAAATTTAATGTGTTCAAATTCCGTTATTTTTAATAGCACTCTTAGAAAAAGCTTTTATTTAATCTGCTCATATTTGGACAATATTTAGCATCTTCAGAGGATTGAAATTACATAATTTCGAATGCGCTAATGTCTCTAGCAGCACTTTGTCGTCATGCATTCTTTGATAGACTCGTGCTATTCGCAAATAGAAGCTAATTTTTTGTGCAAAATTCATCCAGAAATCGCACCACCGAGCAAACAGACAATTTTTCGAGTCAATATGCAAAATTGTACGATCGTCGCACTCATCACTTATTGACTCTATACATTATTCAGATCCAGGCTGTGTACTGTAGAGTTTAGAACCGTTGGAATTGCGACACGAACGCGCCGCGGCGTGCTCTTCGACGGCGGAAAAATTAATGGGATTGTCATGTGAACGCAGTTTTCCTCTTATTATTTCAAAAAAATTTACATCACCATCGTCGACTTCCTTCCTGCGTGTTTGCATTTAATTACCTGTGAAATGGTCGTTTGTTCGCGCGCGGGATTCGAACAATGCTCTTCCAGACAATAGGCTTCTTGGGCGAACTACAAGTCCGCCGATCACGCCGGAAGGGTTAACAACTGACGTCGTTTCCTTTTGTCTCGTAACTCGGACGACAGGTACACAAAAACTGATTTATTGTCTTTGCGACATTCAAATATGCCCAAGAAGGATGTATCCAGTCCCGGATTGGAGTCCCGGAGCCATTAGCGACCTTCAGGATTTGTCTGCATCGATCCGTTATATCGTCCGCCAATTATCAATCGAGCATTCCACATTTTTGCGTCATATATGGGAGCAATTAACGTGTGAACCAGATATTCGAGTTTTCATAGCGCGAACGACTATACGGATTTTGGACATCATTTAAAGTCGATCAACCAAGTCACTCTTCTCTCAATACAATTTTATTTTATAGATACAAATGTGTTACGCGCGTAAACGCATGCTTAGAGCGGCGAACACGCAATATATTGTCATCAACGACAACTCGTGCGGTACTCAAATTCCCTGTCTGGGTCTTTTCAAACGGTCTTTTACTGTCGATCAGGGACAGCCGACGTCTAGCGATAAATCCTTTATTGTTTATCGAGGATCAGATTCTACCAGAGAATTTAATGCATCATCATCGATTATTGGAGATCGTTCTGATTTTGGTTCATTTTTCAAATCTCTGTCGCCACTTTTGAATTTTTTAAACCATCTATGGCATTTTCTAATATTCAATATGTTGCCATATGCATTACAGATGCTCTGGGTAACTTCTTTTGCTTTTAATCCTTTATCGAATAAAAACAGTAAACAAAATCGCAAATGGGTCTCATCAATTTCTGGCTTGGGCATTTTCACTATGGCTTAAAAAAATATTTGAAAAAGTAAGACAAAGAACAGATCTTCAAAATTACATAAACCTTAGCGTATTCACTCGACAGCAACCCGAAGCAAACTGTCTGCAAAGACGCAACCAAATAAAAAATGACATTTCTTTCCGCTTTATCCAATAAAAGCACAAACACAACCTACATGAACTAGAATGTATGATTTAGTAGTAAGCTGAACATAAAAATACATACAACCTTTAATTGAAGATTTAACAAATATAGGATCATTTAGCAGAAACTGCTGATTATATGCGGCTTTTGTTAACTTTTTAGCGGATATTCAGACATAGTAAATATGTCTCAAGATGGATGACCGCAGAAGATCTAAAAAAGGAGAAGGAAGATAGTTAGGTGGTTTTAAAAATATGCTCTAACTGGCTAATATGTTTATTTAATCGTAGAGAGAGATCCCAGCTGCGAGACCACTGGGGAACCTGCGGGAAGAATGCATCTTTCCGCGGCCAAGGCTATTGGTCAACTTTTTATTTTTTCATTCAACATTCATATTCCAATATCGCCCACACGCATACGAAGAAGAAGGAAGAACTTGGAATGCCAGAATAAAGTCACCTTACGGCATGACATACAAGCCAAATATAGTGAACTCAGTTCAGTTTGTGCTTAATACAACATATTTCAAAAGGGATGCTCGATGTTTGTTAGTTTATAGCAGCCATGTTGTTAAATAAACATTTGTAAAATTTATTGCGAATTGTTGGCAAAAGCGTATGGCAAATCATCGCGGAAGATTATAACGTTGAACAACAAATAAACTGGCAAAATCAAAATAAACCATAGTTATCCTGAAATAACAAAATATCCCATTTTGCATTAGCTTTGAGGTAGCAAAATTTACCCGAAATTTTTGATCCATGATCCTAATATTAACCCCTTGAAAAGTTAAGACAACAAAGTTGTGTCCAAATTCCAGTGGTTCAGAAAGAGAATTCTTACATGTAGAGCTCTGAGACAGACAGAGACGGAGAGTGTCTTACACGTTGAGTTTAGAGAGAACAGAGACCGAGAGAGTTTTTTGCAGGTCGGAGATTGTGAATGAGAAACAGAGACGGAGTGAGTATCTCGTGTACATCGTACGATTGTATAGATAGTTAACCCAAATTTATCGACTAATAATGATATGTGAATGATATAAATAATCGATTTCAAGCTTTCGGGTGTAGAGTCCCCGGGCGGCTCCCCGTCCCCAAAGTGCTCATCGGGATGGCCGCGCTAGCGCACGGGTCCGTTCTTTTATCGGACCGTGATGTTGCTGGACGAATGGATGGGAATGGATGGGCGTCGACTATTTATGACTATTTATTCCACACAATAGAGAGAGAATTTTGGCTGCAGGAGGGACGACCTCCCGCAGTCAAGGCTAACCGACGACCTGCGCGTCACTATTCAACCGGCAACAGTGTAAGCGCAAGGAGCGATCCATCGATATGCAGGTGTAATGTCTCCGTAGGGCCACAAGAGATGGCGCTGATAATCTGGCGAATTAAATCTGCTCAGATTAACAGCGCTACTGCGTGTTATATTGGTTGACCTGATTTCAAAAGTTCAAAATGTATCGCATTGTAAAGATCCTATTACACGACGACCTTTGACTTTTGACTGAACGAATTCAATTTTTGAATCTGTGAATTAGCATATTTGGATGATCCGTTTATCGCGTGGAAGTATAATATGTTTATCGTCGATGCCGCTAGATGGCGATCGTTTCCCTTTCGCTCGTTGCTAATTAAAGCTCGTTTTTATCGCGCATTATATAACTCCATCCTTCATAATATTTGCACAGTTCAAAGTAGCAGTGCACGTAATGAATTATCCAGCATTTATTGTATGCAGTAAAGCACGTTGCACGCTAAACCGGTAGAAATGGCCGTATTAACATTTCAAACGTCATGGGAATGATGTATGGGGGATTGCAAAAATGCATCAGGCAGCAGTGTATTGCACGGGTTCAAAGACGCGTGCTCCCCACAGTGAAAGTGCACGATTTTTCGTGCAATTGCACTTGCACGTGCTACACGGATCCGCGAAAATGTCGCTAATCTTTCGTCCGGATCGCGGCGATGCAGCAAAGACAACCTAATTGAAATGTAGCGCCGCTTGCCGACCTCTGAACAATGGGACCAACTTGCATTTCCCATCATCTGCTATTCGCATTGTTGCTAGAAAGTTCTTGCAGTGCTTGAATCAATAGATGGGCGTTCCCGCCAATGCTCATTATTCACAACTCACTCTCGACCATGGCGTTTAATGTAAACGCAACACTTACATTCTGATCCTCGGGACGATCGCCTATGGTGTTTGTTTTAAATTCGGCTCGAATTCGTTGAACGTGAGCCGTACGATATTGTAGCTTAAGCGGCAAATCGAATGTGATCCAATGACACACGCATCCCACGCGTTCAATATCAAATTGCTTTAACATAAAAAACAACAAATTTATATATGTATCTCATTAGCAATCAATGAACTATCATATTTGATCAATGTTTATCACGTATCGCGATAATAAGACGTCAAGTTTTTCATAAGTGCTTAATATTTGCCAAAAAAATTTTTTTTGCGACCGCGCTATGAGATTATTTTTATAATGTATGCAGCTGCCAATTTTTATCGATCGATTAATATGATCTAACCTTTGATCTATTGATTATAATCCTATATTATATTGATATGAAGGCACGCAGGCGTTAAATAAAAGCGAACATTCGGTTACGACATTTATGTAGGCTCGAAATTCTCTTCTCGTATCAAATTCACAGAATACAAATATATTATCCATTTGAGCAGTACAATCGCGTATTTGCGATCGAATTCCAGCGGTTCAGAAAAAGTGACCCAAATTTATCGATTTTAAGTGTATTGCTTATGTTTACGCGAAGAAATGAACGAATTGTGATATCAACAGCGTTTATTTATTTATATACAAGCTTTATACACGCTGCGCGGTCATGAGAGATAAATGAATTTGAACGGACGATAATTGATGCATATACGAATATAGCGTCTAAGTTTATGATGATTTAAAATTAGTCCACTACTCAAAATGTTAAATTTAGAGTCCAGAAAAGCTTCTGGACACCTATCTCGCACACAACTTGTTGCAATCAAGTTTTTCTGATGCAATATCACCAAGAAGACTTGAAAAATCTCAGGAAATTCTTAATGAAGGCCAACAAGCGTTACATGACCGTTTAAATTTAATTTTCTGGTTCAAACACTATAATGGTCGATGATACAACATGTGTGCCATATCCCGGACAAACGCTCAAAAATCGTCTGACGATACATAAAGCCAAAAATAGGTTTGACCAGACCTAGGTATTTTTTCATAGGATTTATACAGGACTTTTTGTGTGTTCCGTAAAGAGATTTTAATCCTTTCGCTCCACAAAATAATTTATGCTGAACTGCATCGTAAGAAATCCTTTATGGATCATATGTTTTAAAAACCAGATAAGTACATTTGTGCGATTTTTACCTATTTAATTGACACGAAGACATCAAACCTTTCATTGACAGACGGGTTAAATCATGGGTGGCTTTTTTGACATTATCAAAATTTATTCTAAAATCGTACGGGCTGTTTAAGTGTTAACATCTTTGATTTTCATTACTGGTGTGATTTTCTGTTTTTATCTTGATCGACCAGCTTTCAAACCAGATTCAAACAACCTCCTCCTCACTTTTACAATGGACAATTCGATGTCGAAGCCTTTCAGCTGATTGCTCACTGGATTTACGCTTTAGTTTAATTGTTATTGGGGCGTACCACATGAACGTTCGGAATTCGTAATTGAGAATTGAAACGTCATAACTTTTACAAAACGTAATTAATTCAATTAAAATCATCATTTTACTTTCAATAGTATTTTACCAATGACAAACTGAGTAATTTATTAATTTTTTATAAAAATCTGCACTTTTAGAACTAAAATTATTATGAGAATAAAATTTAATGATGCACATAAATACACAAGGCAGCCACATTTCACATTCTACAATAGGAAATACATGAGTTATGGTACTTTCGTAATTATAGGCGTATTGAATTGAGTCATCGTTTAAAAAAAACAGAGTTTTGAAGCCTTGTAGCTATGCCTTCCGCGTTTGAAGAGCTGAAATTTCCATTGAGCTGAACGAGCTTTTGTTCGCTCCGGCGTTGTGCTTGTGTGTGTTATTCCTCGCTGAATAGGAATAGAAAATGAGCTTATGAAGCTCTAGACCACACATTGCCGCCTCGAAAACCAAAACGATGCTTATCCGGCTATTTTGTAGCGTATAATTATATAGTTTTGGATTAATACGATATTTATCGTAATAATACGTACGACCTCGCCGCAGTCGACGTACGGAATAAAAGCTCCGCGTTAAAAATAATTACAATATGTAATAGCAGAATCACGCCATACTTTGAGCAGTATGCTCGACACGGTGCAAAATTGCATATTGGCGAACGGGATAATAAGGTGTTTATTGCAAACAATCGACGTCGCTCAATCTTCGTGGCCAGTGTGCGCCAATGCTGGCCAAGTGTACTTGCGATTAAGGCCAGTAGTGAATAGACGTTAACACAAGTCGCTCATTCGATTCGCACGACAATAAATGTTCACATGCATTTAATTCAATCGAATGCACCGTCGTGCAAGAGTTTGCAAGCACTGTTCGCTGGTCGGGTCTAAGACAAGAGAAGTCGAAGGGGGCATTGATTGACGTAAGCAGCTTTTGTACATTTAATTGCTTACATTACCGAAGTCGTGTCCTTTATCTGCAGATGCAGCATCACTGCGCGATTTGCAATAATAATGCCTCGCATGGTGGGAGGCATTCAAATAAATATATTGATTGATAATATCGCAGCAGCGATCGTCTTTGTTGCAATAACATTTGCATAAATGCCGTCGCATTGCATCAACGGACGGCTAACTGTGCGTCGATGTCTATCCCGTATTTCGATCGGATCAGATCGTCTTCGATATTAAAGATCGGCGATTGTCTGTTACGTGGCGTTAATATGCCATGACATTTCTCTTTGTCTCGAGTTCCGTCCGCCTACTCTTTTCGGTGCCAGACGGTAAGCGCCGCTGCAACACCGTCCGCCTTGCAAATATCGTGTCTTTCAACAGGTCCTCTTAAATTACTTTCGTTAGCGTGATGGATTTCAGTAAAACGCCTATGCCTTCTGGTACAGCACTTGTGTTCGCGTTAGGCGTAAAGCTCGACTCGTTCGTGTGACCATGTTGATGGAGATGTTCCAAATCTACCCATTGGTCGTGGAAATACCCGGAACCATTGATGAGGATTCCTCTGTCGCGTTCCTCTTTGAAGCGAAAGGATCAGATGGTCAAAGACTATTTGAATACTTGAGGGCTTATCAATTTAGGCCAGTGATTATCAATTTCGGATGTGACTGTAGGTGGGCGATTTATCATCCCCACGCAATAGCGCGTTAGTCTGAGCAGATTAAATTCTCCATATTAAAGCGATATCTTCCGTCTCTCTTCAGGTGCAATGTGTTATTTTAACAGCGCCATCTCTTGTGGCCCTGCGGAGACATGCACCTGCATGTCGATGGATCGCTTCATGCGCGCGTGCACCGTGCCGGTTGGAGTAGTGACGAGCAGGTCGTCGATTAACCTTGACTGCGGAAGTTGTCCCTCCTGCAACCAAATTCTCTCTCTATTGTGTGGAATAAATAATTATTTAGAGAAAAGAGTCGAAGATCAGCCCAACAATTTTAATACAACTGCTATTGCTTGTCTAGTGGTAATTAAAGAATTCGGATAAATTTTGATATAAAAATTGAATAAATAATTTTAATTTCTCATCGGAAGATGGCAATTTATAAATATCGAACGTCATGTGATACACCCTAATATGATCATTTGTATGTCTTCCCACATCACCAATATACAATGTAAAGTTATCCTCATCAATAAAAAAGAGAACTTGAAAGTCAAAATACAATAGAGCCTCGTTTGCCACGCTGATTCGATATAACGCGGTCTTCTCAAAACCTAAGAAGTCCGGTACTTCTGATTCTGGCTTGGCCAAAAAATAATCTATGAATAATATCATCTAAGAACGTCTTGATCGCTAAACGAGATCTTACTGTACTTGTGTACGTTCTATTCTGATATTTAATATTATTTTGATAACATCCTATGACCTCAGGTGTAACAGCGTGTGTGTCTTCCTCTTGTAATGAACGTGCAATTGTAGTGTCGTCAAGTTTCCCGGCGGTCTAATTGTGGCAGTAGACCTCTTCAGTGATCATTCCAGCATCTCTAGATGGCACATTTATTACAATGTGTGATGCAAAAAAAGAAAATTGCCGGACTTTTGCACTCATGATTATGTACTCTGATCTTTGATACCTGAGCAGCATATCATCAATTTGAAATTAGAGCCATTATAACATGTTATTGCGCGTATGGCTCTTGCAGCGTCTTTATCTCTTCAAATTTGCAAATCGGCGATTAGCTCGATCTTCATTGCTGTTGTGCTTATATGGGATCAATGTCCGATTTCTATTCGCTGATAGTTGGCCATATTTGTTTTCGGTTTTTTATTAAGCCGTGTACAGTTTGGAAATGCTTAATGATTGAAGTACGAGTTGAACTTTAGCCGTCTCTTTAGTACTCCGGGCAAATCGTGTGCTATCCAGTCGCAGACGCCGGAGCAACTATGGTTGCTGCGATGCAGTCGAGTTTGGTAAGGTTCGAGTCTTGCCGATCAGGAAGCCTATCGTCTAGATGACTTTTATAGAGCGAAGACCACCTGCGATCCATTGTACGACGATCCATTGGTCTCTTTTGTGTGCCTAATTCACTTTCGCTGAGCACGGCCAGGAAATTGCCGACGCTGAGGGCACGGCTTCAGATCGAGATGGCCTGCAGATTAATGCGGCTTCCGTAAAACCCAAGATCGATACGCGACGATCATATTCATTCACTTTCAATCGATCTTGGTTCAGACAAAATAGTAGAGGTACTCATTTAACAGATTTAAGTCCATAGTACATACACTCCTAGATGGTAGAGCGCAGAGGATCTGGAAAGGAGATAGAAAATAGTTAAATGATCTTGAAAAGACGCTCGTGGTGCTAAAATATTTATTTTAGTTGGAGAGAGAGATCTCACCCGCGAGACACTGGGGAGCCTGCGGAAAGAATGCGTCTTCGCGACCAAGGCTATCTGTCAGTCAGAATTTTAATGCAGAAAGAGGAATATGCATATTTAATGAGCGAGTATAATATTTAAACGTCTCGCAAAAATACTACACAGTGCAAAACGCTTAAAATACTCCTAGCCATAAAACCGCACATGTTAATAAATCAGATGCTGCTTGCATCGTCGGACATAAATTTTAAACGTACCTCACATTTGCTGCATAAAATTTTATGTAAATTAAATTTTGCATCGTTTCTCTAAGCTCCCCCCATAAAATATTGCGATAAATCCCCACCATAATAGAAAAGCTCTATCATTTTTGTGGCATACGTCTTTTCTATTAGATACGTAAACATCGTCTGGTTTAACGCACGATAAACTTCTTATATCGCAAATTCGTCAACCCCGAAGCACACAAGTGTGATTTTAAATTTATTACCCGCCCTTAAGATTACAGCATTAAAGCCAAGATGTCCCCCCCATTTTTAAAAAGTCGTCGTAGCATTTCCCACGCAGGTTGTTTTTCACGAGCGATGAAATTTTTCTCGTTAACGACCCCGCCTTTAACATTCCACCTCGAATTCGTCCTTCTTCCCTGTGGGGTGCTTTGTCTGCTGAAAAAGCGCCGAGAAACGGTCGGCCCAGACAATAAAATCCGTTAATACTTAGCGAGTGAATGGCTAATCACTATTTTTCTTCCTGCGGGATTTTTCTATTAGTCTTGGAAATATTTGCGAGTCGTTTATTTTAACCAGCTAACATGAGTTGGGTGCGCAGGTCACCAGTGATGCGTACCCATAAAAGGGGTGTGTGGAAATACCAATTACAGTAGTTGGTGAAGACTGTATCAAAGGCTCACCATTATACTAAAACAGGCCTAGGTAAACAGGGGAGAATGGTTTTTAGGCTGTTCTACAAATGGACCGAACCGATACGGTACTATGGGGAAGGAGTAGACCCTGCAGTCCATCATCTGCTGCAGCCCCTTCAAAACTGAGGTGGAATCAGGGTGGCAATGACTCGCGGAAGTAAATCCCTTGAACTTAGAATAACCTTTGTCCTTCTTCCTCCATAGCACCTTCGGGTGCACATATATGAAGCTGGTCTTACACGCGGAGACCTCGCCTCCTCTGGAGGGCATGGAGCAAAAGGGGTGGGCACCTGGACGCTCGCGCGCGTAGCGTTTCCCAAAGAAGGATCAGTGGAAGACACTCTTTGTGTGGCTAGTCCTGGGTAAACCCAAAAACTACACAGCATCGCAGGAGGACATGGGTCGATTAATAATGAACCCCTAATCCAGTCAGTCGCTGTCTGATGTCTGTCGTCGTGTTCTAGACTATTATATGACAATTGACTGAGTACCGTTGGATTAGGGAGGAAGAGGTGTGAAAATTCAACATAAGTAATATTATAAAAGTAGTTTTTTTTTCATTTTCATTTTCTATTTAGTGCTTGTTAAGATAATACCAGACTGCTGAAACCAAACAAGAAATGTACGTCATTTTTTGAAAATTGGAAATAAACTATTTTTAATACCTTCGAAAAGACACATTATTTTGTGAAAGCTGATATAAAGATCATCAGTTGAAAGATTGCTGCCAAGATTTATTATCAACACTCGAACAGCTGGCATCAGACGCTGATAGAAAAATGATCATGTTTGATTAAACGGAAGAGAATCATTCTTCGCTGAGACAAGGCATGCTTGAATGCTACAAAGATTATCTGGATTTAAGAGGTCATACCACACCCTCTTTAATCCCAGGATTTAGTTCCTTCGGATTATTAAAAAATCGAGGTAAATTTACTTCGGTAATATTTATAAATAATACGCATTAAAAACTAAAATATTAGATAATAAATCATCATCGAAGCAATTATAATAATAGAGAAGTATATTTTATCCAGGGCAATTAAATCAAGAGGGGGAATGAAATTGGGGTGATGTGCCTTTCATAAGGCGAGCGTCTTCAACGTCGTCTCGAGGGGAAAGTGTTAGATCAATACATTTTATCAGTGTTAAAGACAGAATACGTCAGAAATAAAGATTGCGAAAATCGGTAATCTGAAGCAATGGGGGGTAGGTAATGTGACAAGGCGCTCGGATAAAATATGAACAAGGGTTGTTTATAATTACGCGCGAAATAATTAAAGCGATCGTTGATAAAATTATTAAATATTTGGATTAAAAATGAGCAAGCAACAATTACTCTTCGATTAATGGGTTGTAGCGCAAGCATTCCAGGAGTGGGTTAATTTTTTATTTGATTCTTCGTGTTTATGAAACTTCGTTGGAAATTTAATTGAACGTTTGAATAAATTTCATTTTATTCGGGCGGAAAACAAACATGTGCGGGCATACTCTATCTATACCGCTCATATGCCCCCGCAGCATGTGCGGGCATACTCGTCAAAGAATTAAGAGCAAAAATATACATATTCAAAGAGGGTTTTTATTTAATTTAATGCACTATTTGAAACATCAATATTTATCATTCTTGCTGTAATAACACTTCAATAATGAATGAACGGCATTTTCAGACGTCACTTTGATGAAATTCATTGAACATTGTAAAACTGCGATTTATTCGACAGTGCATTTATGTCCATAAAAAGGAGCGTATTTTCGCAGCGAGAAATACTTTTCAGCATCTAATTTTACTTTTACGATCCTATTCCATGACAATAGACGTTTCCAAAGTGAAACAGCGTACAAGAAAAGCAATCTTACCTCCTCATAAAATCGCAGCTGAGGAATGGGCTCGGTAGTTTCACAAAAGTCTTTAAATAACAAATATCCTGAAACAAGAAGAAAAGGCACACATTAATGAAATGTTCACATTCATAAATTATTATACATAAGAATTCTTTAATAATAAAAATATCTTCCGTTCCGGGAATCAGACGATTCAATCGGAGCATGAGATCGTTATTTTCGGGTTCTCGAATGGGATTCGCAATCTAGAACTGTGTGGAAAATTCAAGCTCATCACTATGCATATCGACACAGATTTTTGTGCTCGAACATAAAAGAAAATCCAAGTCATCCTCCGCGTTGCGATATCCAGATATAGAAACGAAGTTTCCATGAGGATTCAAATCTAATATATACAAATCGTTAGTGATAGAAATGCGCCAGAACTATCAGATAAGTCTCACAGCCACATGCAATCTATTCGAGAGAAACTTTATAGTGCGCCTCGCAAAGTATTTATATCACCCCGAAGAAGGCCAACTGCAGTAATCGCATTTCTATCGAAGAACGAAATCCCATCTATAATATTATCGGACCTCGGCTTCCTTTCCGTCCACCCGGGGAGATCTCGGGGAGCCGTTTCGCAAATGCAATGCGACTTCTCAAAATGCTGGAAAAACAATCCCGGCACGAATTTCACCCGAAGGTGAAGGGAGGTGTGAAATTCAATTGGGTCTTAAATACGCGGCGCTCCACACATGTGATGCGAAGCAGGACAAAATGTAATTGCAGTTGAAATTCTCCAGGGAAATTATGTACAACGGCTGATGGGGGGATGAGAGAGCGCGCCTGGAGGATGAAATCCCTGAAATAACAATGTAGATTTGTTAAATTGAAATAACCCACTTTGGAGCTGAAAACTGAAAATTTAAAAGACGCTAATTTAGCAGCTCATTGCGTCTTTCTGCCATTTATCATTTAAGGATGCGCACATTGCTCCATCAATCATCGAGACAATGCTTTAAAATGCAGGATTTCAATATCCACAAAAATATCAATAGAATACAAATGCAGCAATGCCGAATAACAAAGCGCTCTTAACCGATCCGAAATAATTGATGTCGGTCTTGATTCATTTTTAATTGCAGCCAAGACAGCTTTCGTGCCATAAAGGAACGTTTGACATATTCCTGAGGGTCGTAAACTCCACGAAAGGATATATTCATGAGATGAAACATTGAATATAACTAGGATATTGATATACGTAGGGAAGGCAGGTTTATTGTCACATCTCAGATTTGAATGCGGATCTTTACAATACAAGTATCTGGACCCAATCGGATCGAAATGTATACGATATGAGTCTATTATGGTGACGTACGATATGGCGACATCCATTCATATTCCCAAAATGACCAATCTACACGACACACAATAGTGGATATTAAGAAAAATTGATAACTAACTATCGTTAGCCGTTAAAAATGGATTCATTCCTGTCACTAGACAAATATACACCGCATCCAGGGGTCGCACGGTTTCCAGACCTGACACCAATGGATTTCTTTATTTAAGGACGTAATGATTTTGTCGTAAAGGAGAAGTGTGCCGCGTTTTCCAACTGCACAAAGATCGATCGAGATTGTGAAGAGTCTTTTGTATAAATTCAAATTGGGGCACAATGCAGTAAAAGCAGTTAGCACCGTTTAAAAAAATTAAAAATATGAACGTCAAGTGAGCGGGACGTATATATACGTCCTAACGAAAATGTGCGCGCCCACTGTATGCCCATGCAAATATTTTGATTTGATAGCTCACTAATCACAAAAGTTAATTATATGCTATTATGGATGATTTGTGCTCTATTTGAGCTAACGTTAATGGACTTGTGCATGATTTTAGTGAGATATGCGAAAAAAAATCGCAATAATATTATTCTTACGGTATTAAGATATACAACAAATGCGAATCCAGGAATAACTTTTTTCGCAAAGAAGCCGGTAAAGTATGCGGGCGCGCTGGAGGTAAATGAAAAAATAACTTTTCATACGGAGCGTTTTCGGGAAGAGCGGGATCAATACGCCGGTTTTCGTTTTAAATTCTTCGAGCCGCAGAAAACGAGGCTCCTGCATATTTTTATTTTCTTTTTTATATAAAAACGCTACGTGGAAATGTTTAGGAAGTTTTCAACGCTGAAAGTTGCTCACTTCTGAGGAGAGAATACACTAGGGGGAATTTCATAGAAATTCCTCAGACAGGGTTGCTCTTACAGATATAAAAGTTTTCATTTCCCCCGAGCCGAAGTCGTCGTCGAAACTATTGACTCTAATATTAGTGATATTAAATTCGGCGATATTACAGTGATGGTTAATTTCGCCCTATGAATTCCTAAGAAGGCCATTTTAAAGCCGTTACAATGCTAATGCCGAAGCACAACGCCCGCGTTAAAAAATAACGCGTCCCGTCTGCGTTCGGCAATAGCCAATTTTCGCACACTTATTTAGCATATGAAATTGTCGCGAACCAAAACGAAAATGTCCTGGAATCGTCCAAAAATAGTTCGCGACTTTGTAATGCCCCATTAAAATGCACCCAATGTCGGATTTATCGACTGAGGGCCATAATAAAGACACTCTTAAAATTAAACGATTGAAACAAGCGTCCCGGTATATTATATAGGGGATGTAATCGGGAGACTAGTCGATCGTTATTAAGAGCATCGCCCTGTATATAAATAAACTCTGGAGCGTCCGAGGATATGCTCTGATAACTCTGTATGATGTTACATGGGATTTTCTTTCAGGGAGAATTAATCAACGGCATGAGCTTTGAAGTCGAATGACATCCGTTCAACAAATAAGGGTTGTGAAATAAATTCATAAAACAATTTTAAAGCCAAATATAATTATTTGATCGATATTCGCAAAAATTATGATCGGAGCAGGCCTTCGGTGTTTTCATGGCGACTCGCTGCTTATAAATCGATCGTTATTTTCCCGTATTTATGCGAATTCGCGAGAACAATTTTTATATATAGGTCGCATAAATAAATTTGCGACTGCCACACAAGTTCCCGAGGGAGACGGCGGTGCACGAGGCGTCGCAGGTATTTTCTGATAATAAAAAAAAGCGTCTCCGGTCCCATTGTGTATAGTCATCTACCCGAACAGTTCAACACCCACTTTGCAAATTACTGGCATCAACAGGATAAATGTAACAACTTTATTGCGGGGCACGGTAGCCACCCGAGGATCGCACTGAATGATGAATGAGGGTTGAAAATGTTCTTCTGCGCGATCCGGCAAAAAATATGACAGAGTGGATAAAAACGAATGCATTTGATCGATGAACGAACAGCAGAAATTGCACGACGAAAGATACGATACACATTACTCAATAAATTCGTAGGATGACAAAATAGTCCATAGAATAGTTTTGTCGCGTATTTGCGATCGAATTTCAATAATCGATACAGAGACGAAGAACGTGTCTTGTGTACATCGCACAATTGAATAGATCGATAATCCAAATGTATCGACTAATAATAACCCAAATTTTATATTTACGCGAAAAAATATCCAAGGGTCCAAGCCAGTGAATCCGTGAGCATGGGCAGATAAGCATGTCTGAAATAACTAAAAAGAGATAAATATTTTATCTCGACATCCATGCGATTTTATGTCTACTATCACATGTTTT